>CM065703.1:45616113-45628613 GCA_017654935.2 Phymorhynchus buccinoides | reverse complement strand
GAGGGGGCAGACGCTATTCCGTCTGACCTTCACTGCCATGACATAGCAGAGGGGGCAGATGCTATTCCATCTGACCTTCACTGCCATGACATAGCAGAGGGGGCAGACTCTATTCCGTCTGACCTTCACTGCCATGACATAGCAGAGGGGGCAGATGCTATTCCGTCTGACCTTCACTGCCATGACATAGCAGAGGGGGCAGATGCTATTCCATCTGACCTTCACTGCCATGACATAGCAGAGGGGGCAGATGCTATTCCGTCTGACCTTCACTGCCATGACATAGCAGAGGGGGCAGATGCTATTCCGTCTGACCTTCACTGCCATGACATAGCAGAGGGGGCAGATGCTATTCTGTCTGACCTTCACTGCCATGACATAGCAGAGGGGGCAGACGCTATTCCGTCTGACCTTCACTGCCATGACATAGCAGAGGGGGCAGACTCTATTCCGTCTGACCTTCACTGCCATGACATAGCAGAGGGGGCAGACGCTATTCCGGCGGGACTGGGCTAGAATTTGTTTACAGTGGAGATCTTGCCTTTGCCCAGCATGCATCCCCACTCTCTCAGCCAAACGGATTTGAGGACTGCTGGGGGAAGATCCCCCAAACACCAACCCATCCCTTGAGCCAGTGGCAAGACCCCCCTCATTTGAGAGTCATAGTCTTCAATATGTTGTATAGTAGTAGTAGTAGTGGAATAGGGGGAGTAGAAGTGGGCCTCGCGGCCCTTTTACACCCTTTCTCGATTGTGCCATTTTTATGATATGTCTCATTATGATTGCGCAAACCTAAACTAAGCTAATCTTAAGTACCTTTTTTTTCGGACTCCACCCCCCAATTTGTTATCTATCTCCTTACTTTATTATTACTAATATTAGTCATATTATAAGGTGCAGGGGTCTTAGTGTGGGATACAAGTACTGCCTTATAGTGTGAAGAACATATGGTACATTGCTTGTGACCAAAAGATGAAATTGTATAATACTGTAGATATTCTTTTGAAAGAGTCATTTTTTTATATTCAGATTGATGGCTATAGTTTAGTTTTTTGGGGGTGTTTTTTGATGAAAATATGGTTTTACGCCCTCTTTGGCCTTTCGGCCATGTGGGGCATTTGTAAATACAAAGATGGTGGGAACAATGCTGGAGGCAGTGCTAAACCAGTAAAATCCCGAATTTTTAATAATACAGATATGTGTAGCAGTAACCACGCCTCGGTTAAACCTCATTGGCTATGGTACCACCACAAGAATTAAAAAGGTATTTGTTTTGGTTGGGTTTCCTTTTTTTTGTATTGTTATTTTAAATTCTGCTAAAATCAGAATGTTTCAGCATTTTAAAACTTTTTTTTGGTGGTCAACCTTCACATGACAGTAAGCTTTCACACAGCTGTAAATAGACAGAAAAATAAGTTTCAACATCATTTAAAAAAAAAAAGATTTTGAGTCATCCCAAGTTATTCATCTGCAATGATTAGTTCAAGTTGCTTGCCATACGAATGCAGTTTTTACAGTTTTAATGTGTCACACACTCTGTCACTTTGGAAGAGAAAAGCGGAGGGTTGCTTCATATTCAGTACCCACCATGTCAAAAGCCTGCCTTTAGTTTAACCCTCTTGCATTCGCATTTGTTACAGAAAAAACTCCAGTGTTCAGTTTCTTTCCCACATGTTTTAGAAAATCTGCCTTTTGACACACACAGAGCACCATACAGTCACTATCTGTCACTATACAGTCACCATACAGTCATTGCATTGCAAGTGAGAATCTTCATAGTGTGTGTATTAAGATTAGAATTATACCACAGCCCTGTCGACAACTAAGGCCATGTCAGGGCTGTCACCACGTGGAAACAAGCCAGTATGACAAGCCAGAACTTTGTGCGTGATGGAAGTATCGTGCGTTCAGTACCATCAGCAGGGGACAAGCCAGTATGACAAGCCAGAACTTTGTGCGTGATGGAAGTACCATCAGCAGGGGACAAGCCAGTATGACAAGCCAGAACATTGTGCGTGATGGAAGTGCCATCAGCAGGGGACAAGCCAGTATGACAAGCCAGAACTTTGTGCGTGATGGAAGTACCATCAGCAGGGGACAAGCCAGTATGACAAGCCAGAATTTTGTGCGTGATGGAAGTACCATCAGCAGGGGACAAGCCAGTATGACAAGCCAGAACTTTGTGCGTGATGGAAGTACCATCAGCAGGGGACAAGCCAGTATGACAAGCCAGAACTTTGTGCGTGATGGAAGTACCATCAGCAGGGGACAAGCCAGTATGACAAGCCAGAACATTGTGCGTGATGGAAGTGCCATCAGCAGGGGACTCGCAGTGGAGGGCAAGCTGTGGCCGCTTTGGACCAACTTGAATGCAAGAGCTTGAGCAAAGATGCTCTCCGACTCCGGATTGTTCATGATATGTTTTTGTTCCTACTCGGCCTCCCTGTGGGGATACCGGGGGGGGGGGGTCTTTCGTAAAATAGTTCCCCCACCTTCTGGAAGTTCTGTGCTTGTAACTTCCTCTTCTTCTTCTTCCTCTTCTTCTTTGTTCCTGGCCATATCAGATGCTCAGTCTGGTTTGGTTGATGAAGGCCACGGTCAACAGCGGCAACTCAGCAGGACCCCACAACTTGTAACGTCCTCTAATCTGCCACTCTCTTTGACTCTGCCTTTTTCCTTTGCTTTCTGTCATATGCTGTCTTTCTGACTTATTGGCCCATTCTCCTGCTTTTAAAAAAACTGTCGGCTGTACGCAGCGGGGAGACCAGTGAAAACTGAAAACCGGACACATATGTACCTTACCCATTATGGCCATATGGCCTGGGAACGCAGAAGAAGAAGAAGAAGAAGAAGAAGTTCCTACTCTGAGTCCAAGAAATAAACAGAAAAGAAAACACCTTTGGGGAATTTTCAGCCAGCAGCCCCGCCAACTGCCAGTCAGCAGTAGCTGGTCGAAAATTCACCCAAGGTTTTTTTTGTTTTTTGTTTTTTGGCTGTCCTATCTTCTGGGCCGTACAGTGGCATTGCTCCCACGCCGCTCATTCCGAGTCCCAATTCGCAGCCACACCTCCGCACGTTCAGGCTGCAGAATGCGAAACCAGCAGTCCAAGAGGAGCTAATCTATGTTAGGCCGTCAGGAGGCAACCAACCGAGGAGACACTGCACTGCTGCTGAGTCACTTCGGTGGAGTTCAGTAGAGCCTGTTCAGGACACCACCTACTAAGCCCCCTACTGACAACACTATTCTCTTGGTCGCAGAGCCAGCGTGAGTGAGGTCCTCCTCCGAGGGCGCCACCACGACCGTCCACCGACAGCTCCCCAGAACACACTGATCCCCATGTTGACCCGAACACACCAGGGCATAGACTGGATCGGAAACCGAAACTGAGGTCACCATGAGAGCAGGGCTATTGCAAAGCCACAGAATTAGAACATTTTTTTTTTTTTTTTAATGATTGATGAAAATCCTCGCCTCTGATGGGATTCGAACCCGGAGACCTCCCAGCCAGTAGTCCGCGACGCTAACCACTACGCCATGGTGGCTGGTATAATATTTTTTGGGACTCCGAGTAGGAACAAAAAGCTATCACGAATGGACGAGGGTTAATGTGAGCTGTAACTGTGTTTGCCCCTGTGTGTTCAGGAGTGGGAGACAGACCCCTCTGTGTCCATGGTGCTGATGAAGGCTGCCGGGGGGAAGGTTAATGTGAGCTGTAACTGTGTGTGCAGGAGTGGGAGACAGACCCCTCTGTGTCCATGGTGCTGATGAAGGCTGCCGGGGAGAAGGTTAATGTGAGCTGTAACTGTGTGTTCAGGAGTGGGAGACAGACCCCTCTGTGTCCATGGTGCTGATGAAGGCTGCCGGGGAGAAGGTTAATGTGAGCTGTAACTGTGTGTTCAGGAGTGGGAGACAGACCCCTCTGTGTCCATGGTGCTGATGAAGGCTGCCGGGGAGAAGGTTAATGTGAGCTGTAACTGTGTGTTCAGGAGTGGGAGACAGACCCCTCTGTGTCCATGGTGCTGATGAAGGCTGCCGGGGAGAAGGTTAATGTGAGCTGTAACTGTGTGTTCAGGAGTGGGAGACAGACCCCTCTGTGTCCATGGTGCTGATGAAGGCTGCCGGGGAGAAGGTTAATGTGAGCTGTAACTGTGTGTTCAGGAGTGGGAGACAGACCCCTCTGTGTCCATGGTGCTGATGAAGGCTGCCGGGGAGAAGGCGTTCTGTGCTGGAGGGGACATCCTAGGTAATGTGCGCTGCCTCTGTCGTTTAGCCCCCGGCCACTCTGTGGGTGGGTGGAGAGTTATCCGATCCTTCATGTCGGTTTCTTCGAAATATCGTCTTTGTGCGCAATATCTTCATTGTTATCCACATTACTGAATAGAATAATTGATGCCAGGGCTCCCAGGGACCCCCATTTAGGGGTCTATGAAGTACTAGAATTCTAAAGGACCCTCTAAAAGAATGTGCAGGGGGTCCCAGGGATGCATTAGAAAATTTCTTTTTAGCATTCGCAATGCCACTGGGACCCTCTATCCCTCCTCTAGGACCCTCTATACTGAATGAGGGAGTCCCTGGACCCCTTGTTTTGCGGGATGATTGGGAGCCCTGGATGCCTTGTGTTGGTGCTGATTTGGACACATTTGTGGTGGTGGGTGGAGGTGGATGGTATGGGATTGGGTGAGGGTGTGTGTGTGTGTAACATTTGGGGTATTTATATGTACAGTCCGTATGCATGCAAGTGGTGTTCTCAAACTATGTGGAAGCGTGCTTGTGCTTATGTGTGCAGTTGTATGTGTGCATGTGTGAGAGAGAGTGTGTGTATGAAAGAGAGTGTCTGTGTGTATGTATAATTTAAACTTTATTTATAATCTTTGAATGTTTATATCGTCGGTGAAATTCAGAAACCTTGTATCTCGATTTTTGTTTTTTTGGGGGACAAAAACCTTGTATTTTCATTCTTTTCAAGTACATGAATTTAAAAAAACAAGTAATTTTAACAAAATGCAGGACTAAACTTGCAATGTCTTGAACAACATATTCATCATAGTTAATCAACTGTGGTCAACGCTGTTAATCAATTGGGGGTAATCAAAACCGGTCACACACGTAATGTTCTCAATCCCTAGCTGGTGCATTTGTACCATAGTGTTCAAGGGCTTTGGCTGTTTGGATCATCCCTGGAGTCTTTTGTGTTTTGTTTTCTTATTGCCGTGCAGCTGTAACCAAAGCAGGGCGGGCCGGTGAAGATTTGGGCAAGAACTTTTTCAAAGAAGAGTACATGCTGAACTACAAAATTGGTGAGTACATGCGTGTGTGTGTGTGTGTGCACACACTTGTCCATGTCGGATGTTAGTCTTTTTGCATTGATTGTGAGATGTTGGAGAAATGAATGTCCCAGAAAGTTCAATATTTTTTCTTTTTTTTCGCAATTGATTTTCACAAATAGAAAAAACCTTCATTTTCTTTGATAGACAGTGCCACTTTTTTTCTTTTTTTTTACTTTGTCGTCAAATTTTCGTTTCTTTTTTTATGGTTTGACTCTTTTTTTAAATTGACATATAGATTCATCTTCTAATGCTGTTGTATAGCTGTTGTAGCCATGTATTGCAGACTCCAAAAGAATACTTATTATCCGACTGATACGTCAGTCACGCCTTTTAACATGACTTATAATGTAAACAGTACCTAACTAATATTACAAAATCAGATTTATGTAAAGTGTGTCGGATATGCATTATGATAGGAAGTGCCTCATACTCATAGTCTATTTCTTTGTGTGTGTATGTGTGTGTGTGTGTGTTTGTGTGTGAGTGTATGTGTGTGCGTATGTGTGTGCATGTGTGTGTGTGTGTGTGTGTGTGTGTGTGTGTGTGTGTGTGTGTATGTATGTGTGTGTGTGTGTGTGTATATATATGTATGTGTATGTGTATGTGTAAGAATGTGAAGGATATGTGGGGTATGTAAAAGGCTGTTTTTAATATGAATCATTTTAGTGCAATTGTATAGCGCTTAGAGCTTAAAGGTGAAGCGCTATGTAAATTTTCTTAAATAATAATAATAATATAAAATACTGTCATTTCCCCCCCCCCCATCTATTTTGTGGGCAATATGCAAATGGTGTCAATTTGGTTGTTATGAAATTTCTTGTTGGTGTGTGTGTTTTTAGGGTCGTACCCCAAGCCGTACATAGCGGTCATTGATGGCATAACTATGGGCGGGGTGAGTTTCCATTCTTCTTCTTCTCACTTTTTTATTTGTTGTTGTCTTAATTGATGTTAACTCATTCGCATCGCAACGATTTTGAATGATTAAAAAACCTCACAAATCACTCCAGCCATACACATAAACAAAACATACATAAACAAAAGGAGAAATGAAAGAAGATTACGGGTTTTTTACTTCAGGTTTAGACATAGAGATGTGGTAGATCAGACTTTTTTTATATATATATACTTGGTGTAGGAAGGTACGGAAGGATTGTTAATCTATGCATGCATATAATTTACATGAATAAAAGGAGTGAGAGTATGTGTATCTGAGTACCTGTATGATTTAGACCCTATGTTAATGAAACGTCAGTGAAATACATAAACTTAAAATTATTTCTAAACATTTAAAGGTGAAAAAAACAATAAATGAACGATATTAAACTCCAAAAAAAGGAAAGTAAAATACTTAACAAGAACATCAAAGCAAAGAGTGAGTGTGTGTGTGTGTGACTGTGTGTGTGTGTGTGTATGCGCATGCGTGTGTGTGTGTGTGTGTGTGTTTTCTAAATGTTCACAGGGTGTGGGGCTGTCCGTACACGGCAAATACCGGGTGGCCACTGAACGCACCGTGTTTGCCATGCCTGAGACTGCCATAGGTCAGAGTACAGTACGGAGAGAGAGAGAGAATGAATTAATTACCGTATTTTTCAGATCATTAGGCGCTTCTGTGTATAAGGCGAATAGGGCAATTTTCAAGAAAAATTTGAAACAATTAAAGCAAAAGGCGCCCTCGTTTATAAGGCACCTTGCAAGAGAAGGTCAAACTTTGAAGCCCGTACGCATCCTGTAAATGTTTACCGACAGCCATTACTGCTGTCACAAACGAGAGTTGGCTCCCCTTTTAAATCATCAAACTTCCATTTGTGCTGCTCCCTGTTGATGTGTTTGGACAATTCTTCGAGAAAAATAATAGAATTATGGCATTTTAAGCTATGCGTTGCCATATCTAACACTGCCATAGTTTAGAACACAGCACTGACAAAGAAAAGTGGATGGGGGTGGGGTTGATTGTGGTAGGTGATAGAGGTAGAGGGGGTGGGAAAAGGAGGGAGAGACAGAAGAACAGATATACAGTAGTGGAATGGCAGGACAATGTTTGAGGCTTCAGCTCACATGTATATCGACTCGTACAGAGATGAGAGAACCCGGCCCCATCCTCTTTTCTTTGTCAGTGCTGTGTTCTAAACTATGGCAGTGTTAGATACGGCAACGCATAGCTTAAAATACCATAATTCTATTAGTTTGGTACTATGGCATTTAGGTACCATATTTTACGGACTATAAGGCGATACTTTTTTTTCCCAGACTGAGACCCCTGCGCCTTATAATATGACGGATAATATAGCAAGAAACTATAATAACAAAATCTGAGTTTTGTGTAAAATTTGGGGTGTGCACCTTATTCCCTTGACTGCCACCAACGTATCACATACTGACCTGATGACATCACTGATGATGTCATCAGATGAAGAGAAATAACCCTGATATGCTGGCTTTTGCTCTAACACAGTCAAGAGAGTAATATCCCCAGACCATTTTGCCAGATTGGCTCTATCAGTTGTCTTTTTCGAGGCATGATTTGTACAATGATTTTTTCTTTAACCTCTTCACTGCCCCGTCACGGATATTTCCGTCAACTTCCGGTAACCTATAAACTGCCCCGTCACGGAAATATCCGTCATAGGGTTATTCTAAGAGTTACCCTTTTTCTATCCATATGCTTTTCGCAGTATGTTCGAATGCATGTGAGAGTGTTCTCAAAGGATAGTATTTTCAATTCCCTTTCAGAAAAGTATAGGGTATATGCGCTTTTATTCAGAATTCTTTGTGATGACTTAACAACCTAAAACGGCTTGGCAAATAGTTGCGCCGGAACCGGAAATGGGCTCGGCAGCGAAGGGGTTAATTTTCTCTGGCAGTCATGGGGTTATAATCAGGTGCGCCTTGTAGTCCATAAAATAGGGTCATTATTATATGTGCAACCTCCCTGTTACCACCTTGACAAATCAGCACACAAAAAGGTCTTAATAGGGAGGGGTCCTAAGAGGGAGGGGTCTTATAGGGAGGTGGATGCTCAGTAGTCTGGATATAAAGGAGGAAAAGAACTGGTGAAGCATTTTTGGTTCACATCTATCTGGCATCAGAATTGTCAGAGGAGATCTGCAAATTTCAGAGCATTAAGAATTTCTGACAGAGGATTGCCAAGACAAGGCAACCAGATAATGGGGGCGCTGCGGTAGGGGTCTTAGGACCGTTACATCCCCCCCCCCCCCCCATCTCGGTTCACCAAGCCTACACCGGGGCAGCTACCAGTTCGACCCAGGCGACCCTTCCTCGTCACCATCATCGCCTCATCAACAAGAAGATCCAATCTTCAGGAATACTGTCCATAAGGGTCTCTGACCGATTGGACGCTAATCTCATCACCATCATCGCCTCATCAACAAGAAGATCCAATCTTCAGGAATACTGTCCATAAGGGTCTCTGACCGATTGGACGCTAATCTCATCACCACCATCACCTCATCAACAAGAAGATCCAATCTTCAGGAATACTGTCCATAAGGATCTCTGACCGATTGGACGCTAATCTCATCACCACCGTCTCCGATTGGCTTCTCTTGTCAGAGGTTTTGCCATTTTACTCAGTGTTATCTTTTCTGCTAAATAACATTTCAAGCTGATTTCCGACTATGTCAAGCCTTTTTGGTCATGTTGGGAACTGATTTCAGTGTTGTCCCTCTTCAGTGTAGGGCCTTGATGGCCCTTTTACCGCGCTTTTCAGAGGATTGGACTTCAGACTGTTCTGATGCAATGATCGTAGAGAGAGTCTTAACAGGGAGGTTTCACTGTATTCATTCGTTTTCCTTTTCCTAGGGTTGTTTCCTGACGTGGGAGGGGGTCACTTTTTGCCGTGGCTGAAGGGCAAGTTGGGCATCTACCTGGCGCTGACCGGCTTCCGGCTGAAGGGGAGGGACGTGTTCCATGCTGGGGTGGCCACACACTTTGTGCAGGCTGAGAAAGTGAGTGATGTCTGTGTGTGTGTGATGCTATATATGGCGCTGACCGGCTTCCGGCTGAAGGGGAGGGACGTGTTCCATGCTGGGGTGGCCACACACTTTGTGCAGGCTGAGAAAGTCAGTGGTGTGTGTGTCTGTGTGTGTGTGATGCTATATATGGCGCTGACCGGCTTCCGGCTGAAGGGGAGGGACGTGTTCCATGCTGGGGTGGCCACACACTTTGTGCAGGCTGAGAAAGTCAGTGGTGTGTGTGTCTGTGTGTGTGTGATGCTATATATGGCGCTGACCGGCTTCCGGCTGAAGGGGAGGGACGTGTTCCATGCTGGGGTGGCCACACACTTTGTGCAGGCCGAGAAAGTCAGTGGTGTGTGTGTCTGTGTGTGATTGTGTATGTGTGTGTGTGTGTATGTGTGTGTGTGTGTGTGTGTCTGTGTGTGTGTGTCTGTGTGTTTGTGTGTGTATGTTTGTGTGTGTGTGTGTGTGTGTGCGTATGTGTGTGTGCGTGTGTGTGTGTATGTGTGTGTGTGTGTATGTATGTGTGTGTGTGTGTGTGTGTGTGTGTGTGTTGTGTGTGTGTGTGTCTGTGTGTGTGTGTGTGTGTATGTGTCTGTGTGTGTATGTGTGTGTGTTGCTATATATGGCGCTGACCGCAAAACCCACCTGTTTCCCCGTCATTGAAGCTCTTTCTCTCTTTCCCTCTTTCTTGCCTTTAGGACCATTCCTCAAACGAGTGTGTGTGTGTTATCGTCTTTTTCCTCTTTGTTTAAATGCGTTATGAATGTTTAATTAACGTGTGTGTGCACTTTGATTTGATTTATATCAAGATTTAGTGTCTGTGTGGGCGTGTGTCTGTCTGTGTGTGTGTGTGTGTGTTTGTGCATGTGTGTGTGCTTACATTTTGATCTATTGGGCATGATGTTAAAATGTTGCATTTTAAGCTTTTTTACTATTGTATCGCCATGTATTTTTTGACGTTCTTGGTTGTCCGTTGCATCTCAACCGACAAGAGGGAAGTAACTATTTTTTTTCGAGTGCACATGCATTGCTTTAACCCTTTGGCCGCCAGCCATATTTGAGCCAAAAAAGTCCATTAAACTTACTTGGCTACAGAAAAGATTTCATCTGCAATATTGTGAGATTTCTCTGTGACATATTTGGAATAGGGTCAATCCTTACTGCTCAATTGTAGGAACACAATATCATTGAATAACAGACCCTGATTTCAAGAGTTTTAATGACATGGGTGTTAAATCATTGTGGTGCAAAAAATGCGACATTGGCGGTGAAAGGGTTAAGGGAAGAAACAATGACGAAAGCTCTAGAAACAAACATATGGCAGGGTGCTTGGCAGTGAATGTCTTTGCATTTGGTGGGAGTGTAGAGTGATGTCTTGGGCCAATGTATTGGCCCCTGGTGCTGGAAGAGTTGACAGTCTGTTGTCTTTTACCGTGATGTTTTCCCAGTTGTACTAGTCGTATCATCTGCTTCTTTTTGTGTACCATCATTTACGGCCTATTAGGCGCAACGTTTTTTTACTGAACTTTGACCCCTGCGCCCAATCCGGCGCATGCGCCCTTTCTATACTCTAAACAGAAAAAAGGGGTCGAGAGTTAAAATGAACAACTCACCATGCTCTGGTAGCTTCCACAACAAACCGACAACAGTTCACTCACATTGCATTAAAATATAGTTATATAGTTAGGCTTCCACTTCCGTCACTGGCCCTGTAATTATGTTACTTTCGCTGATCGTTTCGTTCTTCCTTTTTTTGATTTCTTTGGTTTCTTTGCACCTTATCGGGTGTATGCGCCCTATCTTTGTTCAAATTACGATTTATTTTAAAAAGCAGGGGGTGCGCCTTATGCGCTGTGTCGCCTTGTGGGCCGTAAATTATGGTATGTGGTTTTTGTGTCTTTTATATGGATGTACCAGTTTTAGTTTGTTGTCCGTCACCGTAAGGAGACAGACTCTGCGGTGAGCGGCATCTGTTACTTTTTTTGTTTGTTGTCCTTTGCCGATCTACGATCGCAAAGGAGTATGAATTCGATCGTGTATGTTTCTTTGGGTTTTTTTCGGGGTTTTTTTTCTGTCTGTCCCAAGGATATCTTCTGAACCGCTTGACAGAATCGCTTCAAATTTTTATGTGGTTGGTGTGTCACCAAGTGCGAGAGAGGAAGGCATCTGAGCATAAATTATCGCTGTCATGACCTTGACCTTGACCTTGGTATGACCTTGAAAACCTAAAATCTTTAAGGGACCATAACTTCTACACCGTTGGACTTAGAGTCTTCAAACTTGGCATGTAGGTGGTGCATATGGCATTATGGAGATTCTGATGATGGGGTACCGATCAAGGTCAAGGTCAAGGAGATCGGTAGGCCTTGTTTATAATTGCTTTTGTAAAGAGCAATGAGTCTGCCCTTTAGGCGGGCTATTGCGCTATAAAAGTCTTCCTTGTTATAATGTTATTGTCCTTTGCCAATCTATGATCGCAAAGGAGTACGGTTATGAATTCGTTTGTGTATGTTTCTTTTTTTTTTTTTTTTTCTCTTCTGTCTGTCCCAAGGATATCTCCCGAACCGCTGACAGAATCGCTTCAAATTTTGTGTGGTGGTGTATCACCATGAGAGGAAGGCATCTGTGCATAAATTATCGCAGGTCCTGACCTTGGCATATGACCTTGTTATATTGATGTTAACAGTTACCTGAGCTGGAACAGGCGTTGATGCAGTTGCCGGACGCCTCTCACCTGCATGTGGAAAAAGTCCTGGACACCTACCATAGTCAGGTAAAAAACCACGAAACCCCCCCCCCAAAACAAAACGTAAAAACTGGACTATAAGAAGCACCTGCATCCCTTAAATTGACAAAATATTGAGAGGCACCATTTATCCTATCACAACGAATAGTCGACACAAGCGCGCACAAGTTTATAAGACGCAGAGAAAATTGTATATGTATGCATAAACCAACACAAATATAGAAATTCTCTTGTCAGAGCATAAATATTTAATGTTCTCAGACTTTAACTATGATATTTGAATCTATTGATGACCAAGACCAATCTTGAGTCTAAATAAACTAAATAAGTCTGAAGAATGTGGCCCAAAACAGATTTAACCATGCTGATAAATGTAGAATGGGAAAAAATCCACAGATAAGCCGCACCAGTCTATAAGCCACATGGGCCAAAGTTGAGGAAAAAAGTAG
>CM065703.1:45610572-45615613 GCA_017654935.2 Phymorhynchus buccinoides | reverse complement strand
ACCATCTTATGTGCTGGCAAATTGCTAGGGATGCCGATGGGTGAAACTTAGTGGGGGCGAAACGAGACAGCCGACACAATAAATGCAAATGAAGCGGCAGAATACATACGTCAAAGAGTAGGCGAAACATACGTAGGCGAAGTGAATGGCACCGTACGTGGCAAACAAACACAGTCCTTTCTCAGGATTTTCTTGCTACAAAACGTTTGAAGGGACCTGATGCACACAAATACTATCAGGAAGCACACAAACCATGCCCACTGTGATGGTTTCTTGCAGGTGGACAGTTCGGTCCAGCCGCCAGCCTTTACGCAGTTTCCGGGAAGTTTGTGCTCCACCTTCACGGACACCACCTGGGGCAGTGTGGACACCACGGGCCTCACCACCCAGCAGATCATCCTCTTCGGGCTCCTCAAGCAGTCAGTCAGCAATGAACGAGAGTGAGTGATACAGTCACTGCGTTATCGCTTTTGTAGAGTGGCACAGTGGTAAACGCGTTCGCCTCGTATACAATCCCACCCCACGTTCGAACCTGGGTACGGGGGATTTTTTCCTCTCACTCTGCCTTCCGGTCGGAACGTGGAGTCTTTCGGATGAGACGATTAACCGAGGTCCCGTGCGCCCATTTGACGGGAACCTCCGATCGTAGGTTCAGCAGAACATCTCTATCTGCCGGGAACCTCCAATCGTAGGTACAACGGTCTAAGGTACAAAACTCTCTACTATACCAGTGGACGTTTCTTGTTTGATTTTACAGTTACTTCCCCTGGATACTGAAACGGAAATGGAATTGCTCTTCCGTGTGCAGTCGAAATTTGAGGAGATTGTTGCACGAAAATTGTCAAAATTTAGAGGTCTGAGTGGCGAGGAGGTTGTTTGGCTGCTTGAACTTGATGAAGATGAAAGTAATGCTGGCAATCAGTCAGGTTTTAAGGATGAAAGTAGTGAAAATAATGTAAGTACTGATTAATTTGAACAGTGAGTGCCCAGCTGTGCGAGTACTCTAGAGTGAGAATGTGAGAATGTGACATCAAAAAGTGTTGTTTTCGGCAGAATCGTTCGATTTCTTCGCGGAGTTCGATCTCGAAGTCTGAAAGTCAAGCAGCATGTCGGCTGTACATCGTTCATGCAATATGTTCACAAAGCATAACATTTGATTAAGCATCCATGTTTCATAAAATACAGAACGTTTGGTGCATTTTAGACTTCATTTAGGCTCTTAAACAATGTTTGATCACAAGCAGTCATTCAACAATAATTTTTTCCAGTGCAGCCTCAGGCCAGCAGAGTGGTGTCACTGATGCGGTGCCAGTCACAATAGTGTTAAGCCCAGTGGCAACGAAAACGTTGTCATTAATTCTTTTTTGTAGTCCAAAGTGACCCCATTGGGGCCCCCCCCCCATTTTCCTTCCGCATCAGTCACAAAAATCGCACGCAAATAGAAAAAAGAAAATGGGTGACGCGCCTCTGGCTGCGATGCGCTCTCCAGGTGGGAGCAACCCGAATTTCACAGAGACGCCTCTGTGACTATAAAAGTACCACATACCAAATACCAAATCATTTTATGCCATGGTATTGACCGAATTCAGACGACACATTAAAAATGTATCACCTCAACTTATTGCGAGGCCGCAGGAGCGGCATGGCATATAGCCCGCAGTTGGTTTCCGTGTATGGAGCGTGTTTGACGTCATAATTCTGTTGATGCCTCTCCTCAACTGTCCATACAGTAAAATGATGACATTATAGCAAAGCTGCACTACAGGTTCGGAGGAGGTGGGAGGGGGGGGGAGGGATAATTGACTGATCCCGTCCATTGGATCGTGGTAGCATGTGGGTTAATTTTGCATCTGCATAGATAGGTGGGTGACCGAGGCCAAGTGCGAAGATGAAGTTTATTTACATCACATCACATCACATCACATAAGGCTATAGGCTATAAGCCTTTTGCCCTTATTAGTGGTGATTTTTGCATCAGATATCAATGTTGTTTTATTTTTTGCCTGTGGATTTATTTTGGCATGAGAGTATACTAACACTTAGCTTTGTTTTTCCTACACATCCAAACTGGTAGAAAAAGTATGTTTAGATAATTCTTTGTCAATTCAATTTTTAAATGCATTTACTGAAGGTGCATTGACAGTTTCAAATGATAAGTTGTTCCATAAATTTGTTATTCTATTAGTAAAGAATGAATGAAACTGTCTAGTGTTGGTTAGTGTTTTGGTTAGTTTAAAATTGTGACCCCGAGTAGTATTATGACTAGATAAATGGAAAAGAGGTGCAGTAGTTGAGGAATCATACAAACCATGCAACATTTTATAAACTTCTATCATGTTTCCTCGCATCCCTCTATATTCCAAGCTTGGTAGATTTAGCCATTTTAGGCGTTCTTCATGATTAATTGGTCAAAGGTCAAGGTTATTGGAGCCGGAAATATATTTTAGCATGTTTACACTTGAGAGAGAGAGAAAAAAAGGGCTGTACAGTTAGCCAGGCCTAGCCACAGGCCTAGCCAGGCGTGACCACACAATGCAGAGTCATGCCTTTGTGATACTCCCTGACTTGACGGGGACAAGGCGTGGTGTGAGCGGTTGCGTCAACAAAAAATCCCAACTGATCAGGAGTTAGAATGACCAACCCATTCACTCACGCTTTCCTTCTTTCCTTATTGTTTCAGTCCTGACTGCTCTGATGTAACTGACCTTTTCAAACGGACGTGCTTCTCGGATGCTGCCCGGAAGCATGCTTTGCAAGCCTGCGACCATTTTCTGAATCCTGATGAAGCCCAGTGTATGGAGGACAGTGCCAAAGGGGGGAATAAGGGGGATGCCTTCAGAGCCTTCCATCTCTGCGTGAAAGCCGATAAGGATTGTGGAAACGAAGCCACTACTTTCTATCAAGAGTTGTTCACACGCGGTTGTCAGTAAAGGATGTTTCAGCGAAACTCCTTGAAATTGTAGAATTAGAACTTATAGAAAATTAGATTTCCGTGAAAAAGTTTAGAATACTTCGATGCATTTGTTTTAGCTATTGAATGTCTAAAGTTATAGGTTGAAGACACAAGGAAGACTGTAGGAGTTAATGTTTAAAGTATAGGTTAAAATATTCAAAAACAGGTTTTAGTGACTGAACATAAAGTAGAGTTGAAAAAAACATGTTTTCAGCAGCTACAATTGAAAACATTTATAAGAGTTTTCAGCAAATAACGTGTAAAACTGAGCTTCAAAATATAATCTTGAATACACTATTCAGCAACTTATTTGTAAAATTAACAAATGAAAATATTTAGAACATCGTTTTCAACAGCAGTAAAATGATTTTTGTCCCAATGGCACATGGGCTATAATGTCATGAAAATAGTGTTTTTTTCTTAATTGGATGTGAGCTATAATATCAATAGAAGATCTTAGTTTTTAATAGAACATGGGTTATAAAGTCACGAAAATAGTGTATGTCTTAATGGAACATCTTTAGTATATCACTATAATAATTTGTCAGCAAATAAAACATGGACTGTAATGTCAGTAAAATAGTTTGTTTTCTATAATGGAATAGGGGTCATGTCAGTAAGATGGGTGCTATCTAAGAGAACTTCAAATATATATCAGTAAAAAATAGTTTGTTTCTTAATGCATTAGTTCCAATGTCAGTAAAATAGTTTGTTTCTTAATACAACGTTAGTTCCAATGTCAGTAACATAGTTTGTTTCTGAACACAACATTAGTTCAATGTCAGTAAAATAGTCTGTTTCTTAATACAACATCAGTTCCAATGTCAGTAACATAGTCTGTTTCTTAATACAACATTAGTTTCAATGTCAGTAAATAGTTTGTTTCTTTATGCATTAGTTCCAATGTCAGTAAATAGTTTGTTTCTTATCATAGAAAATTACTTCTTATGTCAGTAAAACAGTTTGTTTTGAAAACAACATTAGTTTACAATCAACTCTGTATAATTTGATAGCTACTAGTCTACCTTTCATTTTTTTCAGGTGATTATTTCAAAACCTCATGAAAACTAAATCTCGTTGAAGATATTCGTAAAAGCTGCCTCAAACTGAAAAAATGATTTGGTTTATAAAATCAAGCTAAACATTCATTTTTACATGACGTAACGGCCTTGAGCAGAAAATAAAAATTGTTTGTTTCTTAACACGTATCGAAAAAAAAGTTATCAAACAAACATTTTAACCACCCCTAAATGGTTTTGAAGAAAAAAACACCAACAATAATATTATGCTACTTCGCTTGAATTTATTTGAAGTCCCAAACAACTTCAATGATCTGATGTGGTGGAAATGCTTGTGGTCTTGATTGTTGTGGGATTGATGTCATTTTGTTGTTGTTGATCTGCATGGAATAATAATAATAACAATAAATAAAATAAACACATTGGGGTCTGCTTGGAAATAAAAGTAATAAATGCTGAGTGCATTCAAATTGTTGTTTTGATTTTAGTTTGAAAGCTGTCAGGAAGAAGCACACATGCGCGCGACAGGAAGAAACACACACACACACACACACACACACACACACACACACACACACACACACACACACACACGCGCGCGCGCGCACAAACAAACACGTATACACACATTCGAACACATACACATCCATGAGTTAGCATACGTACACACGCGCGCGCGCGCGCGCGCGCGCACACGCACGCACGCGCGCGCACGCACGCACACACATTCCCCTTTTATGATTAGTTGACTTGTGATACCAAGGCATCTACAGTATTATCCTTTCTCTATTTATAGGCCTACTGTTTGCTTTTAATATATGCATAGTGTATATAACTAAAGGGCTATCTTTATTATTGAGGCAACCAAAACGCTAGTCACTTCATACATTTTGTCTAGATTAGATTACTGCAACTCCCTTCTACTTGGTTGCCCACAGGCGCTTCTCAAACCCTTACAACAACTTCAAAACTCTGCTGCTAGAATGGTCTTCAAAGCCAAGCGTCTTCAACACACATCACCTCTACTTAAAGAGTTACATTGGCTACCCGTTCAACAAAGAATAAACTA
>CM065703.1:45590572-45608072 GCA_017654935.2 Phymorhynchus buccinoides | reverse complement strand
GGTCGACTGATTTTAAGAATGGTTCTGGTCGACTGATTTTAAGAATGGTTCTGGTCGACTGATTTTAAGAATGGTTCTAGTCGACTGACGTCTTCAATCTTCAAATATTTTAGTCACGCCGTCTAAAAAGACTACGTGACCTATTGAGGTTGCGCAATGCTTCCTAATTAATGTTTTTTAAATAAAGAAGAAAAGAAATGAAAAAGAAAAAAAGTCTATTTAATCCTATTTCTATTGTGTGTGTGTGTCATATTTATGGACCATAGACCTTTGTTTCGCAGTATCCAGGTAAGACCAATCCGGCTACCGTAGCGGTCCACGGGGGCAAGCCCCGACCGGCACAGCTCCTGCCCTTCATTTACCACTACTTTGATCTATGGCCCCCCTACCCTATCTTGAAATGGCTACGTTGAAGGCTCCATTAACTCAACGGAATAGGGAGACCAACAGATACAATGTCCACTTTAGCTACACAAAGTTCACTTACCGGTGGAGCTGCCATAATCTTTTTCTTCTTATTCTTTTGCGCGAACGCAAAACAGTCAAACATGTAAAGTCATGCATCTAGGAAAACATAATCCCATGCATACATACTATATAAACAAGGGCATCGCCGAGCAGCAGATATGTCCTTTGCCGGTTACGCCCTGTACATGCCCCGCCCTGTACCTCCCTTCCCCCTCACATCTTAGTTCCCCGTCCTCCTTGTGACCTTTGGGTGATGCACCTACACACCCTTTGACTGGGTGCAAATCGTTTTCCGGGATGCACACCCTTAATTGGTGGGGTGTACACCCTTAACACTGAGACATGTCTGCCACCCGGCAACATTTAAGCCCCACATGGCACATTTTGTGCTACAATGTCTTTTACTTTTAGTATTAGACCCCCTCCTTTACTGGGATGTACACCCTTAATTAGTGGGGTGTACACCCTTAATGGGGTGTACACCCTTAACTCGGAGACATGTCTGCCGCTCGGCGACATTAAAATCCCACGTGGCATAATTTGTACTACAATGTCTTCTACTCCACTTTTTCCACCCCCACACAAAATTTGGAGTGATTCTATGCAGTATTTCACGAGATATAGGAGGGTGAAGAAAAACGGAAACATGTCTGCCGCTCGGCGACATTGTATTTCCGAGGGATAATTTATGTACGAATGTGTTATACTCTTAGTGTCACATCCTCACACAAAATTGGAAGGGATTCTGTCTTCTAGTTCACGAGATACAGCTTGGACAATAAATATATAGCGCAAAGAAGGAAATTTCGGTTTTCAAGGTCACACTTCAAGGTCAAGATGGTGATAATGTATGTTTTCTACTCTAGGTTATACAGTACCACACACAATCTGAAGCGCTTCTGTCAAGTACAAATGTGGAAAATATGGCTGAAAACCCAATCTGTAGACCCCTACCACTTTCAAGGCCTACCGATCTCCCGGACCTTGACCTTGACCTTGATCGGTATGCCATCATCAGAACGGCCATAAGTCAAAGTACCTACATGCCAAATTTGAAGACTCTAAGACCAACGGTGTGGAAGTTATGGCCCCTTAAATATTTTCGGTTTTCAAGGTCGTACGCCAAGGTGAAGGTCACGATGGCGATAATTTATTCACGGATGCCTTCCTCTCATGGTGACACACCACCACACAAAATTTGAAGCGATTCGGTCAAGCGGTTCGGGAGATATCCTTGGGACAGACAGAAAAACAACAAAACAAAACAAAGAAACAAACCGGAACGAAAACATACTCCTTTGCGATCTACTTTGTAGATCGGCAAAGGACAAAAAAACAAAGAAACATACACGAACGAAAATAGACTCCTTTGATCGGCAAAGGACAATGACGGCGAGGAGAAAAGAGTGCTTGAACTCCACATAAACAATGCAACCGTATTTCTGGACTTTTAGTTAGAACAATTACAAAAATCAAAGGATATTATGATCCCCTTGCTTAAATCACTGGTACGGCCGTTTCTTGAATATGGAAACCCGGTGTGGTGTCCACACCTACGGAGACATATAGATGTCATAGAAGGGGTACAGAGAATATTTACTAAGAAAATTCAGGGGACAAACAACATGAGTTATGATGAAAGACTACAGTACTTAAAATTACCGAGTTTGGAGTATAGAAGAACTCCCTACTGAGCACTGCTATTGCAGTGGTCCACTGCACAACGCTTCCCCACGAACCACTGCGATCGCAGTGTTTGACCTTAAACAATTCATAGTTCATAGGTCAACAACCGCGTGAGAGAGAGAGAGAGAGAGAGAGAGAGAGAGAGAGAGAGAGAGAGAGAGAGAGAGAGAGGCTTCAGAATAGTTTTTATTGACATTGACAAGTACAGTCCTTACGTCAACTGTCCACACCACTCGCTCCTCACTCACTCTGGTAACTAACGGTTCTTCTTTTTTAAAAGGACAATGATTCCAAACAAGCTGGACAGGCAAATGCGAAGAAAACAGACTTTATTTTCAACGTACAACATGAGCATCTGGATCTGGATTCATGCGTCGCAGACGATAGACGCGACGGAACTAGGAGGGCGAATTCTTTATTATGATTAAAAGAAAAGGACAGAAAGGAGAAAGATCTACTGCTCACCCTGGGTTAAGACCATTAAACCCCCCAGTTCAGCCGGAAGGGCCCAGGCCCCACTTTCAGAAGCAAGCAAAAAACAAACCCCCCCCAAAATCTAATGATCTAGTGGTCAGTGGACGCAGGCTCAGATGGTGATCTGGCCAGTGCTGATGTAAATGCGATGATGGAGCCTGAATAGTTCTTTTGGCACTAAAAAATAATCTATTACAGTACACTGTAGCCTTGAGATGAAACAAAAGTAAATTCTCCATCAGCATCAGTGTCACAAGAACCGTTCATAATCAACAAATCAAACAAAAAACAAAAATCTAGTAATGATCGACCAAACCTATGGTGAAGACGGGGTAAAAAGCCCATGGGCGGGTAAGAAGCCCATGCCAATTAACTCATGAAATAAAGAACATTTTACTCACATTTTGCTCATGAGACGAGTGCTAATGTTTAGCATTCGTCTCATGGGCAAAATTGACTGAAATGTGCTTTATTTCATGAGATAATTGGCATGGGCTTCTTACCCGCCCATGGGCTTTTTACCCTGTCTTCACTTATTAATAATTTTATCTTTCGAGCATTGCTTCATACACACAAAATTATTACTATCATCGTTATCATCATCATCATCATCCTGTTGCATATTAAACATATATTCATACATTTCCTCTTCCTTTTGCTGCTCACAGCCTGTTCTGGCGTTCATATCGCCACAAACAATATAATAAATATTTTCATCAGACAAACACTGCAATAAACCATCCTCAAGCATAAGTACACCATCTGTCAAATTAGTCTGCCTATAAAGAGGCCCTCCCTCTGGGACAACATAGCACCCCACAAACACAATATCTTTATCTAAACCAAACACACATTTATTCATTTTAACAACAATAGCATTCTCACAGTCAATTTCAATTTTTTGTACAAACTGGGCTAACTGTTTATTTACAAGAACAACAACTCCACTTGAAACTCCTCCATGTAACGACAGGTTTTTTTTAACGTGTTGTGCGTCTGTGTGTGCATGGAGGGGTGAGGGGTGAAGGGGTGAAGAGCGATTAATAATAATAATAATAATACATAATATTTATATCGCGCCTTTCTTCATAATTAAACTCAAGGCGCTCACATTCACTGATTCACACGCAATTGGGCTAACATACACATTCATTCAATCATCATCTAATCAATGTGAAAAGTTAGAGAGAGAAAGCTCTTTGAAACAAGTGTGAATACATTTTCTTTTAATGTTGTTGTACACTATATCTCTTTATTCAAATGGCTTTTATCACTGGTTGACATTAGCCTGTAGAAAGGGCCAACAGTAAAATAATTAATGAGAGCTGCACTATAAATGACATTCTACATTATTGGAATATCGTGGTACAGTTTAGTCTTTCGTGGAAGACTATGAGTGTCGAACGAGGGGGCCCTTGCACCGGCTCTGGTGTTGCAGCCAAAGGGATTGGTTGGCCTATGGGGACTTTTCCCAGTGTCAACTCTCGTCTTCAAATCCCTTTGGCTGATATAGTGGGGATGTACCCTGAGCAAGACATAACCACTGTAAACAAACTGTAGCCCAGCGCGCCAGAATAGTAAGATCTGTCCTCTCTGCTACCCGGCAGTCATTGTCGGAAACGACAGACAGGCCACAACAACAACAACACTATATCAATTTATCACTTGTCCTCGGACAATCTTTTAAATCATTAGTAAACCATATCCCTAAAACTTTGAATTTTGATGGGTTCCAATCAAGACCTAAATGGGGCATGCAGTGAACGAGTTTTACGACTACCTAACCAAACCGCACCTGTTTTCTCTGGGTTCATCTGTAAACCAGATTTACTACCAAATATATCTGTTATGTTCATACAAGGTCTTTCATCTCCTTCCAAGATAAATTCAGCGTCATCTGCATATTGGGAAAGTTTATGTTCAACATTATTAATTGTTCTTCTTCTTCTTCTGCGTTCCAAGTTAATTGTAATACCATTTATATATTTATTTTCACGTATCATAATAGCAAGAATTTCAACAACTAAAACGAACAAATAAGGGGAGAGTGGATCACCCTGTCTAGATCCTCGTTTAATATCAAACCAGTTGGAAACTTGACCGTTAACAACAATACACGACCTAATATTTTTATAAAATGATCCAACCCAATTACAAATGTCCTGCCCAAACCCAAATGCTTTCAGTACCTTAAACATAAAATCCCAACTGACAGAGTGAAAGGATTTTTCAGAGTCAAAGTCTATATTTAATAATAACCCTGGTAAGTTATGTTCTTCTAAATAAGCTATTGTATCGTATATAAGCCTTATATTGTCCCCTATGTATCTGTTTCGTATAAAACCAGTTTGGTCCTCGTGAATGAGCTTTGGAAGAACCATTTTCAACCGATTGGCAATGCAAGAGGAGCCTATTTTGTAGACAACGTTCAACAAGGATATCGGACGCCAGTTCTTAATGTAATTTTGAGGTATACAACTGTACCTGATGATATATTTTTAGACTTTTTACTCATGAAAATTAGATCAAAGGCTATCTCGTATTCTGCAATGAAGAAAAGGAAAACTAACGAAGAAGAGTGCAAATTGGAAGAGGATGTTAAGCTGTTACAGAGAAAGGAAAACAAAACTGAAGTGGAAGTTAAAGAAATAGAGTCCAAAAAAGATCAACTTAAACTGATTAGGGACAAAAGAATAGAGGGTGTTTTATTAAGGTCACGTGCCAGGGGGATAGAGAAAGGGGGAAAGGTAACACATTATTTCTGCAGTTTAGAAAAAAGACACTATGTGAGCAAAAGTATGAACAGATTAACAGACAAACAAGGTAATACATTGACTGATCAAAAAGACATTTTGCAGGAAGTGCAAACATTCTATAAATCTTTGTATGAAAAGCATTATGTTGAGGACTGTGAAATAGATGACCTTGTACAAAATATTCCATGTTTAGAAGTAGAGGAAGCACATAGTTTAGAAGGAGAGATTGATCTGGAAGACGCAACCTTTGTGTTAAAAAATATGAAAAATAATAAAAGTCCGGGTTCAGATGGGTACCGTTGAATTTTTCAAATGTTTTTGGAATAGGATAGGGGGGGTTGTTGTAAGGGCTATGAATGCAGCGTTTGAAAAAGGGGAACTTTCGTCTGTTCAAAGGCAAGGAATCATAACATGCATTCCCAAGGGAGTTAAACACACACACAAACTGAGCACATTTCGTTATTTGCGAATGTGGGGTTTCATTTAAAGAATGCTTGATGGAAAATATATTGCAGCAATTCCACATATTTACATACTCTGTCAAAAAACCAAAAACAACAACAAAGAGGCAAAGCCTTCAAGGCTCACTCGAACAGGAACATGTGGGACTACAACAAAGATTGAGGGGGGTGTCTAAAGTACGAGATTGCCAATAACATTTTCGGTAAAGTTAAAGATGTGCCACCCCCCTACATTTCTTGGTTGTTTCCATTTTTCCATTCTTGCCTTTCTTACCAAACATTAAGCTGTATTTTATGAACCCTTTCAGATGATTATCTTTTTTGAATAATAAATTGCAGTCATGATAAAGGCCATTATCTAATAGGACCCCACCCCCGTATAAGACGGAAAAACGCAATGAACCAGGAGTGTGACAAATGCCGCAGTGTACTGCACTACATAGGGGGGGTCCTATTAGATAATGGCCTTTATCATGACTGCAATTAATCATTGAACAAAGATAATTAGCTGAAAAGGTTCATAAAATAAGCTTAATGTTTGGTAAGACAGGTAAAAACGGAAAAAAATAATTAAACCAGAAATGTAGGGGGGGTACCTTTACCAAGTTTTCAAGTACAAATGAAACTATTGTTAATGGATACAACTATAAATGGTTTTTTTAAAAAAGTGCCCGTGCCGAGAATCGGACCCGGAACCACTGGCATGACAGACAGACACTCTACCAATGAGCTATCGAGGCTTTTAGTGTTGATGATTTTCTTAACTCATCTTGCCTTTGAATATTCTCTAACCGACTAATCTAAAATGTTATCCGTTTGTTATCTGATTACAGTGTTGTTTTAAGTATTTAATTATTCAAATCATAAACATCTATTTGTGTGCAAAGTTTGAACAATGTATGCCTTCTATTTCCCGAGAAAATGCCAACGTTAAAGTTTGGAGATTAGACCATGGACGCAACACACACACACACACACACAACCGAACACAACAACTATCATACTATAGACTCACTTTGAAGATAACACGAAGTGAGCCCCAAACAGCATAACCACACCATGCCATGACAATACACATCATCCGTGAATGGACACCCAGCACACTCAGTAGACCAACACTACAGTTTGGATTTTGCATCGGGAGATGCTGGAGTTGAGTCGCTGGAACCCGTGCTATCCCCTTCCCATGTGTAAGCTTTGCTCCGGTTATGATCTGAGGACATACAATTTGAATGCAATTAAAAAAATTTAAAAAAAAATCTAAGCATAAAAGTGCTCAACCACTCTCCCATTTTTTTCTTCTCAATCATCTTCATTATTTCTTCTCAAGTTTTATTCAGATAATGTTTAAAAATGATATCGGGTGTGAATGGTTGTGTCATCCATCCCCACTGACACACACACAACAGACTAATCTTATGAAAGGTGGAATAGGATTTAACGTGCCATGCGTGTACGCACGCACACATACACACATTCCCAACGGCACACAGCAGCCTAGACTTAACTCATCGCAACGATTTTGAATTATTACAAAAACTCACAAATCACTCCAGCCATACACACACACACACACACAAAACATACACAAACAAAAGGAGAAATGAAAGAAGATCACAGGTTTTTATTTCAGGTTTAGATGTAGGGAAGTGGTAGATCAGACTTTTTCATATATAGACTTTATACAGAAAAACTCTACACCGATTGGTTTCCCCACAACAAACCACTACAAAAGCAAAGTCAGAGGCAAAATTGTGGTTTAAGGGAGCGAAGCGAGTTTAGAAGTGACCAAGGTATGGTGTGCACACAGATTTACTTCCCTTGAAGCAAATGCATCAAATTGACAGCTATCTATTAATTCCGGACATATGTGGCCGGAATGACTTGAATGAGTTAAAGTAATCACCAGACAATCCACTCTCCCCACCTTCATACCCCCCCCCCCCCTCCCCCAACTCACCCGGCACCTCCATCATGATCTGATACAGCCGCCCTCCCCCGTCCACGTACAGCGTTTCCCCGGAAACGAAGGTTGCCGCGGGCGACAGGAGGAAGCAGACGGCTGCGGACACCTCCTCCACGGTGCCCAGACGCTTGGTGGGCAGGCGGCTCTTGACGTGCTGGAAGATGTCCACGTCCCCGTAGTTGGCTGCCGCCGTTTCCGAGTAGATGGCACTGCCCTGAAGAAAATGGAGGGAGTGTGTGAGAGAGAGTGAGTGAAGGAGAGAGAGAGAGAGAGTCATCTTCCTCGTAGTTGGCTGCCACTTTTTCTGTGTTCACAGGCCATATGGCCACAATGGGTAAGTACGTATGTGTCCAGTTTTTACTGGTCTCCCCGCTGCGCACAGCCGACACATTCCGATTTTGGAGGAGCTCAAAGGAGATAATTTATTTGGAATATTTTTTTTAAAAGGCAGGAGAATGGGCCAATATGTCAGAAAGATAGTAGATGATAGAAAGCAAAAGGAAAAGGCAGAGTCAAAGAGAGGGGCAGATTAGAGGAAGTTACAAGCACAGAACTTCCAGAAGGAGAGGGAACTATTTTTATGAAAGATCCCCGGTATCCCCATGGGGAGAGACTCGTGGAGGGGGCTGGGGTGTCCATCTCCCGGTATGGAGGCGCGAGGCGTCCACCAACTGCCCCGGTTGACTACCGCTGATTCTGATCTGAGTGGATGCCACTGCCCTGAATAAAAACAGAGAGAGAGAGAGAGAGTAAAGAAATGGGGGAGTGAAAGGAAGAAAAAAGAGAGGGAAAACAGAGGCAAGAGAGTGAGAAAGAGAGTGAGAGAGAGACTGGGGCAAAGAGCGAGGAGAGACGAGAGAGAGACTGGACAGAGAGAGAAAGAGAGTGAGAGAGAGACTGGGGCAAAGAGCGAGGAGAGACGAGAGAGAGACTGGACAGAGAGAGAAATAGAGTGAGAGACAGACTGGGGCAGAGAGAGAAAGAGAGTGAGAGACAGACTGGGGCAGAGAGAGAAAGAGAGTGAGAGACAGACTGGGGCAGAGAGAGAAAGAGAGTGAGAGACAAACTGGGGCAGAGAGAGAAAGAGAGTGAGAGACAGACTGGGGCAGAGAGAGAAAGAGAGTGAGAGACAGACTGGGGCAGAGAGAGAAATAGAGTGAGAGAGAGACTGGGGCAGAGAGAGAAATAGAGTGAGAGACAGACTGGGGCAGAGAGAGAAAGAGAGTGAGAGACAGACTGGGGCAGAGAGAGAAAGAGAGTGAGAGACAGACTGGGGCAGAGAGAGAAAGAGAGTGAGAGACAAACTGGGGCAGAGAGAGAAAGAGAGTGAGAGACAGACTGGGGCAGAGAGAGAAAGAGAGTGAGAGACAGACTGGGGCAGAGAGAGAAATAGAGTGAGAGAGAGACTGGGGCAGAGAGAGAAATAGAGTGAGAGACAGACTGGGGCAGAGAGAGAAAGAGAGTGAGAGACAGACTGGGGCAGAGAGAGAAATAGAGTGAGAGAGAGACTGGGGCAGAGAGAGAAATAGAGTGAGAGACAGACTGGGGCAGAGAGAGAAAGAGAGTGAGAGACAGACTGGGGCAGAGAGAGAAAGAGAGTGAGAGACATACTGGGGCAGAGAGAGAAAGAGAGTGAGAGAGAGACTGGGGCAGAGAGAGAAATAGAGTGAGAGACAGACTGGGGCAGAGAGAGAAAGAGAGTGAGAGACAGACTGGGGCAGAGAGAGAAAGAGAGTGAGAGACAGACTGGGGCAGAGAGAGAAAGAGAGTGAGAGACAGACTGGGGCAGAGAGAGAAATAGAGTGAGAGACAGACTGGGGCAGAGAGAGAAATAGAGTGAGAGACAGACTGGGGCAGAGAGAGAAAGAGAGTGAGAGACAGACTGGGGCAGAGAGAGAAAGAGAGTGAGAGACAGACTGGGGCAGAGAGAGAAATAGAGTGAGAGACAGACTGGGGCAGAGAGAGAAAGAGAGTGAGAGACAGACTGGGGCAGAGAGAGAAAGAGAGTGAGAGACAGACTGGGGCAGAGAGAGAAAGAGAGTGAGAGAGAGACTGGGGCAGAGAGAGAAATAGAGTGAGAGACAGACTGGGGCAGAGAGAGAAAGAGAGTGAGAGACAGACTGGGGCAGAGAGAGAAAGAGAGTGAGAGACAGACTGGGGCAGAGAGAGAAAGAGAGTGAGAGACAGACTGGGGCAGAGAGAGAAAGAGAGTGAGAGACAGACTGGGGCAGAGAGAGAAATAGAGTGAGAGACAGACTGGGGCAGAGAGAGAAATAGAGTGAGAGACAGACTGGGGCAGAGAGAGAAAGAGAGTGAGAGACAGACTGGGGCAGAGAGAGAAAGAGAGTGAGAGACAGACTGGGGCAGAGAGAGAAATAGAGTGAGAGACAGACTGGGGCAGAGAGAGAAAGAGAGTGAGAGACAGACTGGGGCAGAGAGAGAAAGAGAGTGAGAGACAGACTGGGGCAGAGAGAGAAAGAGAGTGAGAGAGAGACTGGACAGAGAGAGAAAGAGAGTGAGAGACAGACTGGGGCAGAGAGAGAAAGAGAGTGAGAGAGAGACTGGGGCAGAGAGAGAAAGAGAGTGAGAGAGAGACTGGGGCAAAGAGCGAGGAGAGACGAGAGAGAGACTGGACAGAGAGAGAAATAGAGTGAGAGACAGACTGGGGCAGAGAGAGAAAGAGAGTGAGAGAGAGACTGGGGCAAAGAGCGAGGAGAGACGAGAGAGAGACTGGGCAGAGAGAGAAATAGAGTGAGAGACAGACTGGGGCAGAGAGAGAAAGAGAGTGAGAGAGAGACTGGGGCAAAGAGCAAGGAGAGACGAGAGAGAGACTGGACAGAGAGAGAAATAGAGTGAGAGAGAGACTGGGGCAGAGAGAGAAAGAGAGTGAGAGACAGACTGGGGCAGAGATAGAAAGAGAGTGAGAGAGAGACTGGGGCAGAGAGAGAAAGAGAGTGAGACAGGGACAAAGAGAGTGAGAGAGACTGGGGAAAAAGAGAGTGAGAGAGAGACTGGGGCAGAGAGAGAAATAGAGTGAGAGACAGACTGGGGCAGAGAGAGAAAGAGAGTGAGAGACAGACTGGGGCAGAGATAGAAAGAGAGTGAGAGAGAGACTGGGGCAGAGAGAGAAAGAGAGTGAGAGAGAGACTGGGGCACAGAGAGAAAGAGAGTGAGAGAGAGAGACTGGGGCAGAGAGAGAGAGAGCGAGAGAGAGAGTGGGGCAAAGAGAGAAAGAGAGTGAGAGAGATACTGGGGCAGATAAAGAGAGTGAGAGAGAGACTGGGGCAAAAAGAGAAAGAGAGTGAGAGAGAGACTGGGGCAAAGAGAGAGAGCTAGAGAGAGACTGGGGCAGAGAGAGAAAGAGAGTGAGAGAGAGACTGGGGCAAAGAGAGAAAGAGAGTGAGAGAGAGACTGGGGCAAAGAGAGAGAGAGAGCTAGAGAGAGAGAGAGGGGCAGAGAGAGAAAGAGAGTGAGAGAGAGACTGGGGCAGAGAGAGAAAGAGAGTGAGAGAGAGATACTGGGGCAGAGAGAGAAAGAGAGCGAGAGAGAGAGTGGGGCAAAGAGAGAAAGAGAGTGAGAGAGATACTGGGGCAGAGAGAGAAAGAGAGCGAGAGAGAGACTGGGACAAAGAGAGAGAGAGCTAGAGAGAGACTGGGGCAGAGAGAGAAAGAGAGTGAGAGAGAGACTGGGGCAGAGAGAGAAAGAGAGTGAGAGAGAGACTGGGGCAAAGAGAGAAAGAGAGTGAGAGAGAGACTGGGGCAAAGAGAGAAAGAGAGTGAGAGAGAGAGACTGGGGCAAAGAGAGAAAGAGACTGAGAGAGAGACGCAGAGAGAAAGAGATTCAGAAACAAAGAAAGAATTCAACAACAAAAACGGGAAAGAAAACTTGATTTACAAGGGCCATGGCATGGACTCGAGCGATACTATGGATCTTCTGTATACAACTGTACAATACGATCATGTGATCTCGATGTGCCAATCACATTTGTTCTTTGATTCCACATGATCGAATCGTATCGTGCAGTCGTGTGATATTAGTGGACGTGTGGCAGGCCCTTGATTGCCACTGTCAATGCAACTCCATTACTTAGTAAAGAAGCAAACCAATGAAGAAAGAGGGAACTGACTTACAGGGGCTATGGCATCAAGTAGGGGATCCGGTGTGTGCCATCTCTATGGGGAAAGTAAGAGTTGAAAGAAGGAATGAACCGGCGAAGAAACAGACAACTTACAGGGGCTACGGCATTGAATCTGGTGCCCGTGGGTGCCCACTCTTCAGGGAAACTAAGAGCTCATAGAACAAACAAAATGGCAGACAGAAAGAAAGAAAGAATGGACAAACAAAAAGATGGAATTAAAGAAAGAGGAAACGAACCAACAACCAAAGAGTCCACTTACAGGGGCTATGGCATTGACTCTGGTGCCGGTGTGTGCCCACTCTATGGACAACGACTTGGTCAGATTATCCACCCCTGCCCTTGCCGCGCCTGTGTGGCTGTTGGGAAAAAACACACAAACACACACACAAAAATGCAGAGAAACCGCAGACCATTCAATACTAACACCGTAAGGCAGTGTGCACATATTATATTGCTCACAAAAAAGTAGGCGATATTGTGTTTTGTAAGATCACCATGGCTATTCAATTTGAGAACATAAAATCGAAGACTAAAACTAATTTTGAAACGTCATGTGATTGCCAGAGAAGATGGACATCAATGGGTGCAATGTCGAAAAGTCACAAAATAGTTAAAAATGTGCTGGACCAGTTTCCTGACTGAAAATGGTCAGGGGACCTTGTAGACCATGGGAAGGTCTGGGTTTCGTGGATGTGAAGCTGATCTTGCACAAAATGACTGTGCTCAGTGGAGACGCGAATTGTTATTTTGGAGGATAAAATCTGCCCATAGCTGGCATTTTTTCAGTTTCAGCTTGCACCATTGTAACGGTCGTAAGAGGATTCAGGGATGCCAGGGAAAAAAAATCCTCCAGAAAATCTTTAGGAGACAGTTCCAGAGCATGAGAAGGCCTTGCCTTGAATGCCTGGCAGCAAACAGTGGCCCACCAATCTTCAGCAGACTGTTCCAGAGCATGAGAAAGCATTGCCTTGAATGCCTGGCAGCAAACAGTGGCCCAACAATCTTCAGGAGACTGTTCCAGAGCATGAGAAAGCATTGCCTTGAATGCCTGGCAGCAAACAGTGGCCCAACAATCTTCAGGAGACTGTCCCAGAGCATGAGAAAGCATTGCCTTGAATGCCTGGCAGCAAACAGCGGCCCAACAATCTTCAGCAGACTGTTCCAGAGCATGAGAAAGCATTGCCTTGAATGCCTGGCAGCAAACAGCGGCCCACCAATCTTCAGGAGACTGTTCCAGAGCATGAGAAAGCATTGAATGCCTGGCAGCAAACAGTGGCCCAACAATCTTCAGGAGACTGTTCCAGAGCATGAGAAGGCATTGCCTTCAATGCCTGGCAGCAAACAGCGGCCCAACAATCTTCAGCAGACTGTTCCAGAGCATGAGAAAGCATTGCCTTGAATGCCTGGCAGCAAACAGCGGCCCACCAATCTTCAGGAGACTGTTCCAGAGCATGAGAAAGCATTGCCTTGAATGCCTGGTAGAAGACAGTGGCCCACCAATCTTCAGGAGACTGTTCCAGAGCATGAGAAAGCATTGCCTTGACTGCCTGGTAGCAAACAGCGGCCCAACAATCTTCAGGAGACTGTTCCAGAGCATGAGAAAGCATTGCCTTGAATGCCTGGCAGCAAACAGCAGCCCACCAATCTTCAGGAGACTGTTCCAGAGCATGAGAAAGCATTGCCTTGAATGCCTGGTAGAAGACAGTGGCCCACCAATCTTCAGGAGACTGTTCCAGAGCATGAGAAAACATTGCCTTGAATGCCTGGTAGAAAACAGTGGCCCACCAATCTTCAGGAGACTGTTCCAGAGCATGAGAAAGCATTGCCTTGACTGCCTGGTAGCAAACAGCGGCCCAACAATCTTCAGGAGACTGTTCCACAGCATGAGAAAGCCTTGCCTTGACTGCCTGGTAGAAGACAGTGGCCCACCAATCTTCAGCAGACTGTTCCAGAGCATGAGAAAGCATTGAATGCCTGGCAGCAAACAGCGGCCCAACAATCTTCAGGAGACTGTTCCAGAGCATGAGAAAGCCTTGCCTTGACTGCCTGGTAGAAGACAGTGGCCCAACAATCTTCAGGAGACTGTTCCAGAGCATGAGAAAGCCTTGCCTTGACTGCCTGGTAGAAGACAGTGGCCCAACAATCTTCAGGAGACTGTTCCAGAGCATGATAAAACATTGCCTTGACTGCCTGGTAGAAGACAGTGGCCCACCAATCTTCAGGAGACAGTTCCAGAGCATGAGAAAGCATTGCCTTGAATGCCTGGTAGAAGACAGTGGCCCACCAATCTGTCAACTGTGTAAAGGTGCTTTGTGATTTTGAATAACATACCCACTGGTGTTATCGCCTCTGGCAGTCATGTGACATTTCAAAATTGATTTTTGTTTTCAATTTTACAGCCAAAAAAGGCTGAACTATTATGTTCACATGAAATGAAACTTATGGTCTGGTTATTGAACCCATGGTGATACTGCAAAGTCAATACCCCCTACTTTTTGTGAGCAGTATATATGCCTCATATGCAACCGACCCGGGATCGTTCCTAGCCGCAGCAGTGTTTTTCCCGCTCACTTTCCACTAGACCTTAAAGGTGGACCCTAACGGATTAGTTTTTGCAAGAAACACACCGAGATCACCATGAAAACACCATTCACAGAGATCACAACACTCACTTTGCTCTGGTTTCCTAGAAATCAAACCGTCAAATCGGAGATTTATCCTTGGTGGAGGTGCTGTAAGTCAAATTCTTTCATTGAAAGAGAAGGCGTGTGTCTTCTCTTTTCTAATGGCGACCAAATTGTTTGCACGCTTTTTTCGCATTACAAGCCTTTTTATTTTATTTTGTTTTAATTTTATGCAGTTTATCTAAAAGAGTTTTGCTCACAACAAAGGAAATAGCTTTTTTATTTATTTTACTGCACTACAAAAAAGAAAAAGCTTCAACCACAATGGGTTTGGCCCCCACCCACCCCATCCAAAATGGATTCTCTCTTCGGCACCTCCGCCAAGGAGGAATCGCCGTTTTGACTTCTATGAAACCAGAGCAAAGTGAGTGTTCCGATCTTTGAAAAGGCTGTCTTTCTGGTGATCTCAACATGTTCCTTGGAAAACCCCATCCATCAGGGTCCACCTTTAATATGGTCTGAACGCCAAGTATTTCGGATGAAACGACAAAAACTGAGGTCCCGTGTGCCCATGCACTTTGCGCACATTGAAGAACACAGTGGCAACGAAAAAGCTCAACATTTACCCCTTCCCCATCAGTCACACAAAAGCTGTACGCCCAAAAAAAAGAAGTAAAAAAGTGGTGTAGCGCTAGCCGTGACACGCTCTCCAGGTGGGAACAGCCCGGATTTCTTAAAGACGAGACCAATACCAATACCAAATTCCATATGGAAACCCATGAGCAATCCACCCAAAACATCTGGAAGTAAGAAATGTGAAGGACTGTGCGAATTATATGTCGACACCCATCCGCTTATTTTTTACTTTCTTTTACGGACAAACCTCTATTTTAAGACTTCCAAAATGTCCGGAAAAATCGGTTGTAAACTGGAGGGGTCGTATGACGGAGGTTTTCACTGGCAGCCGTAGAAAGAAAAAGTTCAGCACAGTTCATACTCTCCTCTTCATGCACACATACAATGACGTATTAAAACTGGATTTGGGTCTTTCCAACTCCATAGGATTGTGCAATCGATGTATTACAGTTTCACTTCGCCGACTTCTGTTAATCACCTCCACTCTCGTCCAAAGTCAGTGGTTTTCTTTTTCAAAGTCAGTGGTTTTCGTGCTTTTCCTACGCTTTCCGCCATCTTTTCTACAACAAGGGAAGCGACTCCGCTTTCAGGCCCTTGACCGTGGTTGTTTCCCTTTGCTCGAAGTCTATGCAGACGATAACAACGGTCGTAAAAACCAACAAAATGGCGGTCATAAGTCGCGTTTTAGAGGAAGTCGTTTAAGAGAGGTTGTTTACATAGTAAAATGCATCCGTGCCAACAAATCCGGTCTCAAATGAAAGGTGGTCGCTTAACAGAGGGTCGTAAAATAGGGGTTTGTCTGTACTTTATTTGCGGACTGCGGATGAGATATGTGTGTGCACACACCTTTATAGCACTGTTGCGAAATGAAAAGGGAAGTAACAGACGAGTTCTGTGCCCGTTAGGACACTTAGTTCCAGTTATAAAATGCTGTAAACACGGCATGGCTGCTCCGTAATTGTAATGGAGGGGTGTTTAATGGCTCAGTTATCAGTTTGAAGATTTAATAATATTAAGTCCTCATTCATGTTTTTTTCTTAAAGTGTTTACATTCGTTGACTATAAACAGTTATGTTCTTATTTGTTTACTTGATACGACCACATTAATACCCTAAGACTTGAAGACAAGAACAAAATAGTGCATCGCCGAGCGGCAGCAACACATTGTGACAATGCAAACCCGGCCAGAGTTATGTCCTCTCCCCCCCAATAAACACACCACTTTCCACCCTTACAGAATGCATAAAATACATAGCCCAAAATTTGAAGCGATTCTGTTCAGTAGTTCATGAGATACAGCTGAACTTTTATACAAACTTCCTTGCACCGAGTTATGTCCCCATAACTTCACACTTCACACATTCCACCCTTACAGAACGCATAAAATACATAGCCCAAAATTTGAAGCGATTCTGTTCAGTAGTTCACGAGATACAGCTGAACTTTTATACAAACTTCCTTGCTTAAGGAGCAGTCTCAATTTGAAGTTGGGGACATGTGTACACATGTGGGTCACAGCTACCCAGAAAAAAACCAAGGGACTTAATCGTGGTACGTCAGTGTGTCTTTACGGCAAAGTCAAAGAGAGTGACAGATTAGAGGAAGCTACAAGCACAGAACTTCCAGAAGGTGGGGGGACTTGTTTGCATAAAAGACGCCCCAGTATTCCTAGGAGGGGTAGTTACAGACCTCATTGCGGGGAACCCTTTGAACATGTCCGCGATGATGTTGACGATGGCCCCTCCATTCTCCTTCATCCACTGGTTGTAGGCTGCAGCGCACGTGAACAGATAATAAGATGGAGTAGTACCTGTGTGGGACTTTATACATGTGTGCTTGCAGGCAATCAATCAATCAATCAAAATGTGTCTTTAACCCTTTCACCGCCAGCCATATTTCAGCAAAACATTTCCATTAAAATTACCTGGGTAGAGAACAAAATCCATCTGCTGTATTGGGGATTCTTCTGTGACAGATATAAAATAAGGTCTAACCTTCCTTCCCAAAACTAAGACAATAGGGTCTTTGGATAATAGACCCCAATTTGATGCCTTTTAGTGACATAGGTGTTACATCACTGTGGTGCTAAAATGCGACTTTGGCGGTGAAAGGGTTAAAAAGATAAAGAAAATCTTTGTCTGGCATGCACATAAAACATAAACATAAGAAATATATAATTTACAAAGTCTCATCCAAAATCAAACTTTCCACACATTTTTCCTTATATAAATGAATAAATAAATACAGTAGTAATAAATTACAATGCAAAATAAACACTAGGAAGTATGCAC
>CM065703.1:45535572-45588072 GCA_017654935.2 Phymorhynchus buccinoides | reverse complement strand
TCGTTCGTATATGGCCTTTGGCCGAGAGGACGTCAAACATTAATATTCGTTCGTATATGGCCTTTGGCCGAGAGGACGTCAAACATTAATATTCGTTCGTATATGGCCTTTGGCCGAGAGGACGTCAAACATTAATATTCGTTCGTATATGGCCTTTGGCCGAGAGGACGTCAAACATTAATATTCGTTCGTATATGGCCTTTGGCCGAGAGGACGTCAAACATTGATATTCGTTCGTATATGGCCTTTGGCCGAGAGGACGTCAAACATTAATATTCGTTCGTATATGGCCTTTGGCCGAGAGGACGTAAACCATTGATATTCGTTCGTATATGGCCTTTGGCCGAGAGGACGTCAAACATTAATATTCGTTCGTATATGGCCTTTGGCCGAGAGGACGTCAAACATTAATATTCGTTCGTATATGGCCTTTGGCCGAGAGGACGTCAAACATTAATATTCGTTCGTATATGGCCTTTGGCCGAGAGGACGTCAAACATTAATATTCGTTCGTATATGGCCTTTGGCCGAGAGGACGTCAAACATTGATATTCGTTCGTATATGGCCTTTGGCCGAGAGGACGTCAAACATTAATATTCGTTCGTATATGGCCTTTGGCCGAGAGGACGTAAACCATTGATATTCGTTCGTATATGGCCTTTGGCCGAGAGGACGTCAAACATTAATATTCGTTCGTATATGGCCTTTGGCCGAGAGGACGTAAACCATTGATATTCGTTCGTATATGGCCTTTGGCCGAGAGGACGTCAAACATTAATATTCGTTCGTATATGGCCTTTGGCCGAGAGGACGTCAAACATTAATATTCGTTCGTATATGGCCTTTGGCCGAGAGGACGTCAAACATTAATATTCGTTTAATATTCGTATATGGCCTTTGGCCGAGAGGACGTCAAACATTAATATTCGTTCGTATATGGCCTTTGGCCGAGAGGACGTCAAACATTAATATTCGTTCGTATATGGCCTTTGGCCGAGAGGACGTCAAACATTAATATTCGTTCGTATATGGCCTTTGGCCGAGAGGACGTCAAACATTAATATTCGTTCGTATATGGCCTTTGGCCGAGAGGACGTCAAACATTGATATTCGTTCGTATATGGCCTTTGGCCGAGAGGACGTCAAACATTAATATTCGTTCGTATATGGCCTTTGGCCGAGAGGACGTAAAACATTGATATTCGTTCGTATATGGCCTTTGGCCGAGAGGACGTCAAACATTAATATTCGTTCGTATATGGCCTTTGGCCGAGAGGACGTCAAACATTAATATTCGTTCGTATATGGCCTTTGGCCGAGAGGACGTCAAACATTAATATTCGTTCGTATATGGCCTTTGGCCGAGAGGACGTCAAACATTAATATTCGTTCGTATATGGCCTTTGGCCGAGAGGACGTCAAACATTGATATTCGTTCGTATATGGCCTTTGGCCGAGAGGACGTCAAACATTAATATTCGTTCGTATATGGCCTTTGGCCGAGAGGACGTCAAACATTAATATTCGTTCGTATATGGCCTTTGGCCGAGAGGACGTCAAACATTAATATTCGTTCGTATATGGCCTTTGGCCGAGAGGATGTCAAACATTAATATTCGTTCGTATATGGCCTTTGGCCGAGAGGACGTCAAACATTAATATTCGTTCGTATATGGCCTTTGGCCGAGAGGACGTCAAACATTAATATTCGTTCGTATATGGCCTTTGGCCGAGAGGACGTCAAACATTAATATTCGTTCGTATATGGCCTTTGGCCGAGAGGATGTAAACCATTGATATTCGTTCGTATATGGCCTTTGGCCGAGAGGACGTCAAACATTAATATTCGTTCGTATATGGCCTTTGGCCGAGAGGACGTCAAACATTAATATTCGTTCGTATATGGCCTTTGGCCGAGAGGACGTCAAACATTAATATTCGTTCGTATATGGCCTTTGGCCGAGAGGACGTCAAACATTAATATTCGTTCGTATATGGCCTTTGGCCGAGAGGACGTCAAACATTGATATTCGTTCGTATATGGCCTTTGGCCGAGAGGACGTCAAACATTAATATTCGTTCGTATATGGCCTTTGGCCGAGAGGACGTCAAACATTAATATTCGTTCGTATATGGCCTTTGGCCGAGAGGACGTCAAACATTAATATTCGTTCGTATATGGCCTTTGGCCGAGAGGACGTCAAACATTAATATTCGTTCGTATATGGCCTTTGGCCGAGAGGACGTAAACCATTGATATTCGTTCGTATATGGCCTTTGGCCGAGAGGACGTCAAACATTAATATTCGTTCGTATATGGCCTTTGGCCGAGAGGACGTAAACCATTGATATTCGTTCGTATATGGCCTTTGGCCGAGAGGACGTCAAACATTAATATTTGTTCGTATATGGCCTTTGGCCGAGAGGACGTCAAACATTGATATTCGTTCGTATATGGCCTTTGGCCGAGAGGACGTCAAACATTAATATTCGTTCGTAGCCCGAAAAATACGGTAATTCCAACAATGAGAGAAGATAATCTATGAATAAATAATAAAAAAATGATCAGCATGTTTATCTCTTTTCTCAAAATCAATGGGATAAAAAGCTAGTTGTAGACACACACACACACAAAAATGGACATAACCGGCCCGTTTTCTGCCGGTGAGTCTCACCCTCTCTGCAGCAGAGGAAAGTTCCGGTGAGGTTGGTGTCGACGACGGCGGACCATCCCTTGTGGGAGATGCCCTCCGCGGGGCTGAGGAACTGCCCTCCTGCGTTGTTCACCAGGTAGTCCACGCGCCCAAACCTCTGCACCGTGTGGCTGAACATCTGCTGCACCTACAGTCACACATGCATACACACGCACACACAGACGCATGACACAGAGAGAGAGAGAGGGAGGGAGGGAGGGAGAGAGAGAGAGAGATAGAGAGAGATGTACCAGGATTATGATCTTGGCATGAACAATAGCAGAAAGAACAAGACTACCCCTTCTGCTGCTGCTGCTGCTACTACTGCTGCTACTGTTATTATGCACCACTACAATAACTACTACTACTAGTACTACACACACACACCCTCTCTATATGGTCCAAGGGAAGTAAGCCAGTCCAGCCCGTCAGGCCCTAGTTACTACCATTTACTACATGTTCTACAGCACACACAATCTTACAGAAAAGTGAGTCTTCCTTGGTGGAGATTGGCACTGTAGGTTCAACATTTCTATGGGACCATCTGTGCACCCATGATACACTACTAGTACCACACAAAATTTGAAGCGATTCTGTGCTTCGGTTTATGAGTTAGAGGGTGAACAGACCAGACATACATCAAATGAATTTCATTATATACACTAATATAGGTATATATAGGTGTGTGTGTGTGTGTATGTGTGTGTGTATGTGTGTGTGTGTGTGTGTGTGTGTGTGTGTGTGTGTGTGTGTGTGTGTGTGTGTGTGTGTGTGTGTTACTGTGTGTGTGTAAGAATTGTATGCCAACGAAACCAAACAATCTAAAAATAACAGCCTTGATTAAACAAGATATGGAACAAAATAAATTAATGACAAAGAGACCACGAAGATTTTACCACAAAATACAATCAGACTAATTCAACATTAACAACGCATACAATACAAAACCAATGGACAAACTACATATAATAATAATAATAATAATAATAATTGGCACATATCTAGAAAATAATATTAATGGCGCTTTACAAAGAAATGATAAAACTACAAACATTCACATTAACACACACACACATACACACACATTTTGCAATTTACAACATTCTTTGGCATCAAATTGATCAATCTAAACTTGTCAGTAAACATAGTCATACTTCTTGTTCATTTCTGATGTTGCATTTCATGACGCTCAGATTGGGTTCGTCTGGCGTGCTGCGGCTGTTGACGATTCTGGAGCGCATGTCGTCAGCCGCCCTCTGCAGCCGCTCCAGCTTCCTGGACGCGATCACAACGGAGCATCCTGAAAAAGCAGTGCACACAAACAAATACACAAGATGGCGAGGCATATAAATGCACTCCCATTACTTCTATAGAGCTTTGAAAATATTGGCCACTGCAAAGAACACCTTTTTGCAAGAGTGAATGCCCTTGGTCGGTGGGGGAAGATGGTTGAGTACTGTCCAAACAAGGGAATAACTCTCACCAATAAGCCTAATTGAGGCCACTAAATGGCTGCCTTTCGCAAGAATGAATGCCCTTTTCAGTACTGACCAACAAGGGATTCACTCTCAATGTCAAGGGCGTTAATAACCCTAGTTGCAGTGGCCAATATATGGATGGCTTACCATATATATATTGAGTAATATTAGATAAGAATCACCCCCCCTACCCCCCCCCCCCCCCCTTTGTGAGGATACTGGGGGAGCTTTCAGTGTCAGGACAAATACTTCCTCCACCTTCTGGAAGTTATGTGCTTGTAATTGTAACTTCCTCTTATCTGTCACTCTCTTTGACTCTGCCTTTTCTCTTTGCTTACTGTCATCTGCTATATTTCTCAGTAGTTTCTGTCTTACTGTTCCATTCTCTTGCCTTTGTTCTAGAAACTTTTATAAAGATTTTCTCCAGCTGAAGTTGGACATGCTGGGCCTAACTATTTCTTAGTTAGGCGCATAACGGCAGCACCGATGATGGAATGCATAATAATGAGGACAATTTATTTAGCACCCATCCTACTATGTAGTGCTTTACTTACCTATATATATATATATATATATATATATATATATATATATATATATATATATATATATATATATTTTAAAATGGAATAAAAGCATGAAACAGAAATCTATTAACATGAGCAGGAAATGCATATAAGTTATAACAATCAACAACAACTGCTGTGACAACTACTAATATCTACACTACTACTACATATAATAGGCCTAATAAATAAATAAGTGTGTGTGTGTGTGTGTGTGTGTGTGGGGGGGGGGGGGGGGCATATGCAAAAGTGTGTGTGCATGTGTATGTGACGTGACTGTGTGTGTGTGTTTGAGTGTGTGTGTGTGTGTTGCGCCTGTGTGTTGTGTGTCAGTGTCAGTCTGTCTTAGGTGTGCAGAAAGTACATTAGCCCTGGCTGGGCCAGTCGGGGTGGGTGGGGCATTTTCTTTGAAGTTTGATCTGCTTGCTGCTCAAGTCTGCTGTTCAAGTCTTCAATAATTTCTTGTCACGCCGTCTCAGTAGACATTACAGTGACTTAAGAGGTTGCGCAATGCGGAAAATAAAATAATTAGAAAACTAATTTGGGGCAAAGTGTGTGTGGAAAAAAACAAAACAAAAATAAAGTGTGTGTGTGATGGTGTGTGTGTGTGCGTGTGTGTTTGTGTGTGTGTGTGTGTGTGTATGCTTTTCACATTCATCCGTATAAAAGAAAGGTACCAAGATGCAGCAACTCCAGAGCAATGGCCTGACCAATGCCCGTTCCCCCACCCGTCACTACAGCAACACGACCCTTGAACAGCCCTGGCCGGAATATGCTTGACACAGCCGCCATTTTGTCCACTGCTATCATGTGACTAAAGGGGGCAAATATTGTGTATATTGAAAAGACACAGTATGATATCGTCTATCAAACAAAATACCATTTCTATACCACCAAGCTCTTTACGTTTTTAATGTTGAGATAAAAATTAAGGTTTCCTGAATTATTTTGTCACCAATGCGGTAAAATCACGTTGCATTATGATTAATCTATAATACACTGAATGATTGCCCCCTCCGGTATTTGACCAATGTTGACTTCAATTAAAAGAGTCGACGTACCTGTAGTAAGCCTTACTATTGGTAAATTATACACAAACTTGATCTTATCTCTACTGTTATTTTTTTTTCTTGCAGTGAATTTTGAAAGATTTAAAGGCATGCAGTGCTGCTTGGCTAGAAACAAGCACTGTCGGAGTAGCAATCGATAAAGAGACAGACTCGAACTGTAGTGAAACTAGTTGACCTCGCAGCAGATGTCAACAAGAGGTCACTGTTAAATTCGTTACACTTTACTGACAGCAAACATTAGCAATACATTGCAGGAACAGGCACAACTTATGAATGTTACCTTGGTGTGAATGCATATGTGTAGTACAGCTAAATTGCAGCATCTCTCTGAGTCTCTCTCTCTCTCTCTCTCTCTCTCTCTCTCTCTCTCTCTCTCTCTCTCTCTCTCTCTCTCTCTCTCTCTCTCTCTCTCTCTCTCTCTCTCTCTCTCTCCATGTCTTGTGAATATTGTACATTGCTAATGTTTTGAATCTTGATTTCTTTTTCTTTTTTTTGAACTATTGTTATGGGCCAGAGGCCTAACATTAGTAACAATGAAACATTTTTTGAGTTTGACTCTCTCTCTCTCTCTCTCTCTCTCTCTCTCTCTCTCTCTCTCTCTCTCTCTCTCTCTCTCTCTCTCTCTCTCTCTCTCTCTCTCTCTCTCTCTCTCTCTCTCTCTCTCTCTCTCTCTCTCTCTCTCTCTCTCTCTCCCTCTCTCCACCTACCCTCCAGTGTCTGATATTGTTATAAAGTCTAAAAAAAAGTCTGATCTACCACTTCCTTATACATGTCTAAACCTGAAGTAAAAACCCGTAATCTTCTTTGATTTCTCGTTTTGTTTATGTATGTTTTGTTTGTGTGTATGGTTGGAGTGATTCTATCTACATACAGCAATTGGTTTTCCCCACTACAAACACAAAGTAAGAGGCAAAAATGTGGTCTAAGTTAAGGCAGCGAAATGAGTTTAGAAGTGACCAAAGTATGGTGTACAGTTTTACTTCCCTTGAACACGAGGCAAATTCATGAAACTGACAGCTTTGTATTATTTCCACATGCATTTAGGCGGAACGATGCGATTGATTCAGTTAATGTATTTGTTGGATAATCATGTACTGATGTAGACTACTACTGACTCCATCGTTTTTGTTTGTGCAGGTGGCTCACTCATGAGGTCATCCTGACCATCAAATAACTCATAATGTTTGCCAGGTATGTCAGTATAAAATAGGTAGAATGGTGCATCTCTGTGTGTATCATGTGTGTGTGTGTGTGCAGGGCTCCCAATCGTCCTGCAAAACAAGGGGTCCCAGGGACTCCTTCACTTACAGTATAGAGGATCCTAGAGGCGGGATAGACTCAGGGTCCCTCCCAGTGGCATCGCGAATGCTAAAAAGAAAATTTATTCTAGTGCATCCCTGGGACACCCTGCACATTCTTTTAGAGGGTCCTTTACTAGGCTTTAGAATTTTAGTGCTTCATAGTCTCCCAAATGGGGGTCCTTGGGAGCCCTGGTGTGTGAGTGCGTGTGCATGTGTGTTTGTTTGTGTCTTCTCTCCTTTGCCTTTAGGTCTGTTTCTGCTGTATTCCATTTATGTCATCCGTGTGTGTTACTTTGTATTGTTTGAATGCGTTATGATTTGAATTGAATGCTAACGTGTGTGTGCACTTTGATTTGAATTTTTTTTTTTTTTTTTGGATTCAGTGACAGTGCTGTATAAATACTGTATGTTGTTGTGTGTGTATGTGTGTGTGTGTGTGTGTGTGTGTGTGTGTGTGTGTGTGTGTAGCTATAAGAGAGAGAGAGAGAGAGAGAGAGAAGAGAGAGAGAGAGAGAGAGAGAGATTTCAGATTCAGATTTGAATTCGGATGGTTTAATGCACCAGACCATGATGCCCATGTCATGGGGATGGGGTTACAAAGGGGCGTAATACAAGCAAGCATAAGAAACCAGCAACAACAGCAACACACACACACACACACACACACACACACACCACACACACACACACACACACACACACACATACACACCACACACACACACACACACACACACAAGCACACACACACACACACACACACACACACAACACACACACACACACACACACAACACACACACACACACACACACACACACACACACAAAAACAAACACAAAAAAACACCCACACAACAACAACAACAAAAAACCCCAAAAACGAACACACGCAATCACAAAAGTAGTAGAGAGAGAGTTGTTGAATACAACATGAATAGATTCCAATTATTTATTCATTTATTGTGCTTTCTTCAGTATAATTTGCATGCAAGTCATTGCTACAGTAGCGTTGAACTGAATAAGGACGATCATCAAATGGATTGCCAAATTGTTATAAATGATCTATTGTAAAATAGTTGTGTATGTTCTATGTTTCACAGGTCCTTACAAAGAATTCATATTGTCCTGAAGCATGTCGTGAGTGCTCTCTGTGTGTGTGTGATCACTTTTTTTCTGCTTGTCTATAGACTCTGTGTCTCCCCATTTTCCTCTTCTATCTGTGTCTCAGTCTCAGTAGTTACATAGATCTTTCTGTCATTCTGGATCAACCTATATATCTATCTGTCTGTATATTATACTCTATATCAGTATATTTTCTTTGATTCTCTGTTTTCTCTCCCTTGTGTGTGTGTGTGTGTGTGTGTGTGTGTGTGTGTGTGTGTGTGTGTGTGTGTGTGTGTGTGTGTGTGTGTGTGTGTGTGTGTGTGTGTGTGTGTGTGTACACATGCCTTTGTGTCTGCGTGTGTGTGTGTGTTTGTCTTTGTGTATGTTTGTCTCTCTCTCAGTCTCTGTCTCTCTCTCTCTCTTTCTCTTTCTGTCTGTGTTTTTCCCTTTCCTCTCCCTCATTATTTCCATCTATTGTCTCTTTCTTGTCTTCCTTCTCTCTCTCTTTTATTAATTAATCTATCTCTCTGCGCCCAGTCTGTCACTATTTTTATCTGTTTCCCTTTGTTCACTCTCCCTCATTATTTCCATTTTCTATTGGATCACTCTCTTTGTTCTTGTTCATTCAGAATCAGGTTTACTTTCTCCGTTTCTCTTTTATTAATCTATCTCTCTGCACCCAGTATACTATATATTTCACTATTTTCAGTATCTGTTTCACTTTCAGTATCTGTTTCAATATGTTTCAATATCTGTCTCAGTATCTGTTTCAGTATCTGTTTCACTTTCAGTTTCAGTATCTGTTTCAGTATCTGTTTCAGTGTCTCAGTATCTGTTTCAGTATCTGTTTCATGTATCTGTCTCAGTATCTGTTTCAGTATATGTTTCAATATCTGTTTCAGTATCTGTTTCAGTATCTGTTTCAGTATCACTCTCAGTATCTGTTTCAGTATATGTCTGTCTCAGTATCTGTCTTCAGTATCTGTCTCAGTATCTGTTTCAGTATCTATGTTTCAGTATCTGTTTCAGTATATATCTCAGTATCTGTTTCAGTATCTGTCTCAGTATCTGGTATCTGTTTTACTAGTACTAGTACATGTATATGTCTCATGTCTCTCTTTCTCTCTTTCCCCTCTCTCTCTCTCTCTCTCTCTCTCTCTCTTTCTCTCTCTCTTCTCCCCTCTGACACCCCCCCCCCTCTCTCTCTCTCTCTCTCTCTCTCTCTCCCTTTCCCCTCTCTCTCTTCTCTCTCTCTCCTCTCTCTCCTCTCTCTCTCTCTCTCTCTCTCTCTCTCCTCTCTCTCTCTCTCTCTCTCTCTCTCTCCCCTCCCTCTCTCTCTCTCTCTCTCTCTCTCTCTCTCTCTCTCTCTCTCTCTCTCTCTCTCTCTCTCTCTCTCTCTCCTCTCTCTCTCTCAAGTGTCAAGTGTCTCTCTCTCTCTCTCTCTCCCTCCCTCTCTCTTAAAAAAAAAATGTTGTCTTCACAGTTCACTGTACTGTTGGCCCACAGAGAATGTCCCAGTTCTCCAGCCAACCAGCGGAGGATGTGTTGTTCAACGCCATCGGCGACAAGAGGGTCATGGTCCTCAACCGACCCAAAGCCCTCAACGCCCTCAACCTCAACATGATCCGACAAATCTACCCCAAGATGGTGGTCAGTGAGGGGGAAATTTGTATACCGTAGTTTTCGTATCATTAGGCGCTGCTGTGTATTAAGGCGAATAGGGCAATTTTCAAGAAAAATCTGAAAAAAATTAAAGTAAAAGGCGCCCTCGTTTATAAGGCACCTCGCAAAAGAAAGTCGAAGTTTGAAGCCCGTTCGCGTCCTGTAAGCGCTTACCGACCACCATTACTGCTGTCATAAATGGGAGTTGGCTCCCTTCTCAAATAATCGAACTTCCCTTTTTGAGACGTCCAGTTGTTGTGTTTGGACCTTTCTTCGCAAAAACTGGTAGAATTATGACATTTTAAGCTCTGCAATGATGCTTTTTGCATCCAATGAAGGGCTATGGCATCTGTTGGACGGTATCTCGGATGATAATAGGGATTTTGAAGCATTTTAACGTGAGTATTTCAAATACTACTATTTGTCGTATTGGTGACTCGTGACCACTTTTGATGTTGTGACTCACTGTAGACTGTACTGAGTACGGCAATCGTTGCCTCTCTTCTCACAATTTAGTTCACTAATAGGGCGCCCTCGTTTATTAGGCGCATAGGTCGAAATTGGATAAAAAAAATATCGCCTTATAGTCTGAAAATTACGGTACGTACCAGAATGCTGTCAGTCGTTTCTGACCCTGACTTCACTGCCATGACATAGCAGAGGGGGCAGATGCTATTCCGTCTGACCTTCACTGCCGTGACATAGCAGAGGGGGCAGATGCTATTCCGTCTGACCGTCACTGTCATGACAGCAGAGGGGGCAGATGCTATTCCGTCTGACCTTCACTGCCATGACATAGCAGAGGGGGCAGGCGCTATTCCGTCTGACCTTCACTGCCGTGACATAGCAGAGGGGGCAGATGCTATTCCGTCTGACCTTCACTGCCATGACATAGCAGAGGGGGCAGATGCTATTCCATCTGACCTTCACTGCCATGACATAGCAGAGGGGGCAGACGCTATCTGACCTTCACTGCCATGACATAGCAGAGGGGGCAGATGCTATTCCGTCTGACCTTCACTGCCATGACATAGCAGAGGGGGCAGATGCTATTCCGTCTGACCTTCACTGCCATGACATAGCAGAGGGGGCAGATGCTATTCCGTCTGACCTTCACTGCCATGACATAGCAGAGGGGGCAGAAGCTATTCCGTCTGACCTTCACTGCCATGACATAGCAGAGGGGGCAGATGCTATTCCGTCTGACCTTCACTGCCATGACATAGCAGAGGGGGCAGATGCTATTCCGTCTGACCTTCACTGCCATGACATAGCAGAGGGGGCAGACGCTATTCCGTCTGACCTTCACTGCCATGACATAGCAGAGGGGGCAGATGCTATTCCATCTGACCTTCACTGCCGTGACATAGCAGAGGGGGCAGATGCTATTCCGTCTGACCTTCACTGCCATGACATAGCAGAGGGGGCAGACGCTATTCCGGCGGGACTGGGCTAGAATTTGTTTACAGTGGAGATCTTGCCTTGCCCAGCATACATCCCCACTCTCTCAGCCAAAGGGATTTGAGGACTGCTGGGGGAAGGTCCCCCAAACACCAACACATCCCTTGAGCCAGTGGCAAGACCCCCCTCCTTTGAGAGTCATAGTCTTCGATATATGTTGTATAGTAGTAGTAGTAGTGGAATAGGGGGAGTAGAAGTGGGCCTTGCGGCCCTTTTACACCCTTTCTCGATTGTGCCATTTTTATGATATGTCTCATTATGATTGCGCAAACCTAAACTAAGCTAATCTTAAGTACCTTTTTTTTCGGACTCCACCTCCACCTCCACCCCCCAATTTGTTATCTGTCTCCTTACTTTATTGCTAGTCATATTATAAGGTGCAGGGTAGTGTGGGAGACAAGTACCGCCTTATAGTGTGAAGAACATATATGGTACATTGCTTGTGACCAAAAGATGAAATTGTATAATACTGTAGATATTCTTTTGAAAGAGTCATTTTTTTATATTCAGATTGCCTATGGCTATAGTTTAGTTTTTGGGGGGTGTTTTTTTGATGAAAATATGGTTTTACGCCCTCTTTGGCCTTTCGGCCATGTGGGGCATTTGTAAATACAAAGATGGTGGGAACAATGCTGGAGGCAGTGCTAAACCAGTAAAATCCCGAATTTTTAATAATACAGATATGTGTAGCAGTAACCACGCCTCGGTTAAACCTCATTGGCTATGGTACCACCACAAGAATTAAAAAGGTCTTTTTTTTGGTTGGGTTTCCTTTTTTTATATTGTTATTTTAAATTCTGCTAAAATCAGAATGTTTCAGCATTTTAAAACTTTTTTTTGGTGGTCAACCTTCACATGACAGTAAGCTTTCACACAGCTGTAAATAGAGGGAAAAATAAGTTTCAACATCATTTAAAAAAAAAAAGATTTTGAGTCATCCCAAGTTATTCATCTGCAATGATTAGTTCAAGTTGCTTGCCATACGAATGCAGTTTTTACAGTTTTAATGTGTCACACACTCTGTCACTTTGGAAGAGAAAAGCGGAGGGTTGCTTCATATTCAGTACCCACCATGTCAAAAGCCTGCCTTTAGTTTAACCCTCTTGCATTCGCATTTGTTACAGAAAAACCTCCAGTGTTCAGTTTCTTTCCCACATTTTTTAGAAAATCTGCCTTTTGACACACACAGAGCACCATACAGTCACTATCGCATCATTGCATTGCAAGTGAGAATCTTCATAGTGTGTGTATTAAGATTAGAATTATACCACAGCCCTGTCGACAACTAAGGCCATGTCAGGGCTGTCACCACGTGGAAACAAGCCAGTATGACAAGCCAGAACTTTGTGCGTGATGGAAGTACCATCAGCAGGGGACAAGCCAGTATGACAAGCCAGAACTGTGTGCGTGATGGAAGTACCATCAGCAGGGGACAAGCCAGTATGACAAGCCAGAACATTGTGCGTGATGGAAGTGCCATCAGCAGGGGACAAGCCAGTATGACAAGCCAGAACTTTGTGCGTGATGGAAGTACCATCAGCAGGGGACAAGCCAGTATGACAAGCCAGAACATTGTGCGTGATGGAAGTGCCATCAGCAGGGGACAAGCCAGTATGACAAGCCAGAACTTTGTGCGTGATGGAAGTGCCATCAGCAGGGGACAAGCCAGTATGACAAGCCAGAACATTGTGCGTGATGGAAGTGCCATCAGCAGGGGACAAGCCAGTATGACAAGCCAGAACATTGTGCGTGATGGAAGTGCCATCAGCAGGGGACTCGCAGTGGAGGGCAAGCTGTGGCCGCTTTGGACCAACTTGAATGCAAGAGCTTGAGCAAAGATGCTCTCCGACTCCGGATTGTTTATGATATGTTTTTGTTCCTACTCGGCCTACTTGTGGGGATACCGGGGGGGGGGGTTTGTAAAAATAGTTCCCCCACCTTCTGGAAGTTCTGTGCTTGTAACTTCTTCTTCTTCTTCTTCTTTGTGTTCCTGGCCATATCAGATGCTCAGTCTGGTTTGGTTGATGAAGGCCACGGTCAACAGCGGCAACTCAGCAGGACCCCACAACTTGTAACGTCCTCTAATCTGCCACTCTCTTTGACTCTGCCTTTTTCCTTTGCTTTCTGTCATCTGCTATCTTTCTGACTTATTGGCCCATTCTCCTGCTTTAAAAAAACAAATCTTCCAAATAATTTTTTCTGTTTGAGCTCCTCCGAAATCGGAACGTGTCGCACGCAGCGGGGAGACCAGTGAAAACTGAAAACCGGACACATATGTACCTTACCCATTATGGCCATATGGCCTGGGAACGCAGAAGAAGAAGAAGAAGAAGAAGAAGTTCCTACTCTGAGTCCAAGAAATAAACAGAAAAGAAAATACCTTTGGGGAATTTTCAGCCAGCAGCCCCGCCAACTGCCAGTCAGCAGTAGCTGGTCGAAAATTCACCCAAGGTTTTTTTGTTTTGTTTTGTGGCTGTCCTATCTTCTGGGCCGTACAGTGGCATTGCTCCCACGCCGCTCATTCTGAGTCCCAATTCGCAGCCACACCTCCGCACGTTCAGGCTGCAGAATGCGAAACCAGCAGTCCAAGAGGAGCTAATCTATGTTAGGCCATCAGGAGGCAACCAACCGAGGAGACACTGCACTGCTGCTGAGTCACTTCGGTGGAGTTCAGTAGAGCCTGTTTAGGACACCACCTACTAAGCCCCCTACTGACAACACTATTCTCTTGGTCGCAGAGCCAGCGTGAGTGAGGTCCTCCTCCGAGGGCGCCACCACGACCGTCCACCGACAGCTCCCCAGAACACACTGATCCCCATGTTGACCCGAACACACCAGGGCATAGACTGGATCGGAAACCGAAACTGAGGTCACCATGAGAGCAGGGCTTGCAAAGCCACAGAATTAGAACATTTTTCTTTTGTTTTAATGATTGATGAAAATCCTCGCCTCTGATGGGATTCGAACCGGAGACCTCCCAGCCAGTAGTCCGCGACGCTAACCACTACGCCATGGTGGCTGGTATAATATTTTTTGGGACTCCGAGTAGGAACAAAAAGCTATCACGAATGGACGAGGGTTAATGTGAGCTGTAACTGTGTTTGCCCCTGTGTGTTCAGGTCAGTGGGAGACAGACCCCTCGGTGTCCATGGTGCTGATGAAGGCTGCCGGGGGGAAGGTTAATGTGAGCTGTAACTGTGTGTTCAGGAGTGGGAGACAGACCCCTCTGTGTCCATGGTGCTGATGAAGGCTGCCGGGGAGAAGGTTAATGTGAGCTGTAACTGTGTGTTCAGGAGTGGGAGACAGACCCCTCTGTGTCCATGGTGCTGATGAAGGCTGCCGGGGAGAAGGTTAATGTGAGCTGTAACTGTGTGTTCAGGAGTGGGAGACAGACCCCTCTGTGTCCATGGTGCTGATGAAGGCTGCCGGGGAGAAGGTTAATGTGAGCTGTAACTGTGTGTTCAGGAGTGGGAGACAGACCCCTCTGTGTCCATGGTGCTGATGAAGGCTGCCGGGGAGAAGGTTAATGTGAGCTGTAACTGTGTGTGCAGGAGTGGGAGACAGACCCCTCTGTGTCCATGGTGCTGATGAAGGCTGCCGGGGGGAAGGTTAATGTGAGCTGTAACTGTGTGTGCAGGAGTGGGAGACAGACCCCTCTGTGTCCATGGTGCTGATGAAGGCTGCCGGGGAGAAGGCGTTCTGTGCTGGAGGGGACATCCTAGGTAATGTGCGCTGCCTCTGTCGTTTAGCCCCCGGCCACTCTGTGGGTGGGTGGAGAGTTATCCGATCCTTCATGTCGGTTTCTTCGAAGTATCGTCTTTGTGCGCAATATCTTCTTTGTTATCCACATTACTGAATAGAATAATTGATGCCAGGGCTCCCAGGGACCCCCATTTGGGGGTCTATGAAGTACTAGAATTCTAAAGGACCCTCTAAAAGAATGTGCAGGGGGTCCCAGGGATGCATTAGAAAAATTCTTTTTAGCATTCGCAATGCCACTGGGACCCTCTATCCCTCCTCTAGGACCCTCTATACTGTAAGTGAAGGAGTCCCTGGGACCCCTTGTTTTGCGGGATGATTGGGAGCCCTGGATGCCTTGTGTTAGTACTGATTTGGACACATTTGTGGTGGTGGGTGGAGGTGGATGGTATGGGATTGGGTGAGGGTGTGTGTGTGTAACATTTGGGGTATTTATGTGTACAGTCCATATGCATGCAAGTGGTGTTCTCAAACTATGTGGAAGCGCGCTTGTGCTTATGTGTGCAGTTGTATGTGTGCATGTGTGAGAGAGAGTGTGTGTATGAAAGAGAGTGTCTGTGTGTATGTATAATTTAAACTTTATTTATAATCTTTGAATGTTTATATCGTCGGTGAAATTCAGAAACCTTGTATCTCGATTTTTTTTTTTTGGGGGACAAAAACCTTGTATTTTCATTCTTTTCAAGTACATGAATTTAAAAAAACACCGTATTTTTAACGAAATGCAGGACTAAACTTGCAATGTCTTGAACAACATATTCATCATAGTTAATCAACTGTGGTCAACGCTGTTAATCAATCGGGGGTAATCAAAACCGGTCACACACGTAATGTTCTCAATCCCTAGCTGGTGCATTTGTACCATAGTGTTCAAGTGCTTTGGCTGTTTGGATCATCCCTGGAGTCTTTTGTGGGTTGTTTTCTTATTGCCGTGCAGCTGTAACCAAAGCAGGGCGGGCCGGTGAAGATTTGGGCAAGAACTTTTTCAAAGAAGAGTACATGCTGAACTACAAAATTGGTGAGTACATGCGTGTGTGTGTGTGTGTGCGCACACTTGTCCATGTCGGATGTTAGTCTTTTTGCATTGATTGTGAGATGTTGGAGAAATGAATGTCCCAGAAAGTTCAATATTTTTTCTTTTTTTTCGCAATTGATTTTCACAAATAGAAAAAACCTTCATTTTCTTTGATAGACAGTGCCACTTTTTTTCTTTTTTTTTACTTTGTCATCAAATTTTCGTTTCTTTTTTTATGGTTTGACTCTTTTTTGAAATTGACATATAGATTCATCTTCTAATGCTGTTGTATAGCTGTTGTAGCCATGTATTGCAGACTCCAAAAGAATACTTATTATCCGACTGATACGTCAGTCACGCCTTTTAACATGACTTATAATGTAAACAGTACCTAACTAATATTACAAAATCAGATTTATGTAAAGTGTGTCGGATATGCATTATGATAGGAAGTGCCTCATACTCATAGTCTATTTCTTTGTGTGTGCATGTGTGTGTATGTGTGTTTGTATGTGTAGTGTGAGTGCATGCGTGCATGCGTGTGTGTGTGTGTGTGTGTGTGTGTGTGTGTGTGTGTGTATGTGTGTGTGTATGTATGTGTGTGTGTGTGTGTGTATGTGTATGTGTGTGTGTAAGAATGTGAAGGATATGTGGGGTATGTAAAAGGCTATTTTTAATATGAATCATTTTAGTGCAATTGTATAGCGCTTAGAGCTTAAAGGTGAAGCGCTATATAAATTTTCTTAAATAATAATAATAATATAAAAATACTGTCATTTCCCCCCCCCCCATCTATTTTGTGGGCAATATGCAAATGGTGTCAATTTGGTTGTTATGAAATTTCTTGTTGGTGTGTGTGTTTTTAGGGTCGTACCCCAAGCCGTACATAGCGGTCATTGATGGCATAACTATGGGCGGGGTGAGTTTCCATTCTTCTTCTTCTCCCTTTTTTATTTGTTGTTGTTGTCTTAATTGATGTTAACTCATTCACATCGCAACGATTTTGAATGATTAAAAAACCTCACAAATCACTCCAGCCATACACACAAACAAAACATACATAAACAAAAGGAGAAATGAAAGAAGATTACGGGTTTTTTACTTCAGGTTTAGACATAGAGATGTGGTAGATCAGACTTTTTTTATATATATATACTTGGTGTAGGAAGGTACGGAAGGATTGTTAATGAACTTAATCTATGCATGCATATAATTTACATGAATAAATGGAGTGAGGGTATGTGTATCTGAGTACCTGTATGATTTAGACCCTATGTTAATGAAACGTCAGTGAAATACATAAACTTAAAATTATTTCTAAACATTTAAAGGTGAAAAAAACAATAAATGAACGATATTAAACTCCAAAAAAAGGAAAGTAAAATACTTAACAAGAACATCAAAGCAAAGAGTGAGTGTGTGTGTGTGACTGTGTGTGTGTGTGTGTGCGCATGCGTGTGTGTGTGTGTGTGTGTGTGTTTTCTAAATGTTCACAGGGTGTGGGGCTGTCGGTACACGGCAAATACCGGGTGGCCACTGAACGCACCGTGTTTGCCATGCCTGAGACTGCCATAGGTCAGAGTACAGTACGGAGAGAGAGAGAGAATGAATTAATTACCGTATTTTTCAGATCATTAGGCGCTTCTGTGTATAAGGCGAATAGGGCAATTTTCAAGAAAAATCTGAAACAATTAAAGCAAAAGGCGCCCTCGTTTATAAGGCACCTTGCAAAAGAAAGTCAAACTTTGAAGCCCGTACGCATCCTGTAAATGTTTACCGACCGCCATTACTGCTGTCATAAACGAGAGTTGGCTCCCCTTTTAAATCATCAAACTTCCATTTGTGCTGCTCCCTGTTGTTGTGTTTGGACAATTCTTCGAGAAAACTAATAGAATTATGGCATTTTAAGCTATGCGTTGCCATATCTAACACTGCCATAGTTTAGAACACAGCACTGACAAAGAAAAGTGGATGGGGGTGGGGTTGATTGTGGTAGGTGATAGAGGTAGAGGGGGTGGGAAAAGGAGGGAGAGACAGAAGAACAGATATACAGTAGTGGAATGGCAGGATTATGTTTGAGGCTTCAGCTCACATGTATATCGACTCGTACAGAGATGAGAGAACCCGGCCCCATCCTCTTTTCTTTGTCAGTGCTGTGTTCTAAACTATGGCAGTGTTAGATACGGCAACGCATAGCTTAAAATACCATAATTCTATTAGTTTGGTACCTATGGCATTTAGGTACCGTATTTTACGGACTATAAGGCGATACTTTTTTCCTAGACTGAGACCCCTGCGCCTTATAATGTGACTGATAATATAGTAAGAAACTATATTAACAAAATCTGAGTTTTGTGTAAAATTTGGGGTCTGCCTTATTCCCTTGACTGCCACCAACGTATCACGTACTGACCTGATGACATCACTGATGATGTCATCAGATGAAGAGAAATAACCCTGATATGCTGGCTTTTGCTCTAACACAGTCAAGAGAGTAATATCCCCAGACCATTTTGCCAGATTGGCTCTATCAGTTGTCTTTTTCGAGGCATGATTTGTACAATGATTTTTTCTTTAACCTCTTCACTGCCCCGTCACGGATATTTTCGTCAACTTCCGGTAACCTGTAAACTGCCCCGTCACGGAAATATCCGTCATAGGGTTATTCTAAGAGTTACCCTTTTTCTATCCATATGCTTTTCGCAGTATGTTCGAATGCATGTAAGAGTGTTCTCAAAGGATAGTATTTTCAATTCCCTTTCAGAAAAGTATAGGGTATATGCACTTTTATTCAGAAATTCTTTGCGATAGACTTAACAACCTAAAACGGCTTGGCAAATAGTTGCGCCGGAACCGGAAATGGGCTCGGCAGCGAAGGGGTTAATTTTCTCTGGCAGTCATGGGGTTATAATCAGGTGCGCCTTGTAGTCCATAAAATAGGGTCATTATTATATGTGCAACCTCCCTGTTACCACCTTGACAAATCAGCACACAAAAAGGTCTTAATAGGGAGGGGTCCTAAGAGGGAGGGGTCTTATAGGGAGGTGGATGCTCAGTAGTCTGGATATAAAGGAGGAAAAGAACTGGTGAAGCATTTTTGGTTCACATCTATCTGGCATCAGAATTGTCAGAGGAGATCTGCAAATTTCAGAGCATTAAGAATTTCTGACAGAGGATTGCCAAGACAAGGCAACCAGATAATGGGGGCGCTGCGGTAGGGGTCTTAGGACCGTTACATCCCCCCCCCCCCCCATCTCGGTTCACCAAGCCTACACCGGGGCAGCTACCAGTTCGACCCAGGCGACCCTTCCTCGTCACCATCATCGCCTCATCAACAAGAAGATCCAATCTTCAGGAATACTGTCCATAAGGGTCTCTGACCGATTGGACGCTAATCTCATCACCATCATCGCCTCATCAACAAGAAGATCCAATCTTCAGGAATACTGTCCATAAGGGTCTCTGACCGATTGGACGCTAATCTCATCACCACCATCACCTCATCAACAAGAAGATCCAATCTTCAGGAATACTGTCCATAAGGATCTCTGACCGATTGGACGCTAATCTCATCACCACCGTCTCCGATTGGCTTCTCTTGTCAGAGGTTTTGCCATTTTACTCAGTGTTATCTTTTCTGCTAAATAACATTTCAAGCTGATTTCCGACTATGTCAAGCCTTTTTGGTCATGTTGGGAACTGTTTCCGTTGTTGTGCCTCTTCAGTGTAGGGCCTTGATGGCCCTTTTACCGCGCTTTTCAGAGGATTGGACTTCAGACTGTTCTGATGCAATGATCGTAGAGAGAGTCTTAACAGGGAGGTTTCACTGTATTCATTCGTTTTCCTTTTCCTAGGGTTGTTTCCTGACGTGGGAGGGGGTCACTTTTTGCCGTGGCTGAAGGGCAAGTTGGGCATCTACCTGGCGCTGACCGGCTTCCGGCTGAAGGGGAGGGACGTGTTCCATGCTGGGGTGGCCACACACTTTGTGCAGGCTGAGAAAGTGAGTGATGTCTGTGTGTGTGTGATGCTATATATGGCGCTGACCGGCTTCCGGCTGAAGGGGAGGGACGTGTTCCATGCTGGGGTGGCCACACACTTTGTGCAGGCTGAGAAAGTCAGTGGTGTGTGTGTCTGTGTGTGTGTGATGCTATATATGGCGCTGACCGGCTTCCGGCTGAAGGGGAGGGACGTGTTCCATGCTGGGGTGGCCACACACTTTGTGCAGGCTGAGAAAGTCAGTGGTGTGTGTGTCTGTGTGTGTGTGATGCTATATATGGCGCTGACCGGCTTCCGGCTGAAGGGGAGGGACGTGTTCCATGCTGGGGTGGCCACACACTTTGTGCAGGCCGAGAAAGTCAGTGGTGTGTGTGTCTGTGTGTGATTGTGTATGTGTGTGTGTGTGTATGTGTGTGTGTGTGTGTGTGTGTGTGTGTGTGTGTGTGTGTGTGTGTGTGTGTGTGTGTATGTGTGTGTGTGTGTGTGTGCGCGTATGTGTGTGTGTGTGTGTGTGTGTGTGTGTGTGTGTGTGTGTATGTATGTGTGTGTGTGTGTGTGTGTGTGTGTGTGTTTGTGTGTGTGTGTGTGTGTGTTTGTATGTGTATGTGTCTGTGTGTGTATGTGTGTGTGTTGCTATATATGGCGCTGACCGCAAAACCCACCTGTTTCCCCGTCATTGAAGCTCTTTCTCTCTTTCCCTCTTTCTTGCCTTTAGGACCATTCCTCAAACGAGTGTGTGTGTGTTATCGTCTTTTTCCTCTTTGTTTAAATGCGTTATGAATGTTTAATTAACGTGTGTGTGCACTTTGATTTGATTTATATCAAGATTTAGTGTCTGTGTGGGCGTGTGTCTGTCTGTGTGTGTGTGTGTGTGTTTGTGCATGTGTGTGTGCTTACATTTTGATCTATTGGGCATGATGTTAAAATGTTGCATTTTAAGCTTTTTTACTATTGTATCGCCATGTATTTTTTGACGTTCTTGGTTGTCCGTTGCATCTCAACCGACAAGAGGGAAGTAACTATTTTTTTGGAGTTCACATGCATTGCTTTAACCCTTTGGCCGCCAGCCATATTTGAGCCAAAAAAGTCCATTAAACTTACTTGGCTACAGAAAAGATTTCATCTGCAATATTGTGAGATTTCTTTGTGACATATTTGGAATATGGTCAATCCTTACTGCTCAATTGTAGGAACACAATATCATTGAATAACAGACCCTGATTTCAAGAGTTTTAATGACATGGGTGTTAAATCATCGTGGTGCAAAAATGCGACATTGGCGGTGAAAGGGTTAAGGGAAGAAACAATGACGAAAGCTCTAGAAACAAACATATGGCAGGGTGCTTGGCAGTGAATGTCTTTGCATTTGGTGGGAGTGTAGAGTGATGTCTTGGGCCAATGTATTGGCCCCTGGTGCTGGAAGAGTTGACAGTCTGTTGTCTTTTACCGTGATGTTTTCCCAGTTGTACTAGTCGTATCATCTGCTTCTTTTTGTGTACCATCATTTACGGCCTATTAGGCGCAACGTTTTTTACTGAACTTTGACCCCTACGCCCAATCCGGCGCATGCGCCCTTTCTATACTCTAAACAGAAAAAAGGGGTCGAGAGTTAAAATGAACAACTCACCATGCTCTGGTAGCTTCCACAACAAACCGACAACAGTTCACTCACATTGCATTAAAATATAGTTATATAGTTAGGCTTCCACTTCCGTCACTGGCCCTGTAATTATGTTACTTTCACTGATCGCTTCGTTCTTCCTTTTTTTGATTTCTTTGGTTTCTTTGCACCTTATCGGGTGTATGCGCCCTATCTGTGTTCAAATTACGATTTATTTTAAAAAGCAGGGGGTGCGCCTTATGCGCTGTGTCGCCTTGTGGGCCGTAAATTATGGTATGTGGTTTTTGTGTCTTTTATATGGATGTACCAGTTTTAGTTTGTTGTCCGTCACCGTAAGGAGACAGACTCTGCGGTGAGCGGCATCTGTTACTTTTTTTGTTTGTTGTCCTTTGCCGATCTACGATCGCAAAGGAGTATGAATTCGATCGTGTATGTTTCTTTGGGTTTTTTTCCGGGTTTTTTTCTGTCTGTCCCAAGGATATCTTCTGAACCGCTTGACAGAATCGCTTCAAATTTTATGTGGTGGTGTGCCACCAAGTCAGAGAGGAAGGCATCTGAGCATAAATTATCGCTGTCATGACCTTGACCTTGAGGTATGACCTTGAAAACCTAAAATCTTTAAGGGGCCATAACTTCTACACCGTTGGACTTAGTCTTCAAACTTGGCATGTAGGTGCATGGGCATATGGAGATTCTGATGATGGGGTACCGATCAAGGTCAAGGTCAAGGAGATCGGTAGGCCTTGTTTATAATTGCTTTTGTAAAGAGCAATGAGTCTGCCCTTTAGGCGGGCTATTGCGCTATAAAAGTCTTCCTTGTTATAATGTTATTGTCCTTTGCCAATCTATGATCGCAAAGGAGTACGGTATGAATTCGTTTGTGTATGTTTCTTTTTTTTTCTTTTTTTTCTCTTCTGTCTGTCCCAAGGATATCTCCCGAACCGCTTGACAGAATGGCTTCAAATTTTGTGTGGTGGTGTGTTACCATGAGAGGAAGGCATCTGTGCATAAATTATCGCGGTCCTGACCTTGGCATATGACCTTGTTATATTGATGTTAACAGTTACCTGAGCTGGAACAGGCGTTGATGCAGTTGCCGGACGCCTCTCACCTGCATGTGGAAAAAGTCCTGGACACCTACCATAGTCAGGTAAAAAACCACGAAACCCCCCCCCCAAAACAAAACGTAAAAACTGGACTATAAGAAGCACCTGCATCCCTTAAATTGACAAAATATTAGGCATTTATTCACATATAAGCCGGACTTGTTTATAAGCCGCAGAGAAAATTGTATGTGCACAAACCAACGCAAATATAGAAATTCTCTTATCAGAGCATAAATATTTAATGTTCTCACACTTTAAATATGATATTTGAATCTATTGATGACCAAAACCAATCTTGAGTCTAAATAAACTAAAATATAGGCTGAAGAATGTGGCCCAAAACAGATTTAATCATGCTGATAAATGTAGAATGGGAAAAAATCCACAGATAAGCCGCACCAGTCTATAAGCCGCATGGGCCAAAGTTGAGGAAAAAAGTAGTGGCTTATAGTCCGCATTTTGCGGTAATCTTTATTAAACGGATATTTATATAGCGCTCTTTATTGAGCAAAAAAGCGCTTTACAATCAGTATTTAGAGACACACACACACACTGACACATACACGCACGCGCGCGAGTGAGCACATGCTTGCATGCAGACATATACGCACAGACCCACATACATTTAATCAAACGCACAAAAACACATTCTCACTGACATGCACACACACTTACACAAGCATACACTTGTACAAACAAGCACGTGCGCACACACACACACACACACACGCGCTCCCTCTCTCTAACCGAACACAATCTCTTCTGTGCAACAATCAACCGGCATTTTAACCAGCTGACCGTGGAGGACATCTTCACACAGACACAAACAGGGCATCACCCATTTCCCTTCTTCTTCTTCGCTGTGTGTGGCCACAAAGAACTCGTGATTATTTTGCTACGGAACCGGGAGGTTCTACTTATGCCGGAAGAAAAGGCTCAAAGCCTGAGAAAAAACTGAAAAGTTAGGCCTTAGGCAGAAGAGGGACAGATAAAAAGATAAAGGATTAAGTGCTTGCACTGGGTCAAGACCATTAAACCCCCCAGTTCAGCCGGGAAGGAACAGGCCCCACTTCCAGCAACAAGCAAAAGCAGAAGAGAAGGGGGGGGGGGGGGGGGGGGGGGAGGAGAGAGAGTTTGGGTTGCTAGCCCAATGACCCCTGAGTGGGGCCATCAGGCATGAGGGGTGCAGCAGGCGGGTGTCCATTCAGGTGCTTCCAGACTCTGGCCGCGAAACTCTCCTGTATTCCTGGCTTGTTGCAGAATCCTATGGATGCGGACAAGCCGTTCGTTCTGGGTCCGTACCTGGATCAGATCAACAGGCATTTCGACCAGCCGACCGTGGAAGACATCTTCACTCAGCTGCAGGCCGATTCCTCAGAGTGGGCGCAGAAACAGCTGGCCACCTTGAAGAAAATGGTGCGTGAAGTTGTAGATGTGGACGTCAGTTATAGCCCTTTCACCGCCAGACATTTTTAAGCCCCAAAATACCATTAAACTTAACTGAGAAGAGAAAAAATATATCTGCAATTTTGGGAATTCCTCTGTGACATATTTAACATTAGGCCTATCCTTACCTCCAAAAATAACGAAAATAGGGTTTTTGGATAACAGGCCCTGGTTTGATGCCTTTGAGTGACATGGGTGTTAAACCATTGTGGTGCATAAATGCGACATTGGCAGTGAAAGGGTTAAAGCTTTTGTCTCACCGCTTCCATGAACTTATGCTACTGTAGTTTGTGGATTGTGAGGTGATAGGTTTCCCCCAGACTGTATTGATTCTAATATCGATACTGTAAAAAAGTATGATCATAAAACCTGAATTTTGTGTAAAATGTAGGGGCCTTGTTAGTCCGATACAGTACTGAGGTATCATGTGTGTGTTTTTTAACTCATTCAAGTCGTTCCGGCCATATATGTATGGAATTAATAGATAGCTGTTAGTTTGATGCATTTGCTTCAAGGGAAGTAAATCTGTGTGCACACCATACCTTGTCTCTTCTAAACTCGGTTCGCTCCCTTAGACCACAATTTTGCCTCTGACTTTGCTTTTGTAGTGGTTCGTTGTGGGGAAACCAGTCAGTGTAGAGAGTTTTTCTATACAAAGTCTATATATAAAAACGTCTGATCTGCCTCATCCCTACGTCTAAACCTGAAGCAAAAACCCGTAATTTTCTTTCATTTCTCCTTTTGTTTATGTCTGTTTCGTTTGTGTGTATGGCTGGAGTGATTTGTGAGGTTTTTTTTAGTAATTCAAAATCGCTGCGATGCGAATGAGTTAACTTCCTATCACTGCTCTCTCACAACTGGTGCTTTCATGTTTATTTTTTGTACAAGACAGTCTAAGCATTTGCATAATCATGAAATCAATGCATTGTTCTATATAACAGAAAATGCCTAAAAACCAGCAAAGTTGACTAAATGCACATGCAAAATTGAGTACAGTATACCAGTGAAAAAGTAAAGAAAAAGTTCTGTTGCATTCTAAAATCTGTCATAGAGGATCCTGTTAGACGTGTCAACTTATTTTTACTTTACATTTTTGTTTGTTTAAATGTAATATTGCAATAGAAATGTTTTTGATTGTTTGTTTCACGGTTAACACTTGATTCAAAGTTAGCCAAGGTTCCTTTCATATGCATCATTTCTTAAATAAACAATTGTTCAATACAGTGGAACCTCCCTTATAAGACCTTCAAAGATCATCCAAAATGAGGCCTTATAAGGGAGGGGTCTTATAAGGGGGGTAAACTTACAAAGAAGAGCAATGTCTCAAAGAAGTAGGTCTTATGTGGGAGGGAATCTTATAATGGGAAGTCTTATAAAGGAGGTTCCACTGTATTAATTACCTTTGTGTGGTACATGATTGGTGTAAAATGTAGACATATTTTTTTCTCTCCGTTTTTTCAGTCTCCGACGTCGATGAAGGTGACTCTACGTCAGCTGCAGATGGGCCAGACTATGAGCCTGGCAGAGATCCTCCAGGTGGAGTACAGGCTGTCCCAGAGGTGTCTAGAGGATCACGACTTCTATGAAGGCGTTAGGGCAGGTCAGAGAACAAGGCTACTATATCTGAATAGTATGGTTATGCTTGAGATCCTAGTTTGAGTGCAGTCTGTCCCAGAGGTGTATGGAGGACCACGACTTCTATGAAGGCGTTAGGGCAGGTCAGAGAACAAGGCTACTATACCTGAATAGTATGGTTATGATGTTGTGCTTGAGATCCTAGTTTGAGTGCAGTCTGTCCCAGAGGTGTATGGAAGACTACGACTTGCATGAAGGAGTTAACTCACTCGGGGTGAATGAGCCGAATCCGGCTCATGGCTCGCACAACCGTTTAGGACGAATGGCCCGGATCCGGCTCATAAGAGTTTTCAAGAGGTTTTGATTTCTGGCGTGTAACCAGCTTTCCAGTGCGACGTCATAACCTATTTTCAGTTTGCTTTGACCTTGCCTCTCTTGAAATCAACCAATCATTGCAGACTTTATTTCAGCTTTGGTTGTAGAGGGGGGTCAAAGATCGGAATGTGAAATTTTCCTTCTTTCTATGTGTTAGCTGTTTTCGTCAATAGGAGACAAACGACGAAGGTAAGGAATCTGATATTTTACGATCGTTTAGTGCATGTGTTGCTAATCTGTTCTGAAAATATTGATGCCTAACTCTTCATAACTTGGTTTTGGTGATTATTTTACGAACCTAGTCAAATGCCCAGTCCCCACAGAACAAGGGGAAATAATTCAGCCAGTCCCGAGTGAGTTAAAGGGCCGGCAACACTGCATACCATTCGGTTGAGATTTGTGAGGCATGATTTATGAAGTGCTGATGAAACTGGAACTTTGTATGAAAATTAAAATAAAGACGAAGAAAAGAAATTGGACACCACTTTTTTTTTTTTTTCTGTTAATTTTCATCTTTCTTCTTTTCCCACTCTTCTTTCTTTCTTTTTTTGGTTAGAATTCATAAAATATATAAATAAATAATAATAATAATAATAAAGTGGATGCTAACTCTTTCTGGTGAAATTTGAACTTTATGAAAAATAGTGGAACCTCCCTTATAAGACCTTCAAAAATCATCCAAATTGAGGTCTTGTATATGGGAGGGGTCTTATAAGGGAGGTGACTTACAAAGAAGGGCAATGTCTCAGAGAAATAGGTCTTATATGGGAGGGAGTCTTATAATGGGAGGTCTTATAAGGGAGGTTCCATTGTAGTTGATTTTCACTGTCAATTTTAATGTTCCCTCTAACTCCATGTGTGTGTCTGTCTGTCTATGTGCGTTTGTCTCTCTCTCTCACTGTTGTTTTCTTTCTCCAGTGTTGGTGGACAAGGACCAGAGCCCCAAGTGGCACCCGGACACGCTGGAAGGGGTGACCACTGAGAAACTGGACTGGTACTTCTCTCCCCTGCCTCCCGACAGAGAGCTAGTTCTGTAGGCCTAGAAGCCCAGCAGTCACCATGACGTTTTCCCTGCATTGTGCACAGCACGTAGATTGTGATGATCTTATTTTGTTGTGGGGGGGAGGTGGGTTGAAGGGAGGTGGGTTGAAGGGAGGTGGGTTGAAGGGAGGTGGGTTGAAGGGAGGTGGGTTGAAGGGAGGTGGGTTGAAGGGAGGTGGGTTGAAGGGAGGTGGGTTGAAGGGAGGTGGGTTGAAGGGAGGTGGGTTGAAGGGAGGTGGGTTGAAGGGAGGTGGGTTGAAGGGAGGTGGGTTGAAGGGAGGTGGGTTGAAGGGAGGTGGGTTGAAGGGAGGTGGGTGTTACTGTTAGTGTGTTGTGTTATGATTATATGCAATGCATTCTCTAATGTATTCATTTTCATAGAGATGTATGGTGAGGATACGTGAACCAGTCCGTTAGAAATGTTTGTGCGAATGGTGAGTGAGAAGCGCACGAGTTGCTTAGCAAGATTATGCGCTATATAAGCATTATTAATAATTATTATTTGTTTGTTGGGTGGGTTTTTTCTGTTCCATCTTCTGGGCCGCACAGTGGTGTTGCTCCCACGCCGCTCATTCCGAGTCCCAACTCGCAGCCACACCCCGGTCTGTTCAAGTCGCAGAATCCGAAATCGGCAGTCCGAGAGGAGAGAATCTATGTTAGGCCGTTAGGAGGCTACCATCCGAGGAGACACGGCACGGCTGCTGAGTCTGTTTTATTGATAATGTTTTGGGGAAGGGGGGGGGGGGGGATCATTGGGTACGATTCTCATCCGAGAGGCTTCACGTTCTGACCGTAAGGCCTAGTGCAGATTGAGAGGGAAACCCTGTACCCAGGTTCGAACTAGGGTTTACTGTATACGAGGCGAACGTGTTACCTCTGTGCCACTGTACACCACGTTCTGCCATGGCAACAAAGTCATGTGTGTGTGTGTGTGTGTGTGTTTGTGGTGGTATCTAACCCACAGTTAAGCCACTGAAGGGATGGGTTAGTAGCAAGCCAGTCTAGTCACTTACGACTATGTCTCCAAGGAGGCAGATGCTATTGTGGAGGGCCGGGCTAAAATGTGTTTATAACGGAGACGCCTTCAGGTAAGGTCGAAATACACGTTGTTAGTTTTCATTCTTTCCCCATGGCATCACTGTGATACTGTAGTAATGATGTTATTTGCCTGTCACTGTGTTGCCATGGTGGAAAGAGTGAAAACTAACGACGTGTATTGCGACCTTCAGGACAGAAAGGGAATAGGAATACAACTGATCATGAAGAAAGATAGATTATTATTATTATTATTTATTTATTTATTTTTTTATTACTTTTTGCAAATATGGAAATGCCATCATGCCTGCCTGGATTTTCTTCTTCTTTTTGGATAGAAAAAATGTGTTTACATTTTTAAATATTAAAATGTGAATGATGATATTTAAGCATGTTTGGTGAAACGTTCTCCACAACAGCAGGCATCCAGCTGACAGTGATATTATTATTATTGTGAATGTATACGAATGTATAATGATACGTTTTGGCCTTGTGTGTCTGAAAAACGTTGGATACATTGATGTGTGTTTTGTAACACGTGGTCGAACTTTACGCGGTGACTGTCCTGAGATGACCATAGCTGTCGAGGGGACTATAAATGATTAACTAAGTTTAGAAAGTAAATAAAAAATACTGTAAATATAATCTCTCTCCCAGACCTGTTTACCCCCTACACAAGTCTTGAGTAGTCTGGATAGCTGAAATGAGTAGTTTGGGTGCAAAATGTGTAGTTTTATTCATTAAACCATCAAATAATGTTCACTGAAAATGTGTAGTATTCAAGATTTAAAGAGCATTATTTTCAGTTGTGAAGAGTAGAAGTCGTCCAAATTGAGTAGAATACTACTCGAAAAGAGTAGAGTAAACAGGTCTGCTCTCCCCTCCCTCTCTCCAGAGCTCTGTCTTTTTTACCTTGCGTTTATTGGCATGGGTGGAACTGTTCCTGGTATACAAGGATTTCCTGTTTTTGAATTTTACCAGAAAAGGAAGTTCCTTTTTTTTAAATTTGTCAAACAAGATCTTTGTGTGTCTACTGTATTTTTCAAACACTTTAAAGACCCCCCACGTCACGTGTCACATTCCCTCTTACGTTTGGAAGATTTCTTAAGATTTCTTACCAGCTATAAGAGGGAAAACACGTGAAAACCATGATTTTGACACGTGACGTAGTGGGTCTTTAAAATAAGCATTTGTATGAATTGTGGAAAAAGCAAACTAAAATACCTTCATTATATCAATTTTTGGTTCAGCTGCAGGGGGACATTGCCCCTGAACCCCGGCCTTTCGGGTTCTTTCATGTATTTATGATAATCGCACTTCCCTGGCAGAAGAGCGGTTTGTTACTGCCAGTAAAACAGTTGAGTCTGTCTTTTGACCCAAACCATTTATTTTATCATGGACAAACACATTGGTGGTGGTGAAAGATTAATTACCGGTATATCATTTCTTTTCAGTAATTTTACCTTTGGTTGTCCAAGTACTAGTTTTCAAGAAAATAAGTAATTTATGAATAAATAAGTTAATATTTGCATAATCAGAATTTAACATTTTATTTCTAAAGGTGGTGGTTTTACACATTCTATTAATTTAAGGAAATTAATCGGGGCAGTCACCATAAAAAAAATTCTATGAAATTTTAGAGTTAATCTGGAATGCCGTTATAATTATCTTTTAGTTGTCTTGTTGTTTTGTTTGACAGTAGGATTGCTAAAATCTTCATGAAACGTGTTTTGGTAAAATTTATTGGACCGTTTTGTTAGAAATCATCCATTGAACTTTTAAAACTTAAAGACAATCAGAGTCGTTCAGATTAAAAGGTTCTTTTTTATTTTTAAAAAATTGTTTATCCCTGGACCTTCAGAAGTGCAGAACTAGTCAAAACGATCCGTTGAATTAGGTTTAATAGATTGATTTTATTTGTTACATCATTGTTGAATTTCTTTTAACTGCCAATTTTCACAAATTTATCAGTCGACGTTAACACACACACATTGTACAGCATTCTGTTGCCAATACATGTTATGTTTTGAATACAATTATGACAATATAATTGTTTTTAATGTTTAAGAGTTTCATTCTATATTTGGAGAAATATTTTAAAAAATATGGTCCTAGAAAATGGCCATATAAAATAATTATTGCATTTATCATTTATTTGATCATGGACAAACAAATTGGTGGTAGTGAATGATTTTGCTGTGAATTTGTAGCACATGAATTATGACAGATATTAGCAATGAGTGTGTATAACTGTGGTGTTCAAATAAAGGTTATTTCCTCAGTTCTCTAGTTCAGTTTGCAGAGTTGTTTTAACACTGTTGTGACTGACGCTGCCTCGGCCTATTCTCAGTGCAGGCCTGAGCCTGCCGCCGAGTGGCTCATAGAAATTGGGTGCTTGAAAACAAACACATCCAGCTAAGCTGAATGATGTCCTAACACGACCGAATGGTGTGTACGTACTGAAAAAAAAGGCTGCTAAGTTCATCTGTGTACTTTGCAAGTGGAGAGGTATAACGCTTTGTACATGCCGACTTGAAAAAGGGGAATAATTCATTGTTTACATGCATTGCATTCAACGACCCCCCACCCCCACGACGAACACTCTCAGTCTCTTGACTCGTAGAGGCCACTGACACACTAGCTTCACTTTCAGGCTCATCCTCGCTGTTTTCGTCACTTTCTGAGTCAGAAAACGAGTATTCTGGATCTTTATCATCAGGTTCATCCAGATCGAGAGGATGGAGAAACTCCTCTCTCGTTAAACCACGATGGTTTGGCATTTTTCGTTCGTAATTGGCGTCAAATCGGCGATCTAAGACAAAGAAATTGCAAAAGCGGATGTATACTATAACGGGAAACTACTCACAGAACGAAGGCAAACTGTGGTCAAAGGTTTTACACGAGTTTTGTACCTTACACCGTTGGGCGACTGTGAACGTGGCCAGGCAGTGGGGGATGTTCTACGGTCTCGAACATGAACGCGGCCAGGCAGTGGGGGATGTTCTACGGTCTCGAACATGAACGCGGCCCGTCATCAATGTGTTAAAGTACCCCAGTAATAAAAGAAAATGGTCAGACTTGTGTCTGTTTTTAGTTCTGTGCATGCCCACTTAAAAAAAATGGAAAATTGTCACTTGTCTGTTATTAGATATGTGCATGCCCTCTTAAAAAAATGGAAAATTGTCACTTGTCTGTTATTAGATATGTGCATGCCCTCTTAAAAAAATGGAAAATTGTCACTTGTCTGTTATTAGATATGTGCATGCCCTCTTAAAAAAATGGAAAATTGTCACTTGTCTGTTATTAGATATGTGCATGCCCACTTAAAAAAATGGAAAATTGTCACTTGTCTGTTATTAGATATATGTGCATGCCCACTTAAAAAACCCGGAAATTTGCCAGACTTGTCTGTTATTAGATATGTGCATGCCCACTTAAAAAACCCGGAAATTTGTCAGACCTGTCTGTTATTAGATATGTGCATGCCCACTTAAAAAAACGGAAATTTGTCAGACCTATGTCTGTTTTTAGTTCTGTGCACACCCACTTAAAAAAACACACCAAAAATTGGTCCTTCAAAAGACACAATAAAGTGAGACATTCATAAACTATGCAGAAATGTGTAACAGAGCGTACAGCTTGCTCTCCTTTACTATTTATCTTCGCCTTGGCTGTGTCAGAAAAATTGACAGGCTAGAACACCAAGGCTACATCAAAATGTTATCATGCTATGCATAGTTATGCGGGGATTGTCTTTAGCCATGACAAGCTCCTAGCATAAAACATCATCAGTCTCCGAAATCCCCCAAAGACGGAGTGTGGCTGCCCACGTGGCGAGGTGATCAAAAACGGTCACACACGTAATGTTCTCATCCCTAGCTGATGCATTTGTGTTCAAAGTGCTTCGGCTGTTGGGATGATCCCTGGAGTCTTTTAGCCAGGGCACATCAACACCTTTTTCTGTGTGCAAGAATGCGTTCACTCGCTTGCGTGCACGTACGTACGTGTGTGTCCGTTGTGCGTGTGTGTGTGCGTATGTGTGTTTCAGTGCTGATTGTAAAGTGCTTTGTGCTCGATAAAAAGCGCTATATAAGTGTCCCTTTATTATTATTGACAGTTCTCTGCAAAACAATCCTCTCAATTTATCAAGTCAGGGCCGGGAGGAAAAGAGTATGCAACTTGCTTATCATGTTCCCTGGTTAAATAAAATTTAGTGGTTTTTTTTTTTTCGTAAGTCAACAACAGGAAACAAAAAAGCGTGAACTCAACATTGCATTGAATCGATTTAATAAATAGTTCATTGACAAGAAAAATGTCCAATCACAACACATGCATGGGTAGAAAGTAAAGCAGTCTCTCCATCCTCAAATGACACGTTTCAATGTTCTCTGTATCGTCCCAATCCTGAAGTGGTGACCACATTGAAAATAATGCCCAATGTGTGTGCGCCTGTGTGTATAATGGGTGGGTGGGGATAGTGTTAGAATTGCATATCTATCAAGTCGTTTTAATATGCCGTCAATTTCAACAGATATCTGATGTAATTTCGTAGGGGAAAAGTTAGCCCGACCGGGAGTCGAACCTGAGACCTCCCGAACACCAGACGGGTGCTCTAGCAACTGAGCTATCCAGGCCGACGACCCGGTCCTGATATTAATCCTAATATCAGTCACTACATATCAGACCTGTTTACCCCTATTTTGCAAATATGTAATATTTTTACATTTTGTTTTAGTAATTTTGAAAAAAAACCTAATCCAATGCGCGGCCGATTTTTCTTCACAAAACCCGATTAACAAGAAAACTATTTGTAATTACACAATGATATGCAAGCAATAGTGCACTGGGAGACCTTTAAAAACAATTTTTTAGCCTTTTCTCTTTCAAACTCCATCAGATTTTGGATCATTTGACCTAGAACTCTCACCACGCGGTCGCTTTGACGCCATCTTGAAACAGAATGAAAATAAATTGACGCGCGTTGTATGCTGGGAACCGGAATTACTTTTCACCGCATTGTTTTAAAAGCATCACTTGCCGACGCAATTATAGTGGGTTTTTTTTTTTCCGTCGCCCTAATTATCGTAATTTGACTTTTGTTTCATAAACATTACGGGAAAATCGTAAAGGTCAAGAGGTCTGAGATATGTTTGATTTTATAAGACTGGTTCCAGATGACAGGATGGCCAATCCTGATGAATCTTTTGATCAGCTTTTCTAATCCTGATTTCGGGAGCATGCCTGAACTACTTCCGCCCATGGACACGTCAAACATTCAAAATCATCACAATCTGAATCGTGTCACGTAGCTCACGCTCAAAGCGACATTTTCACCTTGACCTTTCTCTCTCTCCCTGATCTTGTCCTGAGAGGGGGGACAAACGGCTGGAGGAGGGTGTCCGTTTGCCCCGGTTCTCGTTTCACACTCGCTCGGTGTCGCCCTTCAGATTTGCCCACACGTTTCGGTTCGGGGGATTTCTCAGAGTCTACGACCTCGACGGAGGTGAGCGTTTCCAACCGCGCCGTCCTGCTGACGATAAACTGCATGGTGGAGGAGGCCGGGGCATTCACTGCCTGGCACTGCGAGGAGCCAGCCCTGCTGACGATAAACTGCATGGTGGAGGAGGCCGGGGCATTCACTGCCTGGCACTGCGAGGAGCCAGCCACCGGCCACAACGTCAGCTGACTTTGATGAGCATCATCATCATCATCACCGCCCTCGTTATCGCCCAACATCTCTTGTCTCACCAGCACCGATGAATCCAAGTCAATAACGCCTCCCGTGCTAACTTCACCAAGGTCATTGACCGTTACTGTGGTGACAGAATCTTTGGCAATTTGGTAGTCGACTTCGACTTTGCTGTCGGTGCTCTGGGGATTTGAATGTTCCGCTGTGCCGCCAATGACCAGAGAGTTAGCTGCGTTTTTAACCACAACCTGTTTCACGGAGGAAGGTTTTGACTGCGAGTCCGCATCTATGATCAACGCATGTGCTACTGAACCGGCTTGTTCGCTGGCGTCTGTCCCATCCACAGTCGGTGGACGGCAAGAAGCAGAGGGTTGAGGGCTGCGCTCCACACTATCTGGCAGAACGGCAAAACTTCCGCCTTCCTCCTCCCCTCCGTTCTCCAAGCCTTCAGAATCGACCAGCACCATCCGGGCCCCCGAGACAGACCCCCCCTCCACCAACACCCTCCGCACGAAATGCTCGCTCCCTCGCCGGGGGAAATCCGCCCCCGTCACCACTACACCCGACGCTATCTCCCTCATCTCCACTTCTTCCCCCTCCCCGGCTAGGATCACCAAGGAAGAGTCTTCCTCCGCCCTGACAAAACACTCCGTGCGGCCACTCAGTTCGGCACGGCTCGACACAACGCCGGTCTTTCCGTCGTCGCTCACGCCCGCCCCTCTCCTCCCTGCAGCCAGCTCGCACAAGGCGTCGGCCACGACCACGGTGTTTTCAGATTCGCGCTTGGACGACTCTGGTGGTGCTGCGGTGACGCTCGTTGCCGGCGGCAGAGCGACGTTGCCGTGGTTGGTCCGCGTGCAGTGCCAGTCAAGTGCCGACTGTCGGTGGAACGTCTCGGCACAGACGTGGCAGCTGAAGGCCAAAGTCCCTGCGTGCTTCTTGCGCACGTGCTGCCTCAGGGCGTCGCAGCGAAAGAACTTGGCTGCACACACACACACAGAGAGATGGGTTCACAACTGATTATGATGCTTTCTTCACGTTGTTCGATGCGTCTATTTTCAACTCTCTCTTATGGAAAAAGTAAACGCATACACATAACATACACAGATACACACACCACATAGTGTGGAACCTCCCTTATAAGACCTCCCATTATAAAACTCCCTCCCATATAAGACCCACTTCTCCGAGACATTGCCCTTTGTATTAAAATTACCTCCCTTATAAGACCCCTCCATTATAAGACCTCATTTTGCATGATTTTTGAAGGTCTTATAAGGGAGGTTCCACTGTATTATTATTAGGTACTTTATAGTCACAGAGGCGTCTGTGAAATTCGGGTTGCTCCCACCTGGAGAGCGCGTCGCAGCCAGAGGCGCGCCACCCCATTTATTTTGGGGGGCATGCAATTTTTGTGACAAATGGGGTTGGTGGTGGTAAATTTTGACCAAATGACAACTTTTTCGTTGCCACTGGGTTTAACGTGTGCTAAGTGCATGGGGAAACACGGGACCTCGGTTTATCGTCTCATCCAAAAGACTCCACGTTCAGACCGTAAGGCCTAGTGCAGAGTGAGAGGAAAAATCCCCTGTACACAGGTTCGAACTCCGATTTACTTGACATGATGCGGACGCGTTACGACTGTGCCACTCTACACACTCCACTGTGCCACTCTCTACAATCACATCACAAAGACACACCGCACACAAACCTCACTCAGACACACACACACACTATGACAAAAGGGGCACTGCAAGTTGCACTTGCTCTATGGACGTGAGATTCTCATGAGCTCGGTATTGCAGATATAACACATACACACACACATACCTTATAAACCTCCAACAACATACAGTATTTATACGGCGCTGAATCTTGATAGAAATCAAATCAATGCACACACACACGTTAGCATCCATAACGCATTCAAACAAAAATGCAATAGAAAGCGAACACACACGTTCGACATAAATGGTATACAGCAGAAACAGACCTAAAGGCAAGAGAGAGAAGAAGAGAAAGAGAGTGGAGCCTCAATGACGGGGGAACAGGTGGGTTTTGAGGTTAGATTTGAAGGCTGAGAGGGTCGGTCGCTGACGGAGGGAAAGAGAAAGTTTGTTCCAAGATGTCGGTCCTGAGACAGCAAAAGAGCACCGACCAACAGTTGAAAGCTTATACCTAGGGATCTGGAGAGAAAGAGGGTCAGAAACTGAACGTAAAGTGCGAGCTGGCATATAGATGGAAATATTGTCGCAGAGGTAAGATGGAGCAGCTTTATGGATAGATTTATAGCAAAGGGTGTTTACACACATAAACCAGAAAATGAGGGGCACTGTAAGTTGCCCTTCGCCCTTTGCGATTGGACCTGGGAGTGCCTCCTGAGCTCAGCATTAAGGATAAAGTATGCACACCACAGACACACACTCTCTCTCTCTCTCTATTTCTTTCTTCACACAGAGACACACACACACAACAGGACATGAGGGGCACTGTAGGTTTCCTTGCGAGTGGACATGAGAGTGCCTCCTGAGCTCAGCATTGCGGATGAAACACACACACCACCACAACCACACAACAGGACATGAGGGGCACTGTAGGTTTCCTTGTGCGTGGACATGAGAGTGCCTCCTGAGCTCAGCATTGCGGATGAAACACACACCACACACACAACCACACAACCAGGACATGAGGGGCACTGTAGGTTTCCTTGCGCGTGAACATGAGAGTGCCTCCTGAGCTCAGCATTGCGGATGAAACGCACACACCACACACACAACCACAACCACACAACCAGGACATGAGGGGCACTGTAGGCTTCCTTGCGCGTGGACATGGGAGTGTCTCCTGAGCTCAGCATTGCGGATGAAACACACACACCACACACACAACCAGGACATGAGGGGCACTGTAAGTTGTCCTGCGCCCTTTGCGCGTGGACATGGGAGTGTCTCCTGAGCTCAGCATAGCGGATGAAGCTCACAAGCCACATACACAACCCTGCACTCCCCACACACATACTCACCAGGACATGAGGGGCACTATACGTTGCCCTCCGCCCTTTGCGCGTGGACATGGGAGTACCTCCTGAACTCGGCATTGCGGATGAAGCAAACACCCACACATCCTTACGCCACCCCCACACACATACCCCCCCACCCCCACTCACCAGGACATGAGGGGCACTGTAAGTTGTCCTGCGCCCTTTGCGCGTGGACATGGGAGTGTCTCCTGAGTTCGGCATTGCGGATGAAGCTGAGGTGGCAGTGTGCACACTGGAATGGCTTGATGCCTGCGTGCACCTTCTGGTGATAGCGCAGGTGGTTGGCTTCGATGAACCTGCACACAAACCATTGAAATTACGCTGCTATTAGAAACATAAGCACACTACTATTAACTAAGTATTAAAGACCCACTAAGCCGATACATGTGTGAAAAGCAGCGTTTTCACGTGTTTTCCCTCTCTCGCTAGTAAGAAATCTTAAGAATTCTTCTGAACAACAGAGGGAAGACATGCATCGACGTGGTGGGTTGTTCAGACCGCAGGGCCTAGTGCAAAGTGAGAGGAAAAATCCCCTGTACCCAGGTTCGAACTCGGGTTTACTTGACACAAGGCGAACGCGCTACCACTGTGCCACTCTACAGCACATTGTCTAACCGATGCAAGAACCCACCAGGACAACTGGTGGACAAATCCAAACGAGAACACTAAACCGTGGGTGAAATCAGTTCAGGCATGCTCCTGGAATCAGGATTGGAAAAGCTGTTACTAGTGTTAGAAAGACTCTTCAGGATCGGCCATCCTGTCATGGGTGAAGGCAGTCCAGGCATGCTCCTGGAATCAGGATTGGAAAAGCTGTTAGAAAGACTCTTCAGGATCGGCCATCCTGTCATGGGTGAAGGCAGTCCAGGCATGCTCCTGGAATCAGGATTGGAAAAGCTGAAAGAAAGACTCTTCAGGACTGGCCATCCTGTCATGGGTGAAGGCAGTCCAGGCATGCTCCTGGAATCAGGATTGGAAAAGCTGTTAGAAAGACTCTTCAGGATCGGCCATCCTGTCATGGGTGAAGGCAGTCCAGGCATGCTCCTGGAATCAGGATTGGAAAAGCTGTTAGAAAGACTCTTCAGGACTGGCCATCCTGTCATGGGTGAAGGCAGTCCAGGCATGCTCCTGGAATCAGGATTGAAAAAGCTGTTAGAAAGACTCTTCAGGATCGGCCATCCTGTATGGGTGAAGGCAGTCCAGGCATGCTCCTGGAATCACGATTGAAAAAGCTGTTAGAAAGACTCTTCAGGATCGGCCATCCTGTCATGGGTGAAGGCAGTCCAGGCATGCTCCTGGAATCAGGATTGGAAAAGCTGTTAGAAAGACTCTTCAGGACTGGCCATCCTGTCATGGTGAAAGCAGTCCAGGCATGCTCCTGAAATCAGGATTGAAAAAGCTGTTAGAAAGACTCTTCAAGGATTGGCCATCCTGTCATCCGGAATAACAGTCTTATGAAATCAAACATTTCTGCCCAAACTGATGGCATGATAAACGTAAAAATGGTGGGTATAAAAAACAAGGTACCTGTGAAAAGGAGAAACTTCAACGTTTCGTGCCCTAGGCACTTAGTCATGAAGTGAAGACAGCAAAGTTGACAGGTTGTAGATCTTCCTCTTTTTTTGTTGTTGTTGTAAGTATAGTTACAATTATCCCAAAGGTCAGTGGGAGAGAGATAGTGGGGGTAGTGGAAAAATAGTGTGATTACAGTTCATGAGGGTAGAAGCCACTTGAGCCAGGTAGGAAACAGCCACGGATTGGGGTATGGTGGGGAGGGTTTTGAATGTGGAAAGGGCTAAGGCGAAGAAACTGGAAACTGGAGACATGGTAGGGTTGCAGTCGATGGCATGATAGACACGCAATTCTAACACTATCCCCACCCATCTTGTATACACAGACACACACATTGGACATTATTTTTTAATAATGTGGTCACCACTTCAGGATTGGGAAGATTCAGAGAACATTGAAACGCGTCATTTCAGGATTGAGAGGATGCTTTACACCCATGCTAAACAATTTTTGTTCTCTCAGGCATGAGATTTTTTCAGCCTTTAGATTGATTTTAGGCTGTTTGATGACCTCAGAGGTCATTCTTAATATAAAAGAGAGATCAACTGAGTATATAAATACTTGCTATGAGTGAATACAAATGAACTAAACACATCAATTCTACTTCTAATGCTGTTTTTAACCCTTTCGCCGCCATCCATTTTTCAGCCAAAAAATATTAAAACTTACCCGAGTCACAGATGAAAAAAATATCTGCATTATTGCAAATGTTTCTGTGACATGTATAACATTAGGCCTATCCTTACCTCCCCAAATCACAAAAACAGGGTCTTCAGATAACAGGTCCTGATTTGATGCTTTATAGTGACAGGGGTGTCAAATCTTTGCGGTGCAAAACTGCGACATTGGCGGTGAAAGGGTTAAGGCTTCTATTACTATAAAGCTTCAATTTCAGGGGGCTTCAGCATTTTTCAGACGCTTTTCAGCCTAAATCACAATTTCTCAATCTCATGCCTGTTTCTCTTCTCTTGTCTTTTTTTTAAAATTTCTGACAAAATCCGGAAGGTGGTAGACTCACGTGGCCGGGCACTGGTCACAGGCGTAGGGCCGCTGGCCCGTGTGGATCCTGACATGGGCCGACAGGTGGCCTGCCTGGCGGAAGCTCTTCCCACACAGGTGGCAGCTGTAAGGACGCTCACCTGCCACACCCACATTGACACAGTGATGCACTGAGGACAGCATTTTATGACACGTATGTGCGTGCGTACATGTGTGTGTGCGTGCACATGTGTGTGTGTGTGTGTGTGTGTGTATGTGTGTGTGTGTGTGTGAGGAAGTAAGAGAACGTTGCGTGTAATCATGTTTATTTTACTTTCTAATGATTCATTATTTGTTTGCCTTTAATGCTCTTGTTATCAATGTAAAGCGCACTGAGCTCATGTGAGAAAGAGCGCTATATAAATTCCCATTATTATTATTATTATTTAATAATAATAATACATAGTATTTACATAGTGCCTTTCTTTAGAATTAAACTCAAGGCGCTCACATTCACTGATTCACACGCAATTGGGCTAACAGTAACAGTAACATACACATTCATTCAATCATCATCTAATTGATGTGAAAAGTTAGACAGAGAAAGCTCTATGAAACAAGTGAGTTTTCATTTGGGTTTTGAAAGCGGGAAGTGCTGAATTGTGACTGAGGTGAACAGGCAAGGAGTTCCAGACAGTGGGGACGCAAAAACTAAAACTGCGTTGTCCAAAAGACTTTGAATTCACTTTAGGAACTTAACAGTTTGTGACCCAGCACCACAAAAGGGACATTAACTCATTCGCATCGCGACGATTTTGAATTATTATAAAACCCCTCACAAATCACTCCAGCCATACACACAAGCAAAACAGACATAAACAAAAGGAGAAATGAAAGATGATTACGGGTTTTTACTTCAGGTTTAAGACATAGTGAAGTGATCAGACTTTTTTTTTATATTATAGGCTTCATATAGAAAACTCCACACCAATTGGTTTCCCCACAACAAAAGCAAAGTCAGAGGCAAAATTGTGGTCTTAGGGAGCGAAGCGAGTTTAGAAGTGACCAAGGTATGGTGTGTACACAGATTTACTTCCCTTGAAGCAAATATATCAAATTGACAGCTATCTATTAATTCTGCACATATATGGCTGGAAAGACTTAAAATGAGTTAACTAAGTTGCAGGGCTAGTTTCTCACAACTGGCTGGATAGTATCTTTCATAAAAATAGTTCCACCTTCTGGAAGTTCTGTGCTTGTAACTTCCTCTAATCTGTCACTCTCTTTGACTCTGCCTTTTCCCTTTGCTTTCTATCATCTACTATCTTTTTGACTTATTGGCCCATTCTCCTGCCTTTAAAAACAAAAAAATCTTCCAAATTATTTTTCTCCTTTGAGCTCCTCCGAAATTGGAATGTGTCGGTTGTCACGCAGTGGGGAGACCAGTGAAAACTGAAAACTGGACACATGCGTACCTTACCCATTATGGCCTGGGAACGCAGAAGAAGAAGAAGAAGAGAAGTGTGTGAAATTAATACTTGGTTATACAATACAATACAGTATAATTCAACACAACACAATGCAATACTGTGCAGCCTTACGCTCATTGCTGACCTGTGTGTGCGCACGTGCCTCTTGAGGTTGGAGGGGTCTCGCACCCTCTTGCCACAGACGGTGCACTGGTAGGGGCGCTCCCCCGTGTGCTTCGTCTGGTGCCGCTTCAGCTCCGCCTGGTGGAAGAACGCCGCGTTGCAGTCCCCGCACCGCCACCTGGGGGCCGTTGCACAAGGGCTAACGTTACGTTGCACTCGCTCAAATCAGTAAAAACGGTCTAAGAAACACCCTTCGTTTGCCGATAGTTTGCGCAGCGTTTTGTTCTTGCCAAACACCGAGCAAGCAGCGAACAATCCGGAACTAGTAGGGGGTTGATTGGTCCATTAAAGTTTGCTTAAACTTTTTCTTTTTTTTGACCAATCAGACAAGAGCTTGTAATATTCTTCCGCAAATGTTTTCTAAAGTGTTTCTTAGGCCCCTTTTGGCGTAAGCGTTATTCACGCGGCGACTGTTATCTAGAGAAACTCGACCCTGAGCAGCACACGTATGTATGCATGCGGGTAAAAGTAAAATAATTATTATATCAATCCTGGAATGACACCCTTTCGACTCTTCTGGCACCATGGGCGATTACATTCGCCCAGTACATCGCATTTGTTGTTGTTGTCGTTCCATGGCTTAAAGACTTCAGGGATCATCCCAACAGCCAAAACGCTTGAACACTATGGTACAAATGCACCAGCTAGGGATGAGAACATTATGTGTGTGAGACCGTTTTTGATTACCCTGCCACGTTGACAGCCACATTCTGACTTCGGAGGATTTGTTGACTGATGTCATGCTAGGTGCTTGTCACGGCTAAAGACAATCCCCGCATAACTACGCAGGACATAGCAACATTTTGATGTAGCCTTGGTGTTCTAGCCTATGCTAATTGGTCTGAGACAGCCTTAAGCCAAGGCGAACATCACATTTCACTCCTACCAAATGCAGAGGCATTCGCTGCCAAGTGGACTGCCATGTGTGTGTCCATTTTCAGAGCTTATCATTATGTCAGTGATGTTTCCGTTAAAGCAATGCATGCGCACCCTGAAAAAATAGTTACCCCCCTCTTGTCGGTTGAGATGCAACAAACAACCAAGAACATTGGCTGTTGGGATGATCCCTGGAGTCTTTTAGCCAGGGTACGTCAGCAACAACAACAAAAATATACAGGGCTGTATTTTCCTCTCACAGGACTACGCCAGTCACACCCACCTTTTCTCACCAACCCTGGGGTTCCGCGGCTGCTTCTCCCTCAACCCCGGCACGACCCTCGCCTCAGATTGCCTCCCCTGCCCCGCCTCCGCCACCTCTGCCTCCAGCACCGACGATGACGTTGTCGTCAAGCCGACCGTTTGGTTCAACTCGCCCAGAGGCTGGCTCACCGCCACGCCGCCTTGCTCTACCACCAAGGAGGCTACGCTCTGACTCGCCGAAGAGGGCGGCGAGTCATCGCTGACGTCTCTCTCTTCCGCCCCGGTGTTGGCTCGGGAGTACTGGTGCTCCGTCCGCTGGAGGCTGCCCGCGTCATCAAGGCCCCCAGTAAAGGGACACTTGCTCCAATCTACGTTTTCCGGTGGATGATCCGTTACCGACGTGGCGGACCCTTCTGTCAGCCCGTCGACGGCGGAGCGCGAAATGGTGATGAGCATATCCCCGTACTGATAAACCACCTCCCCCCCATCAGACCCACTCTCCCCAGCCTCTACCAGGTCCGACTCCGCGATCTCTATCTCGATGGAGGCGCTCGGAATCTCCTCTTTGGAATCAGCACCCGCCGCCGCTCGCATCCCTAACCCGGACGACCCGCCTTTACCCGCAGATCCTCTCTCATCGGTTGCGGTATCTCGCCGATTTTCGCCAACTTCCCCTCCTTCCTCAGTCTCTTCTACCTCCTCCTCCTTAACCTCACTACCATCCCCCTTCGCGTAGTTTCCACGCAAAGAGGAGACGATCCTGGCTTTGAGAGCGGGGTCGTGTTTGGAGACGTGGCGTCGGCAGTAGGACCGGTCGGCGAACCCTTTACGGCAGGCGCTGCACGTGTAGGGCTTGTGCCCCGAGTGCACGCGCATGTGGAGCCTGAGGGTGTCCGTGCGGGCGAAGGCTGCGCTGCAGAGGGGGCAGGCGTGGTCCTTTTTCCCCGTGTGGCGCGTGTAGTGGCGCGCCAGTCCCGAGGGGTGGAAGAACCGGGCCCCGCACTGGTCGCACGCTATGTGGGGCTGCACACACCACCACAACACGGAACTAGTTGTCGATGACAGGCATCAGGACTCCTAATCGTCCTGCAAAACAAGGGGTCACAGGGACTCCTTCACTGAGCATAGAGGGTCCTAGAGGCGGGATAGAGGGTCCCAGTGACATTGCGAATGCTAAACAAATTTTTTCGAGTGCATCCCTGGGACCCCCAGCACATTCTTTTAAAGGGTCCTCTAGAATTCTAGTACTTCATAGACCCCCAAATGGGGGTCCCTGGAAGCCCTGGGCGTGCATGTGCCAGTTTGGTCACATCTGCAATAAGTTACCTGCGGGTTGGGCATTTTAAAACACAGACATGCGTGCACCTGGTACACATGCGCGCACGCACACACATACAAAGAGAGAGGAACAATCACACAGACAGACACACACAAGCACACGCACACAAATAATTTCCATGGTGTTGTTGTTTGTTGTCTTCGTTCCCCAGCTTAAGCGCTCTGGGGACACACCAGTGCCACATGAACATTTCGCACGACCTTGGGTGGGAAGATTACGTGTATGGCTGCTTTTAAAGGGCCCCGCCACATGGGCGGCCATACTTCGACTTCAGGGGATTCCATTATAATTATCACTACTTTCACAAAAATGATATCGTTTGGGTCCTTGATCACAATCAGTCTCTATGAAAACATAATGGAGCGCTTTGCACGAGTCACATGGTTCCGCTTGTTTTCTTTCTCTTTAAAAGATAAAATTCAAACAATAAGAGCCAGACACAAGTGAAAGGAAGCCTGGAGCTGGAAGAGTGACGAAGGGAAGTAACTTCAAAACAAATCATATGGATTAACTCTTCTAGCTCCATGTATTTTTTGACGTTCTTGCTTGTCCGTTGCATCTCGACCACACGAGGGAAATAACTTTTTTCCCCAAGTGCACATGCATTGCTTTAGCGACAGAAACAGTGACAAAAACTATTAAAAAAAAAAAATCAAAAATGGCAGGATGCTTGGCAGTGAATGTCTTTGCATTTGGTGTGAGTGTAGAGTGATGTCTTGGGTGAATGTATTCGCCCATGGCGCTAGAAGAGTTAAGAGAATGCTGATTAAGACATATATTCAGACAAGAAACATGCTGGTACAAATACAAGTCGTCAGTGACTGCAGTTCTACTGCAAGTACTATGAATAAAGTTGCGAGGAATGAGTTCACCAAACCAGGGCCTGTATTCACATTGAGATAGTATGAGACTTATTATCGTGATATGTTAGAAGTCCTTCTAAATCCTATTACTTTAGAAGGACTTCTAAGATATCATGATAAGTCTCATACTACCTCAATGTGAATACAGGCCCAGTGTTTTAAATTCTGACTTAGGGGGACAAAGCAAATAAGCAAAAGGTTCTTCTTTTTTTAGGGGTCAACCTTTACATTTTAGGGTGTCACAATTGATGCAAAAAATGTGAAACTTACAGAGTTGTAACGCACTTTAGGAAAAGCATAGGTCATGTGGCTTGAAGACCCACCAGGTCCGTGAGTGAAAATAACGTGTTTCACGTGTTTTCCTCTCTCGCTGGTAAGAGATCTTATTTTGATCAAGTGTGGCTCCCATACAAATTTCTTCATGCACGAAAACGAGACATCACTTTAAAGAGCAGCCTCGATCGCATATGAGGAAAGTCTGTATGTGGGCCACACCGACCCAGAAAAAAACAAGGGACTTAATCCAGCCTGGTCAGTGGGTCTTTAAATTGTTAAAATCCAGTGCATCCGATGAGAGTTTTGAGCGTCAGAGATACACATGTGTGCCTAGGAAGTAACACTGCAAACCCAGCCAATCAAACATTAATAATGATGATGATAATCGTGGGAATTTGCATAGGCTCTCTCTCACATGAGCTCAGTGTGCTCTACATTGATAACAAGAACACTAAAGGCAAACAAATAATAAATCAATAGAAAGTAAAATAAACATGATGCTTGCACGCAACATTCTCTTTCTTCCTCAAACACACACACGCACGCAAGCATGCATGCACGCAGGCACAGACACACACACACGCACACACTCACAATTATACCAGAGTAAAAGAGTTACAATATGAAAATTCTATGAAGAAACATAGACCACATTCACCTCCTCAATCAAGCTTAGATACAATACTGGAAACAAAATCATACTGCCATCGACTAATTATAATAGACAAGCTTTGCAAAAACACAAAGATACCCTTCTACCTCCTTTAAACCCTATCATCGCCACTGTCGCCTCTTGGCACCACAATGATTTAACACCCACGTCACGCATCATTCTTCTTCTTCTTCTTCGATCGCTCAGACAGTTTCCTGTCAATTATGAGCGCATATGCATCATGCTGCCGTTATGCGCCTAACCAAGAAATAGTTAGGCCCAGCAAGTCCGACTTCGGCTGGAGGAAATGTTTTTGAACGCGTTCCGTGAAAAAAGGCAGGAGAATGGACCGGTGAGGCAGAAAGATAGTAGATGACAGTAAGCAAAGGGAAAAGGCAGAGTCAAAGAGAGTGACAGATTAGAGGAAGTTACAAGCACAGAACTTCCAGAAGGTGGGGGAACTATTTATACAAAAGACCCCCCAGTATTCCCACGGGGGGACTGAAAGGCATCAAATGGGGGTCTGGTATCCTATGACCTTATGTCCTTACTTTAGGGAGGTAAGGACAGGCCCTATTTGATGCGCGTCACAGAGGATTCCCCAATATTGCAGACATAATCTTTTCTCTACCCAGGTAAAGTTAACCCCTTGACTGCCATATAACGTATCACATACTGACTTGATGACATCACTGATGATGTCATCAGATGAAGAGGAATAACTCTAATACGCTGGTTTTTGCTTTAACACAGTCAAGAGAGTTATATCCCCAGATTTTGCCAGATTGGCTCTATCAGTTGTCTTTTTCATGGCATGATTTGCACAATGATTTGTTCTGTAATTCTTTGGCAGTCAAGGCGTTAACCCTTTCGCCGCCAGCCAGTTTTTAGCCCCAAAATACCATTAACCCCTTCACTGCCAGAGGAAAACATAGAAATTATCGATTTTTTTAATTATAAAGTTTAAAACAAATCTGTTAGACTCAATCTGAGAAAATGGTCTAGAGATATCCTTTCTGGCTTATCTAAGCCAAAAACCATCATCCCAGGCTTATGACATGATAAGTTATGACATCATTAAGTACGAGACTGTCTCGTAGCCAGGCAGGGAAGGGGTTAAACTTAACTGGGAAGATAAAAACAATTATTTGCAATATTAGGAATTCCTCTGTGACATGTATACCATTAGGCCTATCTTTGCCTCCCAAAATTAAGAGAATAGGGTCTTTGGATAACAGGTCCTGATTTGATGCCTTTTAGTGACATGGGTGTTAAACCATTGTGGTGCATAAATGCGACATTGGATAACAGTCCCTGGTTTGATGCCTTTTAGTGACATGGGTGTTAAACCATTGTGGTGCATAAATGCGACATTGGATAACAGTCCCTGGTTTGATGCCTTTTAGTGACATGGGTGTTAAACCATTGTGGTGCATAAATGCGACATTGGATAACAGTCCCTGGTTTGATGCCTTTTAGTGACATGGGTGTTAAACCATTGTGGTGCATAAATGCGACATTGGATAACAGACCCTGGTTTGATGCCTTTTAGTGACATGGGTGTTAAACCATTGTGGTGCATAAATGCGACATTGGATAACAGACCCTGGTTTGATGCCTTTTAGTGACATGGGTGTTAAACCATTGTGGTGCATAAATGCGACATTGGCAGTGAAAGGGTTAAAGGCAATTTTTAGCTGACAAATGTCTGGCGTTGAAAGGGTTAACAAATAGCAGCTACCTGGACCCCTCGGTGCTTGTTCATGTGTCGCCGCAGACAGGCGGGGTCACGGAATGCCCGGGGGCAGTCCTCCACGGGGCAGCAGAGGGGGGTCTCCCCCGTGTGGATCCTCAGGTGAATTCGCAGGTCGTTGGCCTGGTTGAACCCGTGGCCACACACCTAAAATACAGCGCACATCTCTGTCATTTGTATCGCCCAAGACGGACGGAGATGCTGGGCTTATTTCTTAAGCCGGAGACAGACTATGCGACTGCCTCATATGACTCGATCAGGTCGTGACGTTGACCAAATTTTGTTTCCCGCACAGAAGAGGTCACAAGCCATCTGACTCGATCAGTGAAATTTAGAACCCGCCCTATTCGGCCCTGTCACCTGACTGGGCCCGACTGAGTCAGACTGATCGAGCAGCATGGTATGCAAGTGAGGTGAAACGTCACGACCTGATCGAGTCACATGAGGCAGTCACATAGTCTGTCGCCGGCTTTAGGCACATAATGAAGATGAAGATTGTTCAATCAGCCAATGCATCAGTGTACAAAGGAAATGGTTTTGGTTTTGCACTACCGCAAAATGCGGACAATAAGCCGCTACTTTTCTCCTCAACTTTGTCTCATGCGGCTCATAGACTGTTGCGGTTTATTTGTGGATTTTTTTTTCCATTCTACATTTATCAGTATGATTAAATCTGTTTCTGGCCACATTCTTCAGCCTATTTTGAGCTTCTTTAGACTCAAAACCGGTTTTGGTAATCAACAGATTCAAATCTCATGTTTAAAGTGTCTGAGAACATAAAGTACCTATGTTCTGATATGAGAATTTCTATATTTGTGTTGGTTTGTGCACATACAATTTTCTCTGCAGCTTATAAACTGGTGCGGCTCAGTCATATGTGAATGAATAACTAATATTTTGTCAATTTAAGGGATGCGGCTTACATACAGGTGCATCTTATAGTCCAGTACACACAATCCAACACCAACAAAAGCATGCACATGGATGGACAACCAATATATTATAAGGGACAAAAAGAAATATACTGGTAACAAAATGAGGTTATATAATCATGTATCTCTCCCTCAAAGTATCTCTTAGTCTTACTCTCAGACACACACCTACACCTACACCGACACACACACATGCACAAAGTCATGTGCATGCACTTATACCAACACACGCACACAGATCCAGGCTCTGACAGCAGAGGGGTCAAATTACTCAAAACTGTTCTTCAGGTTAGATTTGCACTTAAAACAGAACCTTTTACTAGAAGGGTATAATGTATCAGTGCTCACAGGAAGATTAAGATTAAGATTAAAATTATAGCCCCGTCGACAACAAAGGCCATGTCAGGGCGATCGGCAAAAATGAAAGAAAATATCATTTTTTTTATCAAGCAGAAAGCACTTAATGCATGGACATTTGTGGCTGGAGCCATCACACATAAGGTTTGGGAGATTCGGTTGCTTAGTTGTCTCTTTCGGCGGAAGAACTAGTACTACTAGTAGGATGTAGCGATGATCTTGTCTCTATAGCTACACTTGTTCTTATTCATTGCCACTTCCAACTACATTTCAATGCTGGAAGAGACTGCTTAGCAATGGGGGTCTTGGGATTATATGTGCCTGATCTCCTGCCATATGATATAGGGGTAGGGTGTTTTATTAAGCACAATGTGCATTAAAATTTGCAGTAATTCTATCAAGTATCATGCAGGGCTCCCAATCATCCTGCAAAACAAGGGGTTCCAGGGACTCCTTCACTTACAATATAGAGGGTCCCAGAGGCGGGATAGACATGGAAGGCCCCAGTGGCATTGCGAACGCTAAAAATAATTTTTCGAGTGCATCCCTGGAACCCCCTGCACATTCTTTTAGAGGGTCCTTTAGAATTTTAGTACTCCATAGACCCCCAAATGGGGGTCCCTGGGAGCCCTGCATGTATACACAGACATCTATCTAATGACTAAACTAAAATTCACACGTATGCATGCATGCATGTGCGTACAAACCCAAAACACATACAAACATGCATATGATAATTGATACACGTTACACACACACATTCCCTTTTTAATAATAATAATAATAATAATAATTAACATTTATAGAGCGCCCTTTCTCTCATGAGCTCACGGCGCTTCACAATTATTTAAATAAATTTATAGATCATAAGCCACTACAATATTAACTATCAAAAACATGCACATAGTCACAACACGCACGCACGCACACATCCACGGGCGCTCACACCCCCACAAACAATGTGCGGAACATAGTTTTAAGGCAGGAAACAGGACAAGGAAGAAATCAGAGGTATTGCCGGAAGAGGTGAGTTTTAAGAGCGGTTTTGAAAGATTGGACAGATTTAGCAGAAGGAGGTTCATATGGTAGGGTGTTCCAGACAGAAGGGGCGCTGAAAGAACATGAACGTTCACCATAGCCCGTTCATCATCTTAGTTGTAAACTCATTCACATACACATGTATGCATTCACACACGCACATAAACACACACACACTGTAAGCACAAACACACACACACACACAGACACATACACACACAAACACTCACACAGTTTTATACGTGTACACAAACACTCACACAGACACAAACAGTCTCACACAGACACAAACACCCACACATACAAAAACACTCACACAGAGTGACAGACACATGTATGTTACACACTCACAGTCACACAGTGACACATACACAAACACACACACACACACACCTTGCAGTGGTACAGTCGCTCCTTGGCATGCACACGCTCGTGGACTCGCAGGTTGGTCGGGTGCCAGAATTTCTTCTTGCACGTTTTGCACCTGGCAGAAAAAGTCAAAGAAGAACATGACGTCTGCAAATGGATCGATTGTTATAAAAATGTTTCCTTTTTACTAGGACCAGACAGAGAGAAAGAGAGAGAGAGAGAGAGAGAGAGAGAGAGAGAGAGAGAGAGAGAGAGAGAGAGAGAGGGAGAGAGAGAGGGGGGGAGGGGGGGAGAGAGTCACTGTTTCTCTCTCTCTCTCTGTCTGTCTGTCTCTCTCTGCCTTTGTCTGTCTGTCTCTCTGTGTCTCATGTCTCTGTATGTCTATGTGTCTCTCTCTCTGCCTGTCTCTCTCTCTGCCTGTCTGTCTGTCTGTCTCTCTCTCTCTAATAGTAATAACATAATATTTTGCGGACCCAGCGAAACCACTACTCATCATTACCGGTTCTTGGCGGGGGGCGAGAGTCACTGTTTCTCTCTCTCTCTGCCTTTGTCTGTCTGTCTCTCTGTCTGTGTCTCATGTTTCTGTATGTCTATGTGTCTCTCTCTGTGCCTGTCTGTCTGTCTCTCTCTCTGCCTGTCTGTCTGTCTGTCTGTCTCTCTCTCTCTCTAATAGTAATAACATAATATTTTGCGGACCCAGCGAAACCACAACTCATCATTACCGGTTCTTGGCAGTACCGGTACTAGGCATTACCGGTTCTGGGATTTGCCAGTACTAGGCGTTGCGCTAGTGCTAATAAATCAATTAAATGCCTGCAATACTAACTATCCAGTCAATGAACTAACCTTGAGGCAAGCTGACAAGAAAAGCCTTCTACATTGTAGTATGATTCTAAGTACGAAACAAAATGGAATAATATTTACTCAGGGTAATGACATGAGCATCAAAAAAAACATTTTTACACTCAGCCCTGTACAGTGTACTCACTGGTAAGGCTCCGACCCAGAGTGCCTTTTCTTGTGAACCGATAAACTGCTAAGGAAGCGGTAGCGAGCCGGGCACTGGGAACAGGCGTAGGGTCGATCGTCCTCTTCGAGCATCTGGAAGGTGGAGTCAGCGTCAGAACAGGCGCCATTACTCGCTTCCAAAGTCGCAGTTTCTTCCTTTTTTACCAACACGCTAAAATTGTCCGATCGTTTCGCATCGACGTCATTGTTGATCCCACTGTGGCTTACTTTATCGGGGTGACGATTGGGTTTAATGAAACTGCTACCATTGCTACTCTTTTCTTTAATCTGTCCATCAGCTTCAACAATCCCCGGTTCTGATTTGATAACGTAGGCGCCCGATGAGTGAGTCTGGACTAAAATTGTGCTAGGTGTGAAGCTTTGACCTTTAGGCTCAGAAGTCAGACTGCTAACAGCATCTTCATGAAGATTGCCTACTACTACGACTGTTTTACCATTTTTGCCACCATCTGTAGAACTAGAACTGTTCGAATCTGGCTCTGTTGATGACGTCAGCACAGAAGGGTGAGAGTGGGTCACAAGCGGTGACGAACCTGACTTTCCACTGATGCCAGAAGATTCGCCACATTCAGTGAGAGTTTTACAACGGTGCTGAGTCACGCTGTCGTCTTTGTCCACTCCATCTGTGGGCTGTGGGTTGCTGGGCGCTGCTCCTGAGGACAAAGCGTCTGGGGGTTTCTCCATATGGCTGGACATGTGGATCACACAGCTGTCCAGGGTGAGGAAGTCGTGGTCACAAAACCCGCAGCGGTACAGTTTGACAGTCGACGCCTCCTCCCCTGCTGCCGAAGACATTGTGTTGTTTTTTAGGGATATTTCTGGAACGAAAAAATAAAGAGCACTCGACATGAAGATCTAAGAAAGTTCAACAGTAACTGACACTAGTGACAGCTACTGTCCCAGACTAAGAGACTCATAAAGTGGAATTTTGCAGTGATCAGTTTTGGCCACTGACACACATCCGAGGTACATTTGTCTATCCATCTCTGTCTATGCAAATGCTAATTTCTTACTAAGTTGCTAACTTCTGGAGCTTGCTGCCACCTAACTTTAAAAGAGCACAATCTACTAATAACGACCAATTCAAAAGTATCTTGGTGTGAATGAAGAGACGTTGCATAAGCCGCAACCGCAAGTCTTGAACTGTTGAAGGTTGATCTTGACGACTGTCCCTAGGTATCTACCAACATAAAAAGAAGAGTTGGACTCGTTTCTGTCTAATTTCTATCACTGCCACAGTCTCAGCTGAACCTTCCTTCTTCTTCTCTAGTGGTAACCAACTTCTTTGTGCATAGAAGTAAATGTTCACACTTGACTTGTATTGTAATGTGACCAGAAAAGAAAAAAAGAAAAAAAGAACATGGAGAGAGTGCCTGCGGGGAACAATCAGCTGAAGATATGACAGAATTAAAATTTTTTTTTAAAAAGGAAAATGACTTAAATCTGGATTGTGGAGAACTACAGGGGGCTCCCCCAGAAAGCTGGTGATTAGTCGATCCCAGACACACTTTTAG
>CM065703.1:45508072-45510572 GCA_017654935.2 Phymorhynchus buccinoides | reverse complement strand
GTGTTGATAAGTTTTTTTAAAACTCATGTTGCCTGTTGAATACTCTCTAACCCACTAATCTAAAATGTTATCAGTTTGTTATCTGTTTACAGTGTTTTTTATGTATTTAATTATTCAAATACTTATTGTTTGAAAGCTTGCATAGACATCTATATGTGTGCCAAGTTTGAACAATGTATGCCTTCTATTTCCCGGGGAAATGCCAACGTTAAGGTTTGGAGATTAGATCACGGACGCAACACACACATACACACAGACACACAACCGAACAACTATCATACTATAGACTCACTTCGTGTTTTCGTTAACACGAGTGAGCCAAAAATATGCCTTTGTACCCCCCACCTTATCATCCACCAACAAAAAGGTACCTGGACAGAAAGACAGGGACTAGTGACAGAGACAATGAGCACATCTGCTAAAGTCACGCTGACCGTTCACTATGTTTAGAATATCCCGTGACTAGGTTCACTATATTTAGAATATCCTCTGACTCAAGTCAAGAGGTGACATCATCATGAAATATGATGGTCGTATTTTGATAAATTCCTGAAATTCTTTCTGTCCTTTAACAAAAAATAATTATAATACACTTTGCATAATGACACTTGAAAAGTTGTAGCCACTTGACGTTGCTTCTCTTTCCTTGAGTGTTTATGATTCCCGTCTGTTTTTCATTTTTTTTCTATCAACACCTTTTGTCTATAGAATCTCTCTCTCTCTCTCTCTCTCTCTCTCTCTCTCTCTCTCTCTCTCTCTCTCTCTCTCTCTCTCTCTCTCTCTCTCTCTCTCTCTCTCTCTCTCTCTCTCTCTCTCTCTCTCTCTCTCTCTCTTCTCTCTCTCTACTCTCTCTCTCTCTCTCTCTCTCTCTCTCTCTCTCTCTCTCCCCTCTCTCTCTCGTATTGTGGCCCATGGCCAATGTACATTAAAACATTTTAGTGTTCAGTGTTCAGTATCTCTCTCTCTCCTCTCTCTCTCTCTCTCTCTCTCTCTCTCTCTCTCTCTCTCTCTCTCTCTCTCTCTCTCTCTCTCTCTCTCTCTCTCTCTCTCTCTCTCTCTCTCTCTGTGTGAGAAACTAGTTTAATTTAGTCTGGTGGAACACTTTGGAATTCTATCCCATCACATATCAATGAAAAGAAAAGCATTAACTCCTTTAAAGCAGCATACAAACGCCTTTTATTTGAAATAATGGAAACAGATACATCACCAAGTGTAATTTGTGATCTATGGTGTCATTTGTAATGTCATAAGTTTATTTGTTTTACCTCTATTCCTGGTATAAAAGCATAAATAATGCATTATTTGTCTATTCTACTTGGTGATTTGAATGATGTGTGCCATATTATATACAGAAGATTGTGGCATAGGCCTAAATATTACCCATGTGCCATTTAAATCAATCATTGTACCTTTTCCCGCCTCCAAGCCCTCTCCCCATCACCTTCTTCCTGTATTAGTCTTGTGCATTGATGATGTATATAGTGCTGTGTTATGTTATTTCTGGATATTTACTTCTCTTGAATGCTTTGTATTATTATTATTTGTTACGCAAGCGCTTCATTTTTTTGCATATTTTTTGTGTTATCCTTTATTTAGCCTCAGGGCTGAGTGTAAAAAAGCAAATAGTAGGCTTATAATCCTGATTAAACAAATTTTTTTTCGTCCGTTCGTTCGTTCGTTCGTTCGCTCTCTCTCTCTCTCTCTCTCTCTCTCTCTCTCTCTCTCTCTCTCTCTCTCTCTCTCTCTCTCTCTCTCTCTCTCTCTCTCTCTCTCTCTCTCTCTCTCTCTCTCTCTCTCTCTCTCTCTCTCTCTCTCTCTCTCTCTCTCTCTCTCTCTCTCTCTCTCTCTCTCTCTCTCTCTCTCACAGGCCCGCTATGTCCCACTCCCTCTAAGTGGCTACATGTCTATGTCCACGTGTCTATGTGAAGTCAAAATGACCGCTGGTCATTGTCACTGACCACTGGTCATCCACATTGTGCAAGGTGCGGCATTGCTCATGACGCACCAATAAGCTGTTAAACAGTGAAAAAGTGGACTTGACGTCAAAGTGACCACTGGTCATCTGCTTTATACAAGTGCATGAAACGATTGTCTGGTGACGGGAACTAAGCTGCTAAGAATCAAAATTTGATTTTTAAGTCAAAGTGACCACTGGTCAGTGTCACTGACCACAGGCCATCTACACTGTACAAGGCACCAAAATGACCAGAACAGTCATGTCACATCGACACATGAACATACAGACACGTGGACATAGACATGTAACCACTTAGAGGGAGTGGGGCTTAGCGGGCCTATGACGCAGAGGGCCTGTGACTTCACGGGCACCTCCCGTCCTCATATTCTTTTGGCCCAGAGAGTGGGGCTGCACCCTCAGCACAGCATCTCTGTTGTTACCAAAGTGCCAGCCCAACCTTCCACGATAGCAGTCGTCGCACCTTTTCTGCTCTCTGGCAGTCATAGTCGGAAACGACAGATCTGGCATACATATTCCTTTCCC
>CM065703.1:45495572-45498072 GCA_017654935.2 Phymorhynchus buccinoides | reverse complement strand
GTTGACAGTATCTTTATACTGAACAGAATATAATGACAATTTATATTTAAAAAAACCCAACTTCCTCGATGTACCGACAATAATATCCATTATTTGTGCGAGTACAATTAATGGAAAGCCATATTAATGCACTCCTAGTGCATCTACATAAATTCTGGGTGTACCTCTATATGGTTTGCTCTCTTGTTCATAGGGTGTCTAAGAAAACCAATTAGAACCCACAAAATTAGTTAAAAAAACTGTAATAATTAAGCCTTCATTGGGTATATTTCGTTTGTTGTTGTTGTTGTTGTTGTTTAAAAAAAGAAGAAGAAGAAGATTCAATAGTAGTAGTAGTAGTAGTAGTAGTAGTAGTAGTAGTAGTAGTAGTAGTAGTAGTAGTAGTAGTAGTAGTAGTACTGCCTCCGGGCATTGCCTCCAGGATCGTTCCTACCATCTTTGGAAGTTCAGTTTAACGTCGCGTATCGGCTTTCGCCATGTACGACGGGCTGAGCAAACCAACCAGGGTATAAACAAAAAATTATGTTCCTGAATCACTGTCTTAGCCAAAAGGCCGAGAAGCGATCAGAATATGAACATAAGTATAATACCATCTTTATATCTACTAATGTCCCATATGTGTCTTTTCCAGACCGGAGGACGTTAAACAGATTTTCACTAGAATTGTCCACAACAATGCGTAGTGCTGGCAGTATGGTCGATTCAATATATTTCAATGCATGAAATATTACAATAGTTTCTTTTCCCAAGATGTGTTCGCGTGTCACATAAATTAACAGTTTCCATGAGACCTCATTTTCAGAAAAAATCCCCTTGAATCTAAAAAGCCAACAACCGCTCTCGCAATTTCAGTGTCTTCGCTTGCAATTTCAATTTCTATGGTACTGGTGTGGCGTTCTCAAAATGGATTTGTTCTCAACATGTCTGCGCATGTGCGAAATTATTTTTGTGTATTTGACGGCTTCAGGTTAGGGTTAGGGTTAGGGATAGGTTTAGGGTTAGGGTTAGGAGGAATAGGGTTTGGGTTAGGAATAGGGTTAGGGTTAGGAATAGGGTTAGGGATAGGTTTAGGGTCAATTTAGTGTCGAATACACAAAAGATAAAATTTGATGGTACGTCGTGATCGATTTCGCACATGCGCAGACATGTTGAGAACAAATCCATGTTGAGAATGCCACACCGTGACAACAGTTTCATGCATAAAAAGTCGGGATGTATAGTAGAGACCCGCTTTTGAATTTCCAGGGCTAAAACGACAGTCATTTAAAAAACCCCACAAAAACCCCAGACAGTTTGCTGACCATTGAATTTTTCTGCGAGTGTGCTTACCCCTCAAAAACGGACTTTTCTGTATTTCTATAAAAAGGTTTATAGGCTGCCCACAAAAAGTTCGGGAACACTTTCAAAGTATACATGTTTTAGTCATTTTCTTATAGTTTCCAAGCGCGTGGCGTCTGGAATTTAAAACCTGGCAGTTACACAAGGGACATGGCCTGACAGTGATGCAAGAGTGAATGCAATTGGTGGGTGGGGGAAGATGGTTGAGTACTGACCAAACAAGGGAATAACTCTCGCCAATAGCCCTATTTGATGCCACTTAGTTAATGGCTGCCTTTCGCAAGAGTGAATGCCCTTTTGGATACTGACCAACAAGGGCTTAACTCTTGCCGTCAAGGGCGTTAATAAACCCTAGCTGCAGTGGCTTGTCACACGTGAACACTGGACGTCACAAGAACTAAACACTGCGCTGTATTAAGCAGAATGTAACCAGCTGTTGCAGAAAAAAAGCTTCTCTTAACTTAACGCAGGGATATTAGGCATTGATTAATGCTTTAGTTCTCTGTGTGGGAGGGAGGGGAGAAGGGGTAGGGGTGGGAGTGGGGGTGGGGGGGTTAGGGTGTGGTGGGGTGGGGGTGGGGGGTGTTGCTAGGAGGCGGCGCTCTCTCACATCAATCGATCCTCCACGTGGGATCGGAATGCCCGGGCTGGTCGCGGGTGGGACGTACGCTCGCTCGGGTTCGGGCTCGGGTCAGGTCTCCCGTGGTGTGTTTCTTATACTGGAAGTAGGTCCATCTCGATGACTAGGAATTATCCCTCTCTCTCTCTCTCTCTCTCTCTCTCTCTCTCTCTCTCTCTCTCTCTCTCTCTCTCTCTCTCTCTCTCTCTCTCTCTCTCTCTCTCTCTCTCTCTCTCTCTCTCCTTTTTCTTTGTGTCTGTGTCTGTCTGTCTGTCACACACACACGGCACACACACGCACACACACACGCCACACACACACACACACACACACACACACACACACACACACACACACACACACGCACACGCGCACGCGCGCGCACGCACGCACGCATACACACACACACACACACACACACACACACACACACACACACACACACACACACACACACACACACACACACACACACACAGTCAGTCATGTCACAACAGGTTTTTTTTGCTCCTCATGTTATTATTTATGTGTTCTCAATTTCTA
>CM065703.1:45480572-45483072 GCA_017654935.2 Phymorhynchus buccinoides | reverse complement strand
CCTCTTTCTCCCCTCCCCCCCTCTCTCTCACCCCCTCTCTCTATTTCTCTCCTTCCTTCCCTCTTTTCCCCTCCTCCTTCAATCGTTCCTGTAAACCTCAACCCTACAACGCCTTCCTACCCCCCCTCCCTTTCCCTCTTCTCCCAGCTCCCAAAGCCGCTCCCCCCCCCCCCCCCCCCATCCAGCAGTCGCCAGTTGTTGCCTGATCCTCCGGAAGACCGACCAACCCAGGGGTGTGTGTGTGTGTGTTTTCCAGGGTACATAAAAGTCTTCGTCCTGAGAGACAGGTCCTCACTGGTCTCCGAGATCTTGCCCAGAGAGGGAGTCAGCCAGCCAGTCAGCCAGCCATACAACAACTCCAACCCCAACCACCTTCGTCATGCTTAGCTGGCTACGTGGGCCCGATTCCAGGCCTCTTCTGAGCAGATGAGAACGATGATGTCGTCGTCTGTCTGCTTGTTCATTGTCTTCACCTTCTTCTTCATTTCCTTCTGCAGTTCGTCGTCTTTGTCCAGGTCAGTTTAGTTTAGTGTTTGGTTAGGCCTACATTTCTTTCGTTTTGCTTAGATCACGTTGAATCGTCTGTCTATCTTCATCGTCTTCGTCATAGTTTGTTTGGCAATCTTTCTTCTTCTTCTTCTTCTTCTTTCTTCTTCTTTTCTTCTTCTCTTCCTTCTCCTCCTTCTCCTCCTTCTTCTTCTTCTTCTTTTTCTTCTCGTTCTTCTTCTTTCGAGTTAGTAACTGGATAATATTAAACATGGGTATCTTAATTAATAGAAATACAAATTATTTGTTGCATATTTTGTTCTCCTGTGCTTTCTAGATGATGTCGCCTTCTTCTTCTTCTTTCGAGTTAGTAACTGAATGATGTTAAACATGAGTATCTTAAATAATAAAAGAAATAAACATTATTTGTTACAGATTTCTTTTAATGTTCTTTCTAGATAATGTCTTGTCGTTGTTGTTGTTGTTGTTGTTGTTGTTGTTGTTGTTGTTGTTGTTGTTGTTGTTGTTGTTGTTGTTGTTGCTGCTGTTGTTGTTGTTGTTGTTGTTGTTGTTGTTGTTGTTGTTGTTGTTCTTCTTCTTCTTCTTCTTCTTCTTCTTCTTCTTCTTCTTCTTCTTCTTCTTCTTCTTCTTCTTCTTTCTCTTCTTCTTCTTCTTCTTCAAATCTAGTACCTAATTAGGCTATCTGTATTTTTTGTCAGACTGAAGACGGAAGGTTGTTTTTCTTCTTTATTTTATTTTTCTTTCGTGTTATTTTTCTCTCTCCCTGTCGTTCCGCACGTTCCTCAATTGACAATTTAAAAAAATGGAATGCTGGTCAAACGATTTAAATATGATTTGACCGTGACTGAAGTCTCACTACGGTATTCATCGGTCATGATTTTTAAAAAAAAGTTCAAGCCAAGCTTTTAAAAATAATATTTTTTTATATAAAAATACGGAATTTCACGGAAGTCTTGCAGAAAATAGAATCTAATTCGAACCCGTTTTGATTGTGTTTTGACTTTTGGATGAACAGACTACTTGTCTAAAGAGTCTTTCTGTTTTCTTTTTTGTTGGAATTAACAGAGTTGTCCCGCTGCTTTTCAGCAAGGTCCAACATTCGCAAACCCTGTGCAGGAAGTGTAACTGTCATGTCTGTCTCGTGCACTAAAAAAGAATAAGAATAAGATGTTCTTTCTTCTTTGGCGCAAAAAAAAAAGAGACAAGCCGACTGTGTTGTGAACTAGCACACTAAATACGGACACTTGGAGACCAGTATCAAGTCGCTATATTGTAGCGAAATTGAACAAAGGGTGAATACTCTCTTTCTAATTAACTCCCCTCCATCAGTGTTGATTACGATACCATCGTATTTTATTCCTAGATTCGTAGGATCCCGCGTCTTGTGTCCAGCGGGGTGGAACTGGCTTCTCCCTACCGCAAACCTTGTGGTTTTTTCCTGATTGGTTCAACCCTTTCACCGCCAAAGTCGCATTTTAGCACCACAGTGACTTACCACTATGTCACTAAAAGGCATCAAAAGGGAGACTTAGTGGGGGGGTTTTCACGCCAGATGGCGTGACACTCGAGTGGGGCTAATCCCCTCTATATTCTTAGTTGGGGATAAAGAGAGAGCGAGAGACAGAGAGGAGTCCAACCCTCTCTCTCCTCTCACTTCGCCCAACTAAGAATATAGCGTGATAAGCCCCTCTCGAGTGTCACGCCACCTGGCGTGAAAAAAATCCCACTAAGTCTCCCATTGGGGTCTATAATCCAAAGACGCTATTGTCTTAGTTTGGGGAAATAAGGATAGACCTTATTTTATATATGTCACAGAAGAATCCGCAATACTGCAGATGGATTTTGTTCTCTACCCAGGTAAATGTAATGGAAATGTTTGGCTGAAATATGGCTGGCGGTGAAAGGGTTAAACTGATCGAAACCTTAAAACCGAAAACTAATACAATATCGTGACACCGACTTTTATTTATATAAATTATGAACCTAAAACTAG
>CM065703.1:45463072-45470572 GCA_017654935.2 Phymorhynchus buccinoides | reverse complement strand
TTTCTGTTTGTCTCTCTGATTCCTTCCTTCATTCATGCCATAAGTAAGCCCCTCCTTCCTTTCTTAATGAGAAAGAAAGGAAAAAGCAAAGCAAACGGTCAGACAATTAATGTAAGGAGTGACGGATGAAACCCTGTCACCTCTAGCTCTACGTGTATAACATTTTGAAAGAGATAAGAACTGTGGGTAACAACAGCGATGAGTGGTGTGTGTGTGTGTGTGTGTGTGTGTGTGTGTGTGCATGCACACAACAATTATAAAGTGATACAGAATCTGAGAGAGACAGGGAGAGAGAGAAATAGAGAGAGAGAGACAGAGAGAGAGGGAGAGAGAGAGAGGGAGAGAGAGAGAGAGAGAGGGGGGGGGGGGGGGTTTTGATCGATACAGTCCAGGGGGAAAAAACCCGGGAGTGCCGTGCGTATAAAACGAGGCCTTAGACGGGGAGTTCGTTTACGTCCTTGCTGTTTAGCTTGTTTCCCCAGCTGTTGCTGATGTGGCCTTTTATAAACCATCACTGTGATCTGCGTGCGTGCGTGCGTGCGTGCGCGCGTGCGTGCGCGTGTTTCTGTTCTATTCATGTTATTATTGATGTAAGATGGAAACTGTTTAAGTCGATCGCTGACAAAACGTTTTGGTGTCTATGGTTGTCAGCCTCTCTGTCTCAGTCCGTATTTCTTTTCCCGCCCCTCTTGCTCCCCCCCCCCCCCTTCCCCATTGTGATTACATTCCTATTTATAATGTGCACGTATTGTATTTGCTTGTCATATCAGGCGGCAGGCCGGACCTAAGTGTTTAAGAGGTGGGGGCTAATTTATCCCCTAGGGGGGTCTGGGGGCATGCTCCCCCGAAAAAGTTTTATATCCGAGAAGCAAAATAGTGTAATCTGGGCATTACTGTTCATACCCCTATTGAAACGTGTTTTGAACCATGAAGTACCTATCAACTGGTGGTGCTGATGAGTGCTGGGTATAACCCGTGAGGACATTTTGCTCGACGACATGAATGGGTTTTTTTGGTGTGTGTTTTTTAGGAAAAAGGGTGGGCCGGGGCTGTAGCCCCCTAAGCCCCCTCACCCCGTAGGTCCGGCCGTGTTTGGTTCAGTATAATTATTTCTTCTTTTCATGACGACAGGATGAAAAAAAAACCAAGCTTGTAGCTTACCCCTTTATCGTCAATAAAGATCATTTTGACTTGACGTCCACGCGCTTGTGCGTGTGTGTCTGTGTATAATGATTACGTTCTTTTAAAATGTGTTTGTTCTTGTGTTTAAATACAGTGGAACCTCCCTTATAAGACCTCCTATCATAAGACTCCCTCCCATATAAGACCTACTTCTCTGAGATATTGTCCTTCTTTGTAAGTATTAAAATCACTTCCCTTAATGGCTTGTAAGACCTCATTTTTTGAAGGTCTTATAAGGGAGGTTCCACTGTATTATGCTATGTATGTAACAACCGCCCCCTCCCTCTCTCTCTATCTGAGTGTGTGCATAGGTACATAGGATATGGTGTGTGTGTGTGTGTGTGTGTGTGTGTGTGTGTGTGTGTGTATTTGTGTGCGTGTGAGTGTGAGTGTGTGCCCGCGCGCGCGTGCGACATAGTGTGTGTGTGTTGGTGAGTCTGTCTGTCTCTCTCTCTTATTTTCCTTTTGTGTGTGTGTGTGCGTGTGCGTGTGTGTGCGCGCGTGTGTGCGTGTGCGTGGGTGCACGCGCGCGAGTGTGTGTGTATGTGTGTTTTAGAGAGTGTGTGTTTGAGAGAGAGTGTGCGTGTGCTGTGCGTCTCTCTCTCTTTCTCTCTCTCTCTCTCTCTCTCTCTCGCTGTACCCGGCATATACGCAGGTATGCACACGCGCCTTTTGTGCATACTCTAACACGGTAGTTATAACAGCAGGGAGCTGCACAACTACCCTACAAGGTAAAAAAACCCCCAACCCAACCCACCCAACCCTCGGAAGATTTTCACAAAAACGCGATGGGTATCAATTACCTGAGAAAATATGGGGGTGGCGGTTGTCTTCTTAATTTCAACCTGAACTAAACCCCTCATGCAGAACGTCCCAATAGCTAGCTTCTGCTGCAACCTAATAGGACGCCTTGCGTTGACCTTTCTGTTCTCTCTCCCAAGCAAGTCGGTTGCGTATGCGTTGACTTTAGTTGCACGCACGCAACTCAGTTAGTATGACTGGTCGTTTTGGTGTAGCCGGTAAGTACGCGCTTACAAACGCACGCGTGTAAATCATGTTCAATCCCGATTGAATGTTTATTTGCGTGCCTCGGGTTTGTAAGGGACGTAAGTATTGTGTTAGATTTTGTTTTGGTTGTCAATGAAGTAAGTCTTTATTGGTAAATCACACTCACGAACGAGTGTGTGTGTAGGCTATATGATTATATGCCTTGCTTTTGGGGAAAACTTGGTAATAAGTTGTGCTGACTTTTCTAATGCCGCAAGTGAGAAAGTCACAACAAAAACCTTAAAGGTGGACCCTGACGGATGAGTTTTTAGCAAGAAACACGTCGAGATCACCAGAAAGACAGCCTTTTCAAGGATAGGAACACTCACTTTGCTCTGGTTTCCTATAAATTAAACCGTCAAAACGACGATTCCTCCTTGGCGGAGATGCCGGAGAGAGTAGCCATTATGGATGGGGTGGTTGAAGGTCACTCATTGTGGTTGAAGCGTTTTCTTTTTTTGTAGTGCAGTAAAAAAAAAAGGAGCTATTTCCTTTGTTATGAGCGAAACTCCTTTAGATAAACTGTATAAAAATTTTAAAAAAGAAAGAAGGCTTGTATTGCGAAAATTTCGTGCAAACGATTTGGTGGTCATTAGAAAAGAGACGGCACACGCCTTTTCTTTGGGTGAAAAAAATTGACTTCCAGCACCTCCGCCAAGGAGGAATCGCCGATTTGACGGTTTGATTTCTAGGAAACCAGAGCAAAGTGAGAGTTGCAATTTCTGTAAAGGGTGTTTTCCTGGTGATCTCGACGTGTTTCTTACAAAACCTCATCCGTCAGGGTGCCCCTTTAAGGGTCACCTTCTTTGCAAACTGATAAGCTCTGAAAATGAGGGGAAACTCTAATAGACCAAAAAACCCGTCTCCGCCCCATTCCTTTTTCACTTTCAATAATGGTTTCACGAGTGTGTGTGTGTTCATTGTTCATGCTGTAATAATGACATTATTTAACCCTTTCGCCGCCAGCCATTTTTCAGCCCCCAAATACCATTAAACTTGTCTGGGTACAGAATTATTTTGTATCTGCAATATTGTGAATTCCTCTGTGACATGTATAACATTAGGCCTGTCCTTACCTCCCAATATTGTGAATTCCTCTGTGACATGTATAACATTAGGCCTGTCCTTACCTCCCAATATTGTGAATTCCTCTGTGACATGTATAACATTAGGCCTGTCCTTACCTCCCAATATTGTGAATTCCTCTGTGACATGTATAACATTAGGCCTGTCCTTACCTCCCAATATTGTGAATTCCTCCATGTATTCCTCTGTGACATGTATAACATTAGGCCTGTCCTTACCTCACAATATTGTGAATTCCTCTGTGACATGTATAACATTAGGCCTATCCTTACCTCCCAATATTGTGGAATTCCTCTGTGACATGTATAAACATTAGGCCTGTCCTTACCTCACAATATTGTGAATTCCTCTGTGACATGTATAACATTAGGCCTGTCCTTACCTCACAATATTGTGAATTCCTCTGTGACATGTATAACATTAGGCCTATCCTTACCTCCCAATATTGTGAATTCCTCTGTGACATGTATAACATTAGGCCTGTCCTTACCTCACAATATTGTGAATTCCTCTGTGACATGTATAACATTAGGCCTATCCTTATCCCAATATTGTGGATTCCTCTGTGACATGTATAACATTAGGCCTATCCTTACCTCACAATATTGTGAATTCCTCTGTGACATGTATAACATTAGGCCTGTCCTTACCTCACAATATTGTGAATTCCTCTGTGACATGTATAACATTAGGCCTATCCTTACCTCCCAATATTGTGGATTCCTCTGTGACATGTATAACATTAGGCCTATCCTTACCTCACAATATTGTGAATTCCTCTGTGACATGTATAACATTAGGCCTATCCTTACCTCACAATATTGTGAATTCCTCTGTGACATGTATAACATTAGGCCTGTCCTTACCTCACAATATTGTGAATTCCTCTGTGACATGTATAACATTAGGCCTGTCCTTACCTCACAATATTGTGAATTCCTCTGTGATATGTATAACATTAGGCCTGTCCTTACCTCACAATATTGTGAATTCCTCTGTGACATGTATAACATCAGGCCTGTCCTTACCTCACAATATTGTGAATTCCTCTGTGACATGTATAACATTAGGCCTATCCTTACCTCACAATATTGTGAATTCCTCTGTGACATGTATAACATTAGGCCTATCCTTACCTCACAATATTGTGAATTCCTCTGTGATATGTATAACATTAGGCCTGTCCTTACCTCACAATATTGTGAATTCCTCTGTGACATGTATAACATCAGGCCTGTCCTTACCTCACAATATTGTGAATTCCTCTGTGACATGTATAACATTAGGCCTGTCCTTACCTCACAATATTGTGAATTCCTCTGTGACATGTATAACATTAGGCCTGTCCTTACCTCACAATATTGTGAATTCCTCTGTGACATGTATAACATTAGGCCTATCCTTACCTCCCAATATTGTGGATTCCTCTGTGACATGTATAACATTAGGCCTATCCTTACCTCACAATATTGTGAATTCCTCTGTGACATGTATAACATTAGGCCTATCCTTACCTCACAATATTGTGAATTCCTCTGTGACATGTATAACATTAGGCCTGTCCTTACCTCACAATATTGTGAATTCCTCTGTGACATGTATAACATTAGGCCCTGTCCTTACCTCACAATATTGTGAATTCCTCTGTGACATGTATAACATTAGGCCTGTCCTTACCTCACAATATTGTGAATTCCTCTGTGACATGTATAACATCAGGCCTGTCCTTACCTCACAATATTGGGAATTCCTCTGTGACATGTATAACATTAGGCCTATCCTTACCTCACAATATTGTGAATTCCTCTGTGACATGTATAACATTAGGCCTATCCTTACCTCACAATATTGTGAATTCCTCTGTATATGTATAACATTAGGCCTGTCCTTACCTCACAATATTGTGAATTCCTCTGTGACATGTATAACATTAGGCCTGTCCTTACCTCACAATATTGTGAATTCCTCTGTGACATGTATAACATTAGGCCTGTCCTTACCTCACAATATTGTGAATTCCTCTGTGACATGTATAACATTAGGCCTGTCCTTACCTCACAATATTGTGAATTCCTCTGTGACATGTATAACATTAGGCCTGTCCTTACCTCACAATATTGTGAATTCCTCTGTGACATGTATAACATTAGGCCTATCCTTACCTCACAATATTGTGAATTCCTCTGTGACATGTATAACATTAGGCCTGTCCTTACCTCACAATATTGTGAATTCCTCTGTGACATGTATAACATTAGGCCTGTCCTTACCTCCCAATATTGTGAATTCCTCTGTGACATGTATAACATTAGGCCTGTCCTTACCTCCCAATATTGTGAATTCCTCTGTGACATGTATAACATTAGGCCTGTCCTTACCTCCCAATATTGTGAATTCCTCTGTGACATGTATAACATTAGGCCTGTCCTTACCTCCCAATATTGTGAATTCCTCTGTGACATGTATAACATTAGGCCTGTCCTTACCTCCCAATATTGTGAATTCCTCTGTGACATGTATAACACTAGGCCTATCCTTACCTCCCAATATTGTGAATTCCTCTGTGACATGTATAACATTAGGCCTGTCCTTACCTCCCAAGTGAAGAGAATAGGGTCTTTGGATAACAGGTTGATTTGATGCCTTTCAGTGACATGGGTGTTAAACCATTGTGGTGCATAAATGCGACGTTGGCGGTGAAAGGGTTAAAACTACTTTAAAACAAAAAACCTTTCTTCATTTCACGGCCAAATTAGAGCTTTTGCAAGAACATATGCATGGGCAAGAACACATTTCAGTGAACGATTAACACCGGTTGTTTGATTTTTAAAAATTCAAAGCAAATACACGCTCACAAACGCGTGTGCGTTACTGACACTGTGACGCGCAAAGAAGGATTTGGGTTTAGGTTGCTTTATAGTTTGCTGACGTTTTTTGCTTAAAGGCAATGTCAGACCAACTGACATAGGCCAGAACACCAAGGCTACATCCAAATGATGCTATGTTCTGCGTAGTTATGCGGGGATTGTCTTTAGCCGTGACAAGCACCTAGCATGACTCCTCGGAGTGTGGCTGCCCCCCCGTGGCGGGGTAATTAAAAACGGTCACACACGTAATGTTCTCATGATGCACTTGTACCATAGTGTTCAAGTGCTTCGGCTGTTGGGATGATCCCTGGAGTCTTTTAGCCAGGGTACACCAACAACAACAACATAGCAAGCTAAGTAGTTTGCCCACCTCTCAATAATTCTTGCTTCCGTTGTCTTGGAAAATGCATCTCAAAAGGTAAGAACTGTTTTTGAGGGGGATGGGGGGAGGGTTCTTTACGCGGTCTCGTGAAATCTTAACGTCAATAATTATGACTGTGTGTTTTTATGTGTGTTTCATTGATATATAATGAAACCCTGCGCATTTGCACATTCAGTTGCGCACTGACAGGCGAAGTCTAAACTATTTCTGTTAATTTTGGAGAGAAAATCAAAAGCTAATTCATTGCTTCATAACGTGTCTGCAGTGGTTTTGTTTCTATCATTATTATTATTATTTAGTCCTCAAGTTCTTTGTCTGTATGTTTCGTGAAGGTTAAGGTTCTATACTAAGGTAAGATTTTAATTAAGAAGGTAGCATTGTGTGAGATAGATAGATAGATAGAGAGAGAGAGAGAGAGAGAGAGAGAGAGAGAGAGAGAGAGAGAGAGAGAGAGAGAGGGGGGAGACAGACAGAGAGAGACAGAGGGGAGAGAGAGAGAGAGAGAGAGAGAGAGAGAGAGAGAGAGAGGGAAAGAGGGAGAGGGGGATATAGGCCTAAGCAAAAGAGACACACAGGAAGGAGAGAGAGAGAGAGAGAGAGAGAGAGGGAAGAGGGAGAGGGGGATATAGGCCTAAGCAAAAGAGACACACAGGAGGAGAGAGAGAGAGAGAGAGAGAGAGAGAGAGAGAGAGAGAGAGAGAGAGAGAGAGAGAGAGAGAGAGAGAGGGAAGAGGGAGAGGGGGATATAGGCCTAAGCAAAAGAGACACACTACAGGAAGGAGAGAGAGAGAGAGAGAGAGAGAGAGAGAGAGAGAGAGAGAGAGAGAGAGAGAGAGAGAGGAAGGGGAGGAGGGAGGTGCGTGTGAAAACGAGTAAGGTTACGATATTAATGTTTCTGCAGGTGTATTATATACATAATAATTATGCCCATGCAAT
>CM065703.1:45453072-45455572 GCA_017654935.2 Phymorhynchus buccinoides | reverse complement strand
GATGATTTATATAGATCTGTTCTGGGGCGGGGCATTGTTAATTTGGTTTTGCTTCGAATTGTATGGACTTTAAATTTAGTAATAAGATATTTTGGTGCTAGCTTATTTATGATCTTGTACATAAGGGTACCTTTATTTAGAAGGCATTTCAAATCAAATGGTAGAATGTTAAGTTCTTTATAGTCATTGGTTTCTAGGGATGACGATTTAAGGAGTATGAGTTTAAGAGAGCGTTTATATAGTCTTTCAACATGTTTTGAGTGTGTTTTTTACTAGCTGAATCCCAACATGTTGATGCATAATCAATATCAGGTTGGATATAGGCATGGAAAAAAAAGTCTACGAATATGTTGATCTAAAAAATGTTTAATTCTATTGAGCTGAAAGAGAGATAATACCTTTTTTTGAAGATTTTTCTTGGACAGAATGTGGAGAGTTTGACCAGGATAAGTTGTTGTCAATGTATACGCCGAGTAATTTGTGTGAAGCAACTTCTTCTAGAGCCTTCTAGAAACACAAGAGAGAATAGAAGAGGTATTTCGGAGAGAGAGAATAATGCGGGAGCAGAGAGAGAGATAGAAGAGAAAGGAGAGAGAGAGGGAGAGAGAGAGAGAAGGAGAGAGAGAGAGATGAGAGAGAGAGAGAAGGAGAGAGAAGAGTGAGAGAGAGAGAGTGAGGGGGGAGAGAGAAAGAGGAGGGAGAGAGAGGGGGGTAGAGAGATAGGAGAGGAGAGAGAGAGACTGAGAGAGAGGAGAAGTCGAGAGAGAGAGTGAGTGAGAGACAGAGGATACACGAGAGAGAGAGAGAGGGAGGGGGATGAGAGAGAGAGGATAAAGAGAAGAATCTGATCGAGAGAGTGAGAAGTGAGAGAGTGAGGGGTTAGAGAGAGAGATACGAATACTATACGAATACGAATGTTTTTTAATGGGGTAAACAGATAAGCTTTTCGCTTCTTTACACCATGCCATCAAGGAGGAAAAAAACAAACCATGACTATCTAATAACAAGAAAACAAGAAACAATGCTATTAAGCAAAAAATGGGGAAAAACACATTACATTTTCAAAATGAAGCAAAATACACAACATCATTTAACAAAATTCAAATATCATAGACCCCACACACATACATCACACACACCCACACCACACACAACACACACACAGCACACTACACTAGCACTCACACACACAAACACACAACACACACAACACCACACACACACTCACACTCACACACTCTCTCTCTAAGTACAGAAAAGAAAATACATCACAGAGTTACTTAATCCGCGGAGTACAGGAAGCAAAACATGTATGGCAAGTATGCTCATAAATTAATGCATACATGTACTCAATTACTTGTTGTAATTGTTATGAAGCACGAATATTTTAGTAAGTCGTTGTTTTGCAACATCAATAGATATGGAAGTGAAATAAATATGATCATTTAGAGCTTGTTTAAGAGGTGTTTATGGTATGTTCTCTTAAAAGATGAGACACTTGCTATATTTGTATTGATATTTTCCATATCATTCCACAGTTTGCTACCAGAGTAGGTAAGGGATGTCATAAACAGGTTTGTTCTGGGGCGAGGAATATATACTTTACTTTTGTTTCGAATGTAAGTAATAGGAAATCGTTTGCATAAGTAGGTTAGTGTCAGTTTATACATAATTTTGTACATAAAAACAGCTTTATTAAGGTTCAACTTACAATCTATTGGAAGAATGCCTAGTTCCTTATTATAATCATTATTTTGTAGGGAAGAAGACTTAAGAAGAACAAATTTAAGAGCACGCTTGTAGAGTCTTTTTAGCGGCTTTAAACAGTTTTCGCTAGCAAGATCCCAACACGTAGAAGGCAAATCTATTTCGGTATATATGCATTAAAAAAGGATGTTTTAGTGTTGTATGACTCATCTAGGAAATGCTTTTCCTAGATGAGAGAGGGAGAACGAGAGAGAGAGATTGAGAGAGAGAGACGGAGAGATATAAGAGAGAGAAGGAGAGATTGAGGAGAGCTGAGAGAGGGAAAGAGAGAGAGAGAGAGAGAGATGTGAGAGAGAGAAAGAGAGAGGAGAGAGAGAGAGAGAGTGAGTGAGAGAGAGAGTGGAGAGAGAAGAAAGAGATGAGAATGAGAGAGAGAGAGAGGAGTGTGTGAGAGGAGAGCGAGGGAGAGAGAGAAAGAGAGAGAGTGAGGGAGAGAGCGTGAGGTGAGAGAGTTGAGAAAGAAAGAGAGAGTGAGAGAGAGAGAGGAGAGGTAGAGGGAAAAGAAGAGGAGGAGAGTTTGGGAAGATAGTAGCCCAGCGATAAAGAATATAATTGAGAGCGAGCTATTGTGATTGAGCGAGGATTTGAGTTGGAGGAGCTTGAGGAGGAGAGACATAGTTTTTGGAGAGACATTTATGTATAGTAGGATTTGATGAGAGATTCAGAGACCTTAGACGGACCGACCGAGACTTCCCCCCCCGTCGAGGCCGAGAGAGACGAGAAACCCCCCCCA
>CM065703.1:45448659-45452572 GCA_017654935.2 Phymorhynchus buccinoides | reverse complement strand
TTGTTTTTTAAACATAGTTATTAGTGTGCGTAGGGATTAGAGTGTAGTGTGAGTAGTCTCTCTCGTCTCTCTCTCTCTCATCTGCTCTTCTCGATCACTATCTGCTCCACCAGTCTCAACCTTCCTATCACTCTCTCTCTCTTAAACTCCCCCTCTCTCTCTCTCCCTATCATTCTCTTTCCATTCTCTCTTAGCTCTCTACCCTTCTATCTATATCATCTATGCCACTTTTATCTCTCTCGCCCTCATATCACTTCCCCAATCTTAACAGACTTCTCCTCCTTCAAGCTACAAGGTTATGATGGATGGAAACGGATCGGTCCCAACACGCTCTCTGTCAAGGCTTTGGATTGGTGACAGTCCAGATTCGCCATATGTGTCAGCTTCACTGATTGGTTGGGGAGCTCCGACCCACAGTCTCTGTCAATCTCTGTAAGTGGTGAAAGCTCCAGACCCCTAAATGTGCGTCACGGTCTGTCATTGGTTGGAATCTTTTCGAACGTCAATTATGTGTCGTGGCTTGTGGTTGGTGGAGAGTGTAACAGGCTGATTTCTGTCGGGTGCCTGTTTGCGCCATGATGGATGACTGGATGAATGACGTAAAGGTTCCCCCCCCCCCCCCGTGGGGATACCGGGGGACCTTTTGTATAAATAGTTCCGCCACCTTCTGGAAGTTCTGTGCTTGTAACTTCCTCAAATCCGCCACTCTCTTTGACTCTGCCTTTTCCCTTTGCTTTCTGTCATCAACTACCTTTCTGCCTAACCGGTCCATTCTCCTGCCTTTTTTTCACAACACACTTTCAAGAAGATTTCCTCTAGGTCCGAAGTCGGACTTGCTGGGCCTAAATGTTTCTTAGTTAGGCGCATAACGGCAGCATGACGCATCTGCGCTCATAATTGACAGGAAACTGTCTGAGCGATCGAAGAAGAAGAACGTAAAGGTTTGAGATTAGCGAAACGGTCAGACTATAATGACATTCTTCTTTCCTTTGCATTCGTGAGAATTGCACGGAATCACATTGAAAGATCAGCGTTCTTGTAATTAACCACCTAACAAGTGTCACCGTATTTGTTACTCATTAGCCTACTGCTGTCCTGAAATGGCACATTCTCCTGCGCCTTTTTTTGTCTTTCAAGAACATCTTCCGAAATAATGTTATCCTTTGAGCTCCTCATCCGAAATCTGAACACGTTGGCTGAATGCAGTAAGGAGGCCAGAATACCGAAGGCAGAATAAATACGTAGTTTACCCATTATGGCCGTATGGCCTTGGAACCCAAAAGAAGAAGAGACGAAGAATCCTTTAATTAACAGTTGGCACTGTATGTAGGTTTAGAATGAACACACGCACACGCGCGCGCGCGCACACACACACAGACACACACGCGCGCAAACACACACACATACACACACGCGCGCAAACACACACACATACACACGCATACACGCGCACGCACGCACAGAGACTGAGAGAGAGAGAGAGAGAGAGAGAGAGAGAGAGAGAGAGAGAGAGAGAGAGAGAGAGAGAGAGAGAGAGAGAGAGGGCGAGAGAGAGGGAGGGAGAGAGAGAGAAGGATAGAGAGAGTGAGAGAGAGAGAGAGAGAGCGAGAAAGAGGGAGAGAGAGAGAGAGAGAGGGCGAGAGAGAGAGGGAGGGAGAGAGAGAGAAGGATAGAGAGAGTGAGAGAGGGGGAGAGAGAGGGCGAGAGAGAGAGCGAGAAAGAGAGAGGGAGAAAACGAAAACGAAATTTTATTCAACCAGGGAACATGAGATAAGCAAAGACAGCTTTTTTCCACCCAGCCCTGGGGAAATAATAATAAATAACAAGAAATGAAAGAAAACTTCAAACAGCAAAAACTAAGTAACGCATGTAAGAGAGAGAGGGGAAAGAGAGAGAGAGAGAGAGAGAGAGGAGAGAGAGAGAGAGATGGGAGAGAAAGAGGGGGGAAAGAGAGGGAGAGAGAGAGAGACACATTGAAATTTGAAATTGAAATTGAAAATGGTTTATTTGATCTAGGCCATATGCCCGTGTCATATGGGAACAGGGGGCTTCGGCCAGGAAAAAAAGTAATAATAATAAAAGAGAGAGAGAGAGAGAAGAGACGAGAGAGAGAGAGAGAGAGAGAGAGATGAAGAGCCGAGAGAGATAGAGAGAGAGAGATAGAGAGGGGGGGGGGGAGAGAGAGAGAGAGAGAGAGGTGAGAGGAGAGAGAGAGAGAGAGAGAGAGGGGAGAGAGAGAGAGAGAGAGAGAGAGAGAGAGAGAGAGAGGGAAAGAGAGAGAGGGGGGAGAGCGAAAGAGAGAGAGAGAGAGACACAGAGAGAGAGAGAGAGAGGAGAGAGATGGAGAGAGAGGCACAAGAGAGAGAGAGAGAGCATGAGAGAGAGAGAGAGAGAGGCGAGAGAGAGAGAGGGAGAGAGAGAGAGAGAGAGAGAGAGAGAGAGAGAGAGAGAGAGAGAGAGAGAGAGGAGAGAGACGAGAGAGAGAGAGAGAGAGAGAGAGAGGGCGAGGAGAGTGAGAGAGAGAGAGAGAGAGAGAGAGAGGAGAGAGAGAGAGAGAGGAGAGAGGGAGAGAGAGAGGCAGAGAGAGAGAGAGAGAGAGAGAGAGAGAGAGACGAGAGGGAGAGAGAGAGAGAGAGAGGGAGAGAGAGAGAGAGAGAGAGAGAGAGAGAGAGAGAGGAAGGAGAGAGAGAGAGAGACGGTGAGAGAGAGAGAGAGAGAGAGAGAGGAGAGAGAGAGAGAGAGAGAGAGAGAGAGGGGTGGGGTGGGGGTGATGACAGACAGACATTCATAAACCTGGCGAAAGGATGCAATGAACGATGTTGGCAGTACGGCTTTATGGCCTCTCGCCCTGTCCCCAACAGATGACAAATGGACCACCACACAGAACCCGGACGGCTGGGAGAGAGAAATTGTTTTAGTGACGCCACTGGCTCACCATAAAGTCCTTCACATCTTTAGTGAGATTGGTCTCGCAGTATCGTTTCTATGGTTATCAGTTGCATCGACTCAGGGGCGTAGCAGGCCTTCTAGAAGTGGTCGGGCTGCAATGGTGGGTCTGGGGGCAAATCTCTCAGAAAGATTTGACCCCCCCTATCCCCCCCCCCCCCCCCACCCCCCCCCCCCCCCCCGACAGATGACAATAGTTTGAATGTAAAAGATGCAATGGAAACCTCTCCTGGGAGAAAACGATGTGACTTTGTAATCCATGTTGTTTTCTAGTCAACCATAGAGGTTTCTTAACCATCGATTCGAGATCACCACTCAACTGCACCCCCTGTTCATTACCCCACGCACCTACATGTATGCATGCATATATGTATGTATGTATGTATGTAGTATGTATGTATGTATGTATGTATGTATGTATGTATGTATGTATGTATGTATGTATGTATGTATGTATGTATGTATGTATGCATGTATGTATGTATGTATGTATGTAGCATGTATGTATGTATGTATGTATGTCGTGCATGTATGTATGCATGTATGTATGTATGCCATGTATGTATGTGTACAGACTTAGCCAGACTTCAGTCTTTCAGTGAAAAAGCCTTACGGCGAAACGTTCTGAAAATAAAAAGGTCTGAGAAGAGATGCAGTGGGTTGTTTTTCTATTATAATCTATAACGTCCCCCACCTCCGCACTGCAGTGTCATTCCTGTATGGTGCCGGACTTTAAGAGGACATTTACCAGTAAGCTTCTTATGTATGCATGTATGTATGTATGTATGTATGTATGTATGTATGTATGTATGTAGTATGTATGTATGTATGTATGTATGTATGTATGCATGCATGCATGCATGTGTGTGTGATGATGTATGTATGTATGTATGTATGTATGTATGTATGTATGTATGTATGCATGTATGTATGTATGTATTGTATGTATGTATGTATGCATGTATGT
>CM065703.1:45408659-45438659 GCA_017654935.2 Phymorhynchus buccinoides | reverse complement strand
CCTATTCTATTTTCTATCTATGTTTATGACTTGCCATGATTGCAATAGTGAAATGTTTGCGGATGACACATCCTTACACGATAGTAATTTTGATCCAATGACGTTATCAGCTACACTACAAGATTATATTAATAAAGTCATCACCTGGACACATCTTACTCACATGTCATTAAATGCAGTCAAAACAAAATGTATGTATGCGCACGGCAAAAATGACAAAAAATTAAATCTCCTTTTCAACCACTATTCATAGAAAACGAAAAGATTGAGGACGTCGATTCACACAAAATGTTAGGCGTAGTAATTGATAAGGGTCTAACTTGGACTGAACGTACATCTCTTGGGAAAAATATTTCCAAGAAATTATTTCAACTAAGTAAAATTTAAAAAATCTTATACTCATTTGCGTAAGTTTTTTTTTAAGTGGGCATATTCTTTCTATAATTGACTATGCGTCAAGTATATGGGACAACTGCAGTGATACCAATTTGAAACAAATGAACCGTATGTATAAAAACGCTGTCAAGTTGATTTTGTCAAAATCTATCTCACTGACTATCAAAGAGTATAAAGAACTAATATTATTAACTTTACACGACAGACTGTTGTTCAACAAAGCACTACTTATGCACAATATTATAAATGGAAATGCTCTCACAGACATAATCATTTGTTATCTTTTCCTAGACCTAGAAATAACCTCTACAAATCTAGCTTCCTATACTCTGGTGGAACCTTGTGGAACAGCCTGCCTGCTACTCTAAAGAAAATTAAAAAACGAACTATTTCAAGACAAGACTCAACTGCATCTTTCGAATAGTCAACAGTTGAATCTGTAATGGTTATCCTAAAGTTGGTTTTAATGTCTCCTAGCCCCATCCCCGCCAATAGATAAAACAATAGTGTGTGAGTGTAAAGCTGTGTATAATATATCTGTGCCCCCTTTTTTCTTTTTGATATGTGGAACACTATATTGATATTGTATTGCTATTTCATATACTTTGTTGCTGTAAATATTTATAAGCTCCTTTTCTTTCTGTAAATATGTATATGCTTCTTTTCTCTCTTTTCTATGTCCTTAATCAGTATGGTTAATGTTTTCTGCATGTATGTTTGGTTTATGCTTCTGTTTATAGATGGCTTAATGAAAAAAAGCATGTATGTTTGCTTATTCAATGTCCATCTTTAAATAAAATTTTGACTTGACTTGACACACGCACGCACACATACATACACACACGCACGCATTTGCGCGCGCACCCATGTACATGTTTTAATCAAACAATTTCATCCCTTCTGAGGAGTCTACTGGGGAGATTGCGGGGACAGCCTACGAATTCTGCTTCTTTTTTTTTCTTCCAAGAACCACCTTCGAAAAGATTTCCTTCAGCCGAAGTCGGACATGCTGGACCTAATTTATTTCTTACTTAGTGCACAACGGCAGCACGACGCATCTGCGCTCATAATTGACAGAAAACAGCGATCGAAGAATAATAAGAATACTGGGACATGTCTGAAAGAGGAGGAGAGTAAACAGAATGTCGGTTCTTAGGCACACAGGAATAAACAGTCTATCACACTGTGAAGGAGGAGTGTAAACAGGATGTCTGTTCTTAGGCACACAGGAATAAACAGTCTATCACACTGTGAAAACAGTGTAAACAGGATGTCTGTTCTTAGGCATACAGGAATAAACAGTCTATCACACTGTAAAAACAATAGTGTTAAGCTAACAACAAACAAACAACTACACGACAACTGTAAAGTGACGTTATTTTATTCACAAAAGACAAAACAAAACTACTGGATATTTCGGCGAATGCGCCTTTATCAACACAGACAAACAAGAAAACAGCAAATATAGCAAAAGGAGCAAAAAGCAGGCAACAAATGGAGCAAAAAAACAACAAGATCAAAATAAAAAAACAATACTTCCCCTCTACAGTCCAATGCGTTTTTTTGTTTTGTTTGTTTGTTGGGTAAAGCGCCATGAGCAGCTAGCCTGGAATGTGCGCTATATAAGCTTTCTTTATTCTTATTCTTCTTATTCTTCTTCTTCTTATTTTCATTTCATTTTCTCTTTTCAGTGTTAAGCTAAGTTATGTTGCTTACAGTCTCGTCGACAATTAAAGCCATGTCATGGCTGTCACCACGTTAAATCTGACCACATGACGTAACATTCTTAAACCTCTTCTCAAACACATCTCGCCACACAACACCACACAGTGTCACACCCCAACATGCATAGTTACATTAGCGACAAATTGATTTTACTTGACAGTCCTGAGATGCTAGTGAAATAATGAACTACGTGTCATTTAGCAGGAAGGTCGCATTACAAAGCACTGCAACATTTAGAAGGTGAGAATCTAACCAACAACATACATTCTGAATGAAAATCTGTTTAACGTCCTCCGGTCTAGAACAGACACATATGGGACATTAGTAGATATAAAGATGATTGGAACGATCCTGGAGGCAATGCCCGGAGGCAGTGCAACACCAGTAAAGTCCCGATTCTTAACAATACAGATAAGTATAATTTAAGCTAACATCCATTCTTTTTTAGCTGGACCTTTTTTTTCTTCTTCACTCATGTCAGTTTTAATCTCGTCTTCCTGATGAAGAGATAATAACAAATATCGAAAGCTTGAATACATTGGTGTTGTGTGGCTTTTTTGAAATCATCCATTCTTTCATGTTTGCTGAGATCAACCAGGGTCTGTATTCACGTTGAGATAGCATGAGACTTAGCATCATACTAACTTAGAAGCTCTTCCAAAAGTCCTATTAAATCCCATAGGACATTGGAAGAGCTTCTAAGTTAGCATCATGCTAAGTCTCATGCTATCTCAACGTGAATACAGGCCCTGATCAATAAGCGCAGAGCCACAACGCATCTAAACTGTCATCAAGAACTTCAAAAAAGATACACGACTTTGTATTTTGAATTTTATTTCCCCAAAAATGAAATCCCCCAAAATTATCTTCTTCATTTCCCATATTATTTTTGACTAAATCGCGTACTATTTCCATCAGTGAAAAACGAACAAATGAAAAGGCATACGTAATATGACAAAGAACCGTAATTCGGATGAGCTGGCAAGACAAGAACGGTAGAAAACAACAACCAAATAACTTTGTGTTCAACTTACTAAAATGAAAAAGCTTTTAGCATGGAGCAAAACCAAACATAGCGAATCAATAGTTTGTTTACTAATTGACATTTTCAAACAATCAAACCTAATGTGTATATAAATACTTGTTGATCATAAAAATCCAACTCGCACAAAAGACAACATGCCATCAAACATGATTTCTAATTCCCACTTCACTTGTAATTTAGTTTTTTCGTTTTGCGTTTAAAGGAATAGACTATGTCATACAAGCGCTTAGAGCTGAAGCGCTATATAAATTTTCTTAAATGAATAAATTAGAAAGATGTACCCAACAGTTTTGCGCATTTTTTGTTGGTTTTCTGTCCATAAAATCGAACAGCCACACACACACTTATGCATGTCTCATAGGCATACAAAAACAACTTCACATGTTGCGACAATATGAATAGAGTTCAGTAGGTTCTTAGGCCGTGTACACACATAAGTGGATATTCCGCGCGGAAACCCGTGCGCAATCCATAAATAACTGAAACAAAGAAGGGAAAAGATTTGCGCACGTGTCTGAATTTCTCCTATAAGCGTGAACTTTTATCCTTCTTTCTTCCACTTATTTGGGGTTTTCCGTACGGAACTTACGCGTCTAATGTGAACCCGACCTTAGGCATTATTATAATAACCAACAATTAACCAATTTGTGAAAATAACAGAACGTAATACCTCACCACGCTACAGTGCCAGACTCCAAAGCAACATGTCTCCATATCTGTCTTTAAATCTGTCTGTCTGTCTGTCTCTGAAATATGTTGTAACTAAATTAAAAGGTTCCGTTACACATCTGTCTGCAGTGACATGCTTGCAAACACGAACAAGAAACCCATGACAAAAAATGATAATCCTCCGAAGTCGGAGTGTGGCTGCCCACGTGGCTGGGTAATCAAAAACGGTCGCACACGTAATGTTCTCATCCCTGGCTGGTGCATTTGTACCATAGTGTTCAAGTGTTCTGGCTGGTGGGGACGATAACAACAACAAATGATAAATAATTAGATTGTAATCTTTTAAGGCAAAGTTTAAAACTTAATACAGAGAAATTCAGTTTAAATTAATAAATAATACACACCCGAATATTCCACAATTCCTTATGTTTTTGTAGATGTGTTATCAGAGTGGCACAGAGGTAACGCGTTCGCCTCGTGTCCAAGTAAACCCGAGTTCGAACCTGGTACAGGGGATTTCCCCCTTGCGGTCTGAACGTAGTCTTTCGGATGAGACGAAAAACCGAGGTCCCGTGTGCCTATGCACTTAGCACACGTTAAACCCAGTGGCAACGAAAAAGGTGTCATTTGGTCAAAATGTATCCCCCCCCCCCCCCCCCTACTTTCCTTCCTTATCAGTCACACAAAAATCGCATGCAAATTAAAAAAAAAAGGTGGCGCGCTCTGGCTGCGACGCGCTCTCCAGGTGGGAGCCACCCGAATTTCAGAGACGCCTCTGTGACTACTTTTCAACATAGGCCATCTATTAACTTTAGTGGGCGTCTTTTTGTGAGCATAATTATGTCGGTTTTTCTTTTACGGCTGTGAGCAATCGTCTTGTGAGCATACGTCTCAACACCTACCAGGACACTATTTCTGACAGTTTGATTTTACCTGAGAGAGTCCTGAGATGCCTTTGTAAGAACGAACTACGTATTATACTATAGAAAACCAAAAGGCTGGAGGCTGGGAACGAGTGGGGACCATGAACTTGCGTTAACGTATTAAGTATGGAATGTCAATAAAAAAATTAAATAATAATAATAATGAAAACATTGATTAAAAAAAGTTTAAAATGGATTTATTTGAAATTCCTTGTTTACAAATCTGTTTTAAGTTTTATACAGAGTTAGTAAAAGATATATAGGGCTACAGGTATTAGATGCGTAGACATTGAAGATCGCTGTTAGATAAATACGCATACATCATGCATGTTACATGTCAATGAGTAGGCATACAAGACATATATGGTGAGAATACTGATAAAAGTGGAAATGAGAAAGTGCAGCGCCATTTGCACATCTCACTTCCACTCATGGGAGCTGTTCTGTTTAGCAACGACACAGGTTAGAGTTAGCATGGATCTTATTGGGGAAAGATGAAATTCATGTCAGCTCTGTTGTATTTAGCAACGACACAGGTTAGAGTTAGCATGGGTGTTATCGGGGAAAGCGGAACACCGTGTTAATTTGTGGGAATGAGGATTGGTGCGTCCACTCCAGTCCCCACACCCACTGAAAGAGGAAGGGAAGACAAAAACCCAGTCAAGTTAGTTAATACAGGAAAGACATGATAGAAAACAAATTAGTCGAAGCAAAAGATTAAAAGGGGGGGGGGGGGGGGCATTATTGAAAATGTTACCCCCCCCCCACACACACAATAAAGAAGAAAGAAAAAAAGCTATGAAGCAAAGAAGATAAACAATACAAGCAGTAGCGAGGACAAAACGAGCAACACGTGCTCCTACTAGAACAGTGCTGTGAATGGGAAATGGCAAGGGTAGGGTAATGGGACCATTATGTCAGAGAGGTTCTGAGATAAAGAATGTTAAATGGGTGATGGAGACAAAGGATAAAATGGGTTAGAATAAAAGAACAGACAAATAAAAGCCGTGCAGGAACAATGGGAAATGGATCGTCCATTCCGCTCCCCATCACCTGGGCCTGATGGACAGAAAACAACGGGATGCGTTGAGGGAAAACCATTGTTTGCAAAGCATAGCATTAGGGAGGAGGGGGGGGGGGGTGATGGGGTTAGACGAAGAGGGTAAGCAATGACAATGGAGAAGGAAAGGTTAGAAGTCAACACACTGCATTACAAACTGAGCTACGTAAACAAGCCGTAACATGCAAGCTGCCTCAACATAAACTAGAACCAGGGGATGGAAGCTAGAATTGGCTCAACAACTTTGAACATTAAAAAGTTATCTTTAGAACAAAATTACCAGATGCTTATAATAAGTATTGTGCATTCTGTTTACATCAATGATCCAGTCTACCCCCAGCAAGTACAATGTTCATCTTTTGGATTCTGCAATCACCAATACATTCCTATCCTTTTGGACCTTTTCAGATGACAGCTGGAACCGGGTTGAGTATTAAAGTGATGCACACTTAGCGCCTGAAGATGGGAGATAAAGGTTCTCAATCGGGTTGAGATCGGGACTGCAAGCTGGCCACTCCATTCTGTTGACTCCATGCTGCAGGAAGTCGTTGACCACATCTTGCCCTGTGGGGGCGAGCGTTGTCATCCTGCCTTCCCATCTGCTGCAGTGTAGGCACAGCCAGCGGTCGAAGGATCTCATCCCGGTATCGGAGGCCAGTCAACCCTGTACATGATACAAGGGTGTTCTGTGGTGAAGGCTGAAGGCCCCCCAGACCATTACAGAACCTCCACCAAAGGCCACCTTTTCTTGGACAGTGGCGTCAATACAGCGTTCCCCTGGGCGCCTCCAGATCAGTCGGCCGTCGTTGTGGTTCAGGGTGAAGCGTGATTCATCACTGAACAGGCCTGGGACCATTGCTGACGTGTCCACCTCACGTGACGTCTGCGGGTCATCCCTATGGGCAGTTAAGCGTGGCCGTACAGCTGGGCGACGAGAACGGAGGTTAAACCCATGAAGGCGGTTCCGTATGGTCTGCTGGCTGATGGGTCATCTCAGGACTGACCAGGAACGGCTACATCCACATTTATTAATCGCACATCTCCGCTTCCACAGCATCCCACAGGGAGGAACGGTGGCACAGTGGTTAAGGCGTTCCCCTGACAATTCATCGCACGACTCGATCGTCTTAACTATCTTGATTATTAAGAAAACAATTCTGGACTGTCCTGGCATTGCAGCACGCCCAGGATGGTCGCCCCACTATCGTTATGGTTATCAATGTCCCGTATGCGCCTGTTCCATAGTGATCCTTAACTTTTTGGAGTAGTGTATTTGTTAAGCTACGGAGGACGTTAAACGAACTTTCATCGCACGACTGACACGGCTTCCAATCCGGAAAATCCAACTAAGCGCAGAGTCCTTTGAGTTGGGACATAAAGCTAGTCTGACCCGTACGCTTTACGTACGTAAAACTCACACGGCAGTTGAAAGTCGGTAAGAGCAGGGATATATCCCGCTGCCTGTTATGTACCAGACTGATAGCTATGTTTCCCATGTCAACCCCCCCAAAAAAAAGAAGAAGAAAGAAGGTGGTACTGCAGTGCCGCAACGCGCTCTCCAGGTGGTAGCAGCCCGCATTTCACAGAGACGGGCCTCCGATTAAAAATAACATACAAAAACCAAAAAACATACACAGCACGAACATTACATTGCTGACTTAAAAACCCATCATACAACAGAAACAACCCATCACGTCTGCATCCTGAATACAAAAACCATACAAAACAAGCAGCTCAATCCTAAATCACGAAGAAGCCTAGAAATCACAATCTGTGACCCAGTACGATTCACGACATGGCATCTTCATCATTGTACACTGTAGCTGATCATTTCACACAGTGCTGGAAACGTTGAGCCACTCTACTCTACTTATCGGATCCAGGTTTTTTTTAAAACAGTAAAAAAGGATAACAAACACATCTTAGTTAAAATATATATACAAAAGGCCAAATAGGCCAATATGCACTGCAGAGTGGGCGACATGCGCCCAGGCCAGTCAAGTGCGTAACGTCTCACGCGTGAAAGCCAGTGAACAATGAAAAAAACCTGGCATGTCATAAATTGTAAATGAGGATGGAGAGAATCGGGGATGAGGGGCTACTCTTAGTTTAAAGCTCCCCCACCACGACAAGGTCATATTAAAGTCACTTATGTTTTACATGTACAAATGCACAATAAATTACCCAAAATAAGCCAGGCCAGTTAGGCTGCTATGCACTGCAAAATGGAGTGCCCAATCAAGTGCATGACTTATCGCGCTTGACCGCCAGTCCACAAAACCCCCCACCCAAGCTGGCTTGTCAGTACTGAATACGGACAGACGGGTGGACAACAGAGTCAAAGAGAGTGACAGAGCGGAGGAAGTTACAATCATAGAACTTCCAGAAGATGGGGGAACTATCTCTACGCCCATTCTGGTGTTATCCAGCCTAAGCTGTTGCTCGTCTCCTGGGACGAGGACGAACGGACGGAGTTTAGGAGGCCACAGCTAGGGAACAACTCGGACCATGCAGGCTGATACACACTGCAGAATAGAACCACGAGCTCGTTTGAAAAGAAGTCAATGTTCACTATCTAATCGATAGATCAGAAATCAAACCTATTAGTTGGAAAGAGACCCGTAGGGATTATACCAGATAAGAAAATGTAGGGGAGCAATAGATAATATCGATAAAAGTAAAGACGTCACAAAACAGATTAATGCATTGAATTACTGACGAATTGAACGTTTTCTTCCAATCCGAGTTATCTTAGAGGACACGGCGCTGCAACATATTGTAGTGAATTAGCTTCACCCCAAGGACACCCCAAACAACCAGCAGTAGTGCATGCCACAAATGGTTGGCATAGCCACTGACTCCAAAACGCAAACGGTTTTGACAATTACACGTTCAAGAACTAAAAAAAAGTTACATCTAAAAAAACCGAAGCAAAATCCTTCAAACAACACAAATTATAATACAACACATTTCAGATTCACCTCATTACGTACTTGATCACAGTCACGCTCAGACACACATGGACACATGGACATACTGTAAAACAAAGCTTAAAGCTGGACACAGAGCTGATGAAACTGGACCTTGGTCACTTATCGATTCCTTCTGCTCCAGCTACTGTCCAAGATTGTCAATTCAAATAGTGCAATGAACAACAGCATATTTGTAAGACTAAACAAAACCACAAAGCCCCATCATATCAGTTGTGGCAAATGTTCCAGTGAATTGCTCACTTTTCGTCAGGCCATATCTATGGTTGTGACACAAAAATTAATTACGATGTGTTTGTAATACACACACAGTCATCATAAAAGACACATGGTGCACCGAACACTGAAGAATAGACAACTATTGCCCGCTCAACATACGTCATTAATTGTCACTAAACAGTCCTGAAAAAAAGACAATCGACTAGTATGTGGTCATCAAAAGTTGTAACATGTTCAGGAGCGTACATATTAGAAATAGCACACAAAAAGGGCGCCTAAGTCCATCACAACTGGTAAGATGATACAGGGCATGAATGGTCAACCTAGCTCGCCAATTTGACCACCAGGTGGCAACCAACTCAATAGGGGCTTATCTCGTGATATCTTTAGTTGGGGGTCGAGAAAGAGAGAGAGAGAGAGAGAGAGAGAGAGAGAGAGAGAGAGAGAGAGAGAGAGAGAGAGAGAGAGAGAGAGAGAGAGACTCCTCTCCTTCTCTCTCTCTTTATCCCCAACTAAGAATATAGAGAGGATTAGCCCCACTCGAGCGTTATGCCACCTGGTGGTCAAAACAGCCAGCTAAGCCGCCACTGATTTTGATTTCCTTAACAGACTTTCAGTAAAATGAACTCACAGCTTCTCCTTCTGGGGAAATCTGGACAGCACCTTTGTTACAAAGGCTTTACAGGTACAACTTCCAGAAACGTCAATATGCTATAACAGTTGGGAACTGCGGATGGAGGATGGGGGAGTCATGTCCGTCATTTGCACTGGGAAAATCATTGGTTTTCTCACAAATGCATTTTTGAACAATACTTAAAAAACACACACGTACTTTAATCTAAATGAGTTTGATTCCATCAACACGCATAGATACCACACACACTTTCCGAGGGTAAGTAATAATCCTAAAACTGGATTCTAACACGTTGGTCAAACCAAAATAATTACCAACGATGATAAAACAGTTTCGAGATTAATGCTGTCTAAATAAACACACTGTCGGATAAAAACACAACCGACGCTCATCTCAAAGGGAAATGGTATCCACATGCCACATACAATAAGGACCACTTTCACAGATACATACAGTCCTTAGTTCTTTTTTGAATGCACACGTTGCATGGTTTGCATATGCATATTGCAGAAAAAATAATGCTAGTGCTAGTACAAAATCACATCGTTATTGAAACACAACTTTGTCAAACAAAAATTACCAAATGGACACTTAATGCTGAAACGTTTCATGCACATTGGGTATGGACCACAATGCGTATTGGAGGGAGGGGAAGGATTGGTAAGGAAAAAAAAAAAAAAAAAAAAAAATAATAATATACATCTCACACTCCCATGTCCTCTATTTTATTATTTTTTCTATTATAGTCCCGTCAACAGCTATGGTCATCCCATGTCCTCCATGTCTTTAAATGTTTGTAGGCTAAAATAACTTCATTTTCTTGAAACATTCGTTCGTCTGTTGATTAGAGTGATAAAGGTTTCGAGAAAATGATAAAATTAACAAACCTTTCCCACTTTGAATAATACATGCAAATTTCAAATTGAAACAAAATAAAGGAGTCAAGGCAGCATCACATAGCATGGCTATTTCAGGGATGACATGATGAACTCAACAACTAAATCAGAATCAACTCAAATTGGATTCCTTTCATCTGCCGATTGATGATATGAAAAAATACACGAAACAGTCATTTGGAAGAACATATCATCCACATTATAATACATCAGAGCAGCATATAGCAATAACAATTCAACATTGCAAATAGTTTTTACAAAATGTCAAATCATTCATTAATTGTTAACAGTATACTTACGGGTGTAAATCATTTTGACAGTTTGCTAAAATGTAAAACCCCCACCAAAAACAACAACAAAAAACTACCAGTTATATGAACACAGCTAACGTCAAGTGTATGCACTGTCCATTTGTGACGATAATGCGTTGTTCATAGCCCCCATCAACAGCTACGGTCATCGGAGGACCGTCACCACGTACAGTTCATATCATGTACAGCATCCAAGCAAAGTATCACATACTAACCATGTCACATAACTTGAACACAAACCATAAAACCCCCCACAATGACATAGCATCATCATTGTACCCTATAGCCCATAAAGTTAGGCTGTGCGGAGAACGTCAGCCATTCCCCTTCCTTGGTCAATCCCAGATGAAGCCAGCCCTTCCGCTTTACTTGTCGGATCTTGGGCCTGTATATTCACATCGAAATAGTATGAGGCTCATCATCATGACATCTTAGAAGTCCTCCTAAAGTCCTATTAAATCCTACAACATCAGAAGGACTTCTAAGATATCATGATGATAAACCTCAAACTGTCTCAATGTGAATACAGGTCCAGGTTACCAAAAAGCAAAATTCGTAAAAAAGAAAAGAAAACAAGGAAGCATAAGTAAACGAAAATACATAAGAAAGGCCATGTAGGCAAACATAGTTACATTGCAGAATAGACACGGAGCGCTCACTCCACGTGGTGGTGCAATTGTTCACCACCTAACCGCCACACTACAACAGAAAAAACTAGCCTGTCATAAACGGGGAGCAGGAAAATCTGCGTAAGAGTTTCAAGAGCAAAGGCAAGAGAATGGAGCAGTAAGTCAGAAAGGTAGTACATAACAGAAAGCACAGGGAAAAGGCAGAGTCAAAGAGAGTGTCAGATCAGAGAGAAGTTACAGACACAGAACTTCCAAAACAAAGGTGGGGGAACTATTTGTGCGAAAGCCCCACCCCTCACCCCTCCCAGTATCCCCACGGGGAGGGGGGAGGGGGGGGGGGGGTGTATAAGTTTCTAGAACAAAGGTAGGAGAATGGGCCAATAAGGCAGAAAGACAGAACGACAAGCAAAGGGAAAATGCAGAGTCGAAAGGAGTGGCAGATTAGAGGTGGTTACCAGCACATAACTTCCAGAAGGTGTGGGGACTATTTGTGCAACAGATCCCCCCCCCAAAAAAAAAAGGAAAAAAAAGTAAACAGTATCAAAGTTTGAAAATGTTCGCTGTGTAAATGTTTATAACTAAGTACCAGTATGGTGCATACAATGTACCAGCAGTAGGCCTCATTTGATGCCATTTAGAAAGCAAGCAAGGTAGATGGGGTTAGAGGGGAATGTCAGGGGAGAAGGAAGGAACTATTATTTAAGTAATATTAATTATAACATCCCCCCCCCCTTTTTAAATGTATTGATTATTTGTGTGCGTGTGCGTGCGCGTGTGTGCGCGTGTGCGTGCGCGTGCGCGTGTGTGCGCGCGTGCGTGCGTTTGTGGGGGATGGAGTAGGATTGTAATTGTCTGCTATTATGTTTTCTCAATACTAAACTTATGGGGAAAATGCGTGAACATAAATGTGTTGAACCAAAAAGAAGTACACATTGAGGCGGGTTAATGCTTTACACTTAGATTCGTCACATTACATTCTAAAACAATAATTACAGCAATCTATCTTTTCTGCTGTATTTCAGTATCATGTGCAGAGACTATTTCTATTTTGTATTTTTCTTAAAGTTCTTTTTTTTCACATAAATTTGACAATAGCAGTGTGTGAATTTTGTATTTTTGATATACTAATAACGTTATGCACAATCAAAATCATGATGGGTATTTTTTTCTTTTAGTTTTTTTAACACAAATTACAAAATCAACATCTCTTTAAAATCACCTGCATTTTAATTTTATTTTTCATAACATAAAATTTTATTCCGTTTTTGGAAAAAGCCACACAAAATGCGATTTTGCTTAGTATATATGGTAGAGAATGGGCGATAAAAAAAACAACATTCAAAACGTGATTCGGCAAAGAAGGTAGTAAGGAGTGGACGCTCTCCCCACACCATCCTGCATCAACTTTGGTAGAGTAGCGATACAATTCGAAAAGAATTGCTTAAAAAAAACAACAGCGTTGACCTGATTCAGTCGGACATTTTGAACGTGCACAGGGGCAGCGGGTGAGAGAGGACGCTTCTCTTTCCCCTACCGACCTGGACAGAGCGAGGCAAAAAACAGCCTTCGAAAAACAACGGTTCACCCATTCTACCACCATCCTTATAACCGAAACCGTCACTACAATGAATGTTACAGATAGTATACCATCTTCAGCAATGTCCGTTGAAACGCAATCTTTTCGCCAGTTACCTGCCTTGTTTGTGCGAGTGTAGCGTTTTGATGTTTTTTTAGTTCAACTGTCCAGTCACCTGCCTGTGAATGTTGTCCATTTAGCTTGAAAAGAACAACAATACTGATAAATTAACGTTTGGGCTTCACAAGCTGGTGTGTCGTGTAGCTTTGTCTAAACTAGTTCAGATTCATTAATGTGCTGGTACGCTTTAGATATCGCGGGATGGCTTGCTCACACATTGGTACAATTAAGCTTGTAAGAGGTTTGAATTTACGTTTTTACAATTGGATATTTTTTTGTTTTGTTTTTTTATCAATTAGCGCTTTTATAAATAATTGATCACGTGTGTTCTTGAAGATTAAGATTAAGATTAAAATTATAGCATCGTAGACAACTAAGGCCAGGTTAGGGCTTTCACCACGTTAAATCTTACCACGAAGTGTTTTCTTGAAAGCAGTGTGTACAAAATATGGAGGACAAACAAATAATGCTTTTAACAGAGGGCTTCGGCATCGCCCCATACGGCAAGGAGGCAGGGCAGAAGGTATTTTGAACACTTGGATTTTTTTATGACCATACAGCATAATTACCTCAAATTATGCAGTTTCCAAAATACTTTATTATTCTTTGACCACATTCTATCTTTAAAAGATTATGCTTTTTAAAGATATCACAACAAATATAGTGTGAAAATGTGGGGAGAGATGATAAATGTAAGAGGGGGGGGAGGGGGGGGCACATCGTGACCTTTACCAAATATAGTTTTGTTTGAATGAGAACGGTGTGGCCATTGCAACATCATTATCCAAACAGAAGAGTGGGAAACTAAATAGAACATATCCTGGAACTAGTCTGTCGACGATGTAGGGGGGGAAAAACACGTTTTATTTGTTAAAGACACACTGACGCACCACGATTAAGTCCCTTGGTTTTTTCTGGGTAGCTGTGACCCACATACAAATGTCCCCAACTTCAAATTGAGGCTGCTCTTTAAAATGATGTTTCGTTTTCAATTTGGGGACATTTGCATGGGAGTCAAACCTGGTCAAAACAAGATCTCTTACCAGCTATAAGAGGGAAAACCCGTGAAACCCGTGATTCTGACACGTGACCTGGTGGGTCTTTAAAATAAATTTTCGAGGGAAAACAAACAAACATTGAAAGGAATGAATTAACGCTTTACAAATATTGTCAGGGTCAGTAGATTGGAGACGTGTCACATTCCCTCTTACGCTTGGAAGATTTCTTAAGATTTCTTACCAGCTATAAGAAGGAAACACGTGAAAACCGTGACTTTCACACAGTGACGTGGTGGCTCTTTAAGAGAAGATGGGGGAAAAGCAAGCTGTACTATTGTGGTGTAGGAACCGGATGTTATGGCAGTGAAATGGGAACCCGATCAGACAGTTAGGTGTAGGCCTACAACAGGACAGAGTATTAGCAAAGACTATAGGGGAAGATAAGCAACCGGTCTCTTTTCCCTATATGAGTAGTGAGGACAGAAACACTGGTTATGTCCCTTTTAAACAGTACACATTTTACACGTCGATAGGCCAGTTGAATTCTCCGTTCAAGTTCCAGTCTGAGTTTTTGGATAGCCTGCACTGTGAATAGTGTACTGTCCCCACTAACGATAACTCTATCAGCCCGGTTCGCCGAGCTCTTAAGTAGTCCATCTTACCGTTTAGAATATCTGTGGTATTAGGAAGGAATGGGGAGGGGGGATTAGGATAGCAAGAGGGAGGGAGTGCTGTCAAAGATGAATGAACATGAACAAGCGATTGGATAGCACTAAAGTATGGATTGGACCAAGAAACAAGTACACAAAATGATACACGTAAAAATAATATATACTCGACTCCATAAATTTCGGTAAATTAGTAATTTCGACCATCCCCACCCCTACCCCCTCATCAAATTGTAGCATAGAAAAAAATGTCAATGAGATGAAATATTGTCATTCTTGGGAAATTGACCAACACTAAGGTTATTGTATTGACACTCAAAGAACCAGACTTTGAGATCGAGGGTCGTAAACATGAGAAAGGGGGGTGTCTTATGTACAACCTTCGTGACAAAAACTGTAAATAAAACATTTCGTAAGGCAAACATTTTATAAATCGTGTGCAAATAACATTTCTTAAAGCAAACATTTTATAAATCGTGTGCAAATAACATTTCTTAAAGCAAACATTTTATAAATCGTGTGCAAATAACATTTCTTGTGTCCAAATAACATATTTAAAAAAAAGCAAACGTTTACAAATAACATTTCTTCAGTAGGGGGCTTAGTAGGTGGTGTTCTGAACAGGCTCCACTGAACTCCACCGAAATGACTCGGCAGAAGTGCAGTGTCTCCTCGATTGGTTGCCTCCTGACGGCCTAACATAGATTCGCTCCCCTTGGACTGCTGGTCTCGGATTCTTGAACAAACCAGAGTGTAGCTGCGAATTGGGATTCGGAACGAGCGGCGTGGGAGCAACGCCACTGTACGGCCCAGAAGATGGTACAGCAAAAAATGTGTAGGACTATTCGACTTTGGCAAAAAAAGGTGGTTGCTAATTTCGTTCAACTGCATTTTCACTGAACATTAATTTTGTTAGGGAAAATTAGAAGGAAACCCACAACCACCGTCTTTGGAGCAAGCTGAGTGGTCCGATGCAGCCAGAACGAGCACACAATAATGTCCTTTTTTTCCAAGTGTTTTGACACATTTCACAAGAAAAAGCTTTTAGAATACTGCAGATCTTCAATTTTCTATATGGCATAGAACGGATTAAAAGGGACAATATCCATACTTTGACACTATTCGACAATTTTGAATTTCAACGGAACATTATGGCAATATTAACATTTCTTCCCCTCACAACACTATCTGAACCATCTTAGACGGAAAAAGTGCTGTCTCTATAGGGGATTTGAAGAATGAAAATATCACTTTTTCCGTCAAAAAATTCACCCATATTTTCTGTCCCGGATAGTACACTTGACACTTGGAGCGCAAGTGAAGTTATAGTGCGCGTGCACTACAACTGCACTTGTACCGTTTTGGGTTGAGGGGAAGAAATGTTAAGCAGGGCTCGGCCGCATCCCTTTTATTACCAATCTTGAAAACTATTTCAACACCAAAATCACGGGGGGGAGGCAACAAATGATATTTTCACCCATTCCATACCAATCTGACAATTAAAGAACATTTAGGTTGTACACACATAAGCGGATAATGCATGCGGAAACCCGTGCGCATTCCATAAATAAATGAAACTAAGAAGGGAAAAGATTTGCGCACGTGTTCGAAATTTCCTATATGCGTAAACTTTTATTCTTCTTTCTTCCACTTAATTAGGGTTTTCTGTACGGAACTTATGCGTCCAATGTGAACCCCGCCTAATACAAACATTTTCAAAATGCATTTTTACACGAGTCCACCAAATGTTATGCACATACATTATGCAAGATTCCACAATTCGTTAGAATGACTGCGGAACCTAACAGAACGTATGCGAGATGAGACAGAGACAGACAGACACAGACAAACAGGCCTATAAACAGGCTACACCACAACCTCAATTCATGTGTCAATGTGTGGGAAAATGCACAACATTCAAATACGAAAACAAAAATGACAAAATCCACATTTTCGTAACGTATTAAACCCGTAGATGTTTCTTATAAATAATAAGTGTTGTAAGGCACTTTGAATGCAACAACAATGAAGATGAAGTATTGATTGTTATATCATTTGTGACTATCACGATGATAAGCTTAGTCACGATGAAGGCGACGACGATGACGGAGACGACGATGACGGCGGCGAAGAGACGACGATGAAATATTGTCATTTCGTTGATGAGGACGACGATTTCCTTGATGATGATAGCGACGACGAAGATAGCGACGACGACGACTACGACTACGAGAGCGACCATAAAGACAGACGAAACGAAGACGATGATGAAGATGATGATGATGAAGCTGACGATGACGATACAAAGACGAGATTGATGTCAAGGAAGATAACGTTGACGGTGACAAGATGAAGTTGACGACTGTAAAGGCGATGACAACGGACTGTTCTGGTTTTCGTTGTTGACGTGGGATGACAAGACAGCGGCCTGGATTTACACCGATGAGGCGACAAGAAATGTCGGGGTGTAGGAGGGCGTATTAGACGCCTGAATGCGCTGAAAACCTCCATTTTGGCAAGGCAATGCGTAAACACAGAAAATCCCCCTTTCTGCAAAAAAAGCAAAAAGAAAAGCGTAATGAGAAATCTGGTACAGATTAAATTGGCAAAATACACATTTGGCAAAATACACATGTCTGCTTGAGAATGTAATCCATTATGATGGAAAAACAACTTGTCTTGCTTTTATCTCCCTTACGGTCTTCAATGTGGATTTTTTTTATAATCCGAACTTTAAATAGCAAAATAATAAAGATTAAAACAGGAAGGAAAACACTGGTTTGAGTTTGTTTAACTGAAGAAGATAAAGCGATCGCTTTGATAAAATGTATCGTCATCATCATCTTTTTTTCTTCTCCTCGATTATAGTCCCGTCAACAGCTATGGTCATCTCAGGACTGTCACCGCGTAAAGTTCGACCACTTATTACAAAACACATCAAATCATCATCATCATCATCATCATCATCATCGTCATCATTACCATCATCATTCTATATCAACTGTATATAACATGCATACCTATGAAGGCGAATCAGCCACCATCCGCAACATCGATGAGCAGCTGAGCAGCCGTCAGTGCAGATGAATACTGAAGTGCACCGAGTAGAGATGAAACACCATGGACCGTGGATGACCAAACGTCAAGCTTTGACAGGTCAGCGAGCCTGTGGACAGTGGTCATCATGGCGGAACACCTCCGTTCCCTGACACCTGCACACTAAGGAGAAACAAACCACGTATTAACGTATGGTAGGCATAAACATGTATATATCGTGCCGAATCTGTGTAATTGCCGATTCCGCAGAATCAGCAGTGATTTTGCCTATTTCGCATAATCGGTAAATCGTTGCCTATTTTCATGTATTAAGCAACGATTTGCCGAATCTGTGTTAATGGTGGATTTTGATTAATCCTACTATCTATTTAATTTAATACTTACCAACACTCAAAACAACTGCATTAGCCTAAAACAACCTGGAACCTTACCCTAGCACATAGCTAAAACGAAAGTGGCCCCAAGGGACTGCACCCATACCGCAGGGAGTAGCGGGAGTGACTCCCCTTACTTCCGGGTATGACGCGCACCCTTGGGGCACCGGATATGTCATTCGTGTAATTTTACAGCCCCGCATCAGGAGGGAGGCTGGGAGGGAACATTTTTTGTTTTGAGTGTTGGTAAGTATTAAATTAAATAGATAGTAGGATTAATCAAAATCCACCAATCTAATTTAATCATACTATACCAACACTCAAAACAACTGCAGATTACCACCGTGGTGGAGGGTGATGCGTGCCAACTGACACACCAACAACCCCAAAAGCATATCAGTAAAAGAGGGGAAACACTCCTAAGAGAATCCCCCGAAAGATGTACAACATCCCTGAAAATATGCAAATAAATACCCCCAAACAGTCATGTCAATGATATACCAAAGAACACAGAGAAAAAACAGAGGCACAAAAAACACCGGAACTCACACTACAAGGAGACCGGGACCTGCGAAACGACCACCTTCTAGATGGAAAAGGAGTCGTCTTCGCCCTGAGCAGAGATATCCCTCAGGTAAAACTGAAGAAAGGTGTTCTGCGACTACCAGAACGCTGAGGCCATAACCTTCACAAGAGGGACACCCTTGACTACCGCCAGGGAAGAGCTGATGGCCCGCAACTCGTGGGCGCGAATGGGGTTATCAGGTAACCTAACCAGAGAGCGGGCATAGGCCAACTTAATGAGGTCGAGGAACCAACGGGACACAGTACCCTTAGCCACATCGCTGCAGTACTTGGGATTAAAGGAGACGAACAGGCGACGTTTAGCCCTTCTGAAGGACTTGGTACGAGCCAGAAGAACGAAGAGCCCTAACGGGGCAGAGGAAGATATCACGATCATCAGGACCCAGAACGGAGCGAAGACTCGAAAAAGAGAAAAAACTGTCTTGAGAGTCAGAAGCTTAAGAGACAACGACTCCAGGGGTTCAAATTTGACCCAGAGAAAAGCCAGAACCAAAAAGATGTCCCACTGAGGACACTGGACCGTTCTGGACGGGGCTTGGAGGCGCACAGCGTCCAGGAAGTGAGAAACTGGCAAAGCCGAGAGATTCCCCGTAAACTTGGAACCTAAAGACAACGAGATCGTGCTAATCAAGACCGCCCTATAACCTGACAAGGTTTGAGAGGAAGAGTTCCTAGTTCTAAGCAAGTGAGAGAGGAACTCCACGAACTGAACCGTTGAGGGACGAAGCGGGTCAAACTTTCTCTCCTGACAAAACGCAAAACCAGGTGGCCCAGCGAAGATCATACAGATCGTTTGTAGACTTACGCCGAGAGGCGACCAACAGATCCACGGTGCGCGTGGAAAACCCCTGAGAGCGAAGGCCTAGTCGGACAGCCGCCATGCGACCAGGTTTAGCCTTGAAGGGCAAGGGTGTCCGACCCCGCTTCTTGACTGAAGAAGAGTGGCGGGAGTGAGATTGAGCGGAAGAGGAACGTCTTGCGCCATGTCGAGGAGCTCTGGGAACCAATGGCTCGTGGGCCACATTGGTGTGACGAGAATCAAGTCCGGGTGCTCCCGGAGGACTTCTTCAACACCCGGGGGATTAGTGCCATCAGAGGGGAGGAATACAACGGCATGCACTTCAGCAAGAAGTGCGAGACAGTGGTGGCGTACAGCTTAGCGGTACGGTAGCACCTAAGGCCATGGAACTCATACTGAAGATGGCTGCTCTGTACCCAGAAAGGGTATGGGCAGAGATTTCTAGACCTGAGAAGAAAAGCTAAGAATTCGACGAATGAACCGAAGAAGGTCTTAACGGATAGAACTTCCTGTCACCACAGAAGGCGAACCAAGAGAAAGAGTCCTGAAAAAGTCCGGGAAGGCATCTCTGGAAAGCACATGGCTGACTATCAAAGCAGTCAGGAGAAGACAAACTCCGCATCGAGTCACCTAGAGCAGCCAAGGCCTGATACATTACGGACTATGAGTGGCCGGACCGGGCCACTACACACTGCTACGCCCTTTCGAACTGGAAAATATCGATCGAAGGGGCGAGTCTGGGTCAGAAAACAAACTGGACAAGACTAGTTCAGAATGTCGGGCAAGCAAAGGACCGATGGCGGGATAGAGACAGCTAGTACTAGGATGAGAATCCGCAAGAGCAGCAGATTCAGCCTCTGACCTAGCAAACTGAGAAACCACGGTACGAATGTGCGACTGCACTTCGTAACCAACTCTACATGCTAAGACCGACGAAAGGGACCCCCGTTGACTGGGTGAAAAACCAGCGGAGACAATTCGATCGGTAGGGAGGTAAAATAAAAATAAAAAACTGCCTATGAAGTAGGAACAGACAGCAACAGCAACATAGTTGCTATCGCATGACGTCAAATCGAACCAGATGACGCGGAAAAGTCCCCACCGAAAAGGAAAACATGTAGACAAAAAGCGAAACAGTGTGCAAACGTGACGATGACACACCTCGACCTAAACCATAAAAAACGGTCGGAACGAGACGCCGAAGACCAAAAGGGGGGGGGGCCTGAAGGAAGGCAAAAATCACCCCGTCGAACAACTTTAGGTTGAAAGCTGTGCCGTTCGGTGATCTGACGGCTGAGAAGGGAAGATCATGCTAGCCGGACAGTTAAAGCCAGATCGGGACGGAACCAGTCCGAAACAGGATGACTGGAACGGCCGAACGAGTCAACAGGTTGAACAACTCATGGTTGAAACCGTGAAAGAAGGAGTGCGCACTCTGACTTCTCTCTGCAAGGGCCTATGTATACCCAGGCCAGAGGAAGGAGCTCCGAAATCGACCCCATCAGACTAAGAAAACCGAGGGGACAGCGAAGTGTGACCGCCTTCATTACTGAGAGGTCGGACACCACCTGTGTCCTCCGAGGCTGAGACTGTGAACAGAGTATCCAAGTGACGTCAGGATAACCGTGGAAAAAACCCATTTCAACGGTACTGACTTGGAAACGGTAGAGAACAGAAGAACAAAAAAACCTTTAAACGGCCTAAGAGATCGCCGGCCAATTAGAGTCAGAATGGGCCGAAAACGGTCGGAAATTTTTGATAAAACCGGTTGACAGGACCGGTTGAAAAAGTCGGGAATAGAAACCCGGACTGGGATCGTTCACTCGCGCCCGCGCCCTTCAAGAGAAGGTCCTCCACTTCCTCTGGAGGATCTCCAACGGACAGGATCGCCGTTTCTTGGAAGGCTCGGCCTCCTGTTGCCACGAGAAGACTGGGAAGGGGGGGCCTCAAGGCCTTGAACTGGGGAGGAGGCCTAGAGGAGTATCTCACACTCTTAGAGCGGGACGCGAAGTACCCCGGACGAAATGGTTGGGACGGGGCTGGTTCAACAGGGCCCGATAGATAGCCTTCTGGCTATCAGCTGACTTCCTCTTTGAAGAGGACTCGAGAACTGGGGGAACCGATTCTTCCCCGAACAAGCCCGACTCCGGAAGGGGAAGAGAGCGCAAAACGCTCCTTTTCCCTGGACGAAAGAGACCTGTTCTGCGCCAGAAAAGAATCCCGGGCCAAGGCACAGGTTTGAACCTTCAAACCAGCCGTGACATCAGAGAGGCTCTGTAGCACATTGCCCAAAAGGGCTAGAGAGACTCCAACGGAAGCTTCATCCACCTGATCAAAGAACTGAAAAACCGCCGGTGAATCAGAGGCTGATTTGCCTAGAGACTCCGCCAAGGTTTGCACGAGAGAGGTGGCCATGCCACAAGCCCTGAGAGAACCAGACAGAGATTCCTCGAGAGACTTGAAGGCCGAAGGCTTGAACGTGACGGGAGGAACAGCAGCAGGACCCCAAGGACTCCACCTCCTCAGAAGAAGGTTTGGAGACGGAGGGGAAGGGCAGGTATTCCGTCGGTAGGGGGACGAAAGGTCTGAATCCAGGTACCAAAAAGGAACCGAACTGAGACGAGGCCGGCTGAGGACGCCCCAGATTAGCCTCAGCAATCTGTTTCAACGAAAGGACCTTGCCGGTCCTCAACGTGAACTCCGCTTTAACCACCAAATCCTCCGGGAAGGAGGGGGCTTGGAGAGTCAAGGAGCTCTTGGCCTGCAGAAGAGAGCCAACCGCGTGATCAGTGGCGGACTCCTGATGGGAGGAACGCACAGGTACCACGTAAGGGCACGATCGAGACAAAATCTTGAGAAGATTCTGAACCGAGGACTCAGTGAGAGAGTGAGGGACCTCCGACTGAGGGTCCAGTTCCATGTCTGACTCAAAGTCGGACTGAAACTCAGAGAATTCCCTGGAGGGGTCTGGCCGTTGAAGCTTCTGATAAGGGCGGCCCAAGAGTCAAACACCACCGGAGGCCATGCCTGGCAGAGGGCTCTGCCGGTAGGGAGTGAGAGGATCACTGAACACCGGCCGGAACCGGGAGAACGTGGCTTCCTCCGTGCGAGCGGGACATTCCCGGTTGACCCAAACCGGAGGAACGAACCGGAAATTCATCATCGGAATTTTCCGGTTCTAGGCGAACCCTTTCCCGGTATGCGTCCTCCGTGCGAGCGGGACATTCCCGGTTGACCCAAACCGGAGGAACGAACCGGAAATTCATCATCGGAATTTTCCGGTTCTAGGCGAACCCTTTCCCGGTATGTCCGCGTTGGCCAAGCAACCGGGAGACAACCGGATGATTACCGGGTAAACACCGGGAGAACCGGAGGAAACGGTCTCGCAACCGGGAAAGGCAAATAACCGGTTGCGGTGGGAAAGCCAAGAGGCTCCAACCGTGCCATCCCCCGGTATGTCCGCGTTGGCCAAGCAACCGGGAGACAACCGGGAGAAACCGGATGAAACCGGGTAAGCACCGGGAGAACCGGAGGAAACCGTCTCACAACCGTGAGAAGCGAATTTCCGGTTGCGGTGGGACTGCCAAGAGGCCCCAACCGCGCCAGTGCCAGGATCACTGGAGAGCCATCCCCCGGGAGGGGGGTATGGACTCTTATCGGTATCGAAGGTGCCCCGCACCGACCGATTTGACTGTCCTGGTAACCTCTCCCTCGAACTGAGTGGAGGATTGAGCCCGGACTCAGGAAAGGGAACAGGCCGTTCCCGATCCTGGAGGTACCTCCCAGGTACCACCGGATGATTGCCTGACAGACTGGCCAGTCTGGTGACAGAGGAGTCACCTCTGTCACTAGGCAAGCTCCCCGGAGGGGAGCCTCTCTGTTCCGTAAACATCAAGCCCACAGGACGGAAACCAGAGGTGGAAAGGGATGCCTATCCCTGTAGAGGTCGACGCTGGCCTTAGCGGACAAGGGCCTCCTGGAGGCAAGCCTGTGAACAGAAGAAGGAGAGAGGGCTGCGCCAGTGACAAGTCTCACGTTAGAAGAGACAACTGGCGGCACCCTCTCTGGCCTAAACATAGAACCGAAAAAGGAGGAAGATTCTGTCGATGCGAAAGGGAGAACCCTGAAATCCGAAGAGTCCAAGTGACGTAGTACAAAGCCTGCGAGTCCAACGGAAAAGGAGAAGGAGCAGAAACCTCCGAAGGGAGAGAAACTGGAAAGGGCTCCGAAACCGGTTAGGCCGGTGTAACCGAAACGGACTGTGACTGGACGTTAGACGTAGGATTTGTGAGAGGATTAGACGAAAACTTCTTGAGAAGATTAAGAGAACCTGCCCAAAGGGTCCCTAGTGAGAGAAGAAGAGTCAACTGACTTGGAAAACAGAAAAACAACCGAAGAGAAACTGCTTTCCCCGAAGTGGAAACCGAGGGGTGCAAGAAGCCATAATGGCTGACGCCACCCCGAAAACGAACAACAGAGTGAACGAAATAATTTTTCAACTAAAACGAACACCAAGAAATGACAATGAAATAATATCGATAGGATGACTAACAGCCTTCCCAAGAAACTGAATAGAACAAAGCTAAACACGGAACGAACCCACCAGATAGACAAGAGTCAGAAAAGGCGGAGCAGGGTAGGCCCAGGTGTGGTTGAAAGGCTGGAAAATTTAAGAATGACATATCCGGTGCCCCAAGGGTGCGCGTCATACCCGGAAGTAAGGGGAGTCACTCCCGCTACTCCCTGCGGTATGGGTGCAGTCCCTTGGGGCCACTTTCGTTTTAGCTATGTGCTAGGGTAAGGTTCCAGGTTGTTTTAGGCTAATGCAGTTGTTTTGAGTGTTGGTATAGTATGATTAAATTAGATGGGTGTTTTTTCTTGACTATTTTACAGAATAGGCAGCCGAATATGCGGAATGGGCAGCTGATTATGAAGAATCGGCAATTTTGCCTATTCCGCGAATTCGGAAAGTTTTGAATGAGTAAATATCTCATAATAAAACCTGTCAAGTGTCATACTCTTATCAGTGTTTGTGATGTAAACTACTCGTCGTTTCACAGATTCGGCAAATCGTTGCTTAATACGTGAAATAGGCAACGATTTGCCGACTACGCGGAATTAGCAAAATTACAGCCGATTCCGCGGAATCGGCAATTACACGGATTCGGCACGACATGTACATCGAAATGAAACGTTCATTATGTACGCCTTTATATTAGTTTTTTCTTGAACAGTAGTGGATTAGACTTGAATACTCCAGACGCTGTCCTTGAGGACTTGATTATACATCAAATACTTTTGCTTAGTGCACACATACATTGCCGCTAAAAGAGCTTAGGGTGATAACACTGCAGAAATCAACTCCATCACTACTTGCCAAGGATTATCGCTGCTACCATACTCGTCAAGAGTCGATGCTGAATTGATGCATACAGCAGTTTCATTACAGCGTGTATTGCATTATACAGTAATATGCTTACCACTGTTAACTGGAAACATATCTAGAAAAAGCTTAAAGGCATGGCGTGTTCAGCGCATGAAAATATGTTCAACCTCCTTAATTCTATGCCACCATTAATTACCACAGCACATTACACTACACTACCACACTTTGCAAAAGAGGGAATAAACAACAATTTACTACCATAGCCTAAGTGATAGCAACATCCACAATCAGAAACGCCAAGTATTATTCTATTGTTTTTAATTGATTAGAGACAAAGAGGCCTACCAATGAAGGCGGGACAGAAAGAACCTGCCACACCAAAGCCTGGAGATGAGCTGGCGCCAATGGTTGGTGTGTCCATGACTGGATGATGGTCATCAGGAGGGGTGGTCCTCTTCCCATGACACTGTGGATGATGGTCATCAGGAGGGGTGGTCCTCTTCCCATGACACTGTGGATGATGATCATCAGGAGGGGTGGTGGTCCTCTTCCCATGACTGGATGATGGTAATCAGGAGGAGTGGTTCTCTTCCCATGACTGGATGATGGTAATCAGGAGGGGTGGTGCTCTTCCCATGACTGGATGATGGTAATCAGGAGGGGTGGTCCTCTTCCCATGACTGGATGATGGTAATCAGGAGGGGTGGTCCTCTTCCCATGACTGGATGATGGTAATCAGGAGGAGTGGTCCTCTTCCCATGACACTGGATTATGGTCATCAGGAGGGGTGGTCCTCTTCCCATGACTGTGGGTGATGGTCACCAGGAGGGGTGGTCCTCTTCCCATGACTGTGGGTGATGGTCATCAGGAGGGGTGGTTCTCTTCCCATGACTGTGGGTGATGGTCATCAGGAGGGGTGGTCCTCTTCCCATGACTGGATGATGGTCATCAGGAGGGGTGGTCCTCTTCCCATGACTGGATGATGGTCACCAGGAGGGGTGGTCCTCTTCCCATGACTGGATGATGGTAATCAGGAGGAGTGGTTCTCTTCCCATGACTGGATGATGGTAATCAGGAGGGGTGGTCCTCTTCCCATGACTGGATGATGGTAATCAGGAGGGGTGGTTCTCTTCCCATGACTGGATGATGGTAATCAGGAGGGGTGGTTCTCTTCCCATGACTGGATGATGGTAATCAGGAGGGGTGGTCCTCTTCCCATGACTGGATGATGGTAATCAGGAGGGGTGGTTCTCTTCCCATGACTGGATGATGGTAATCAGGAGGGGTGGTCCTCTTCCCATGACTGGATGATGGTAATCAGGAGGAGTGGTTCTCTTCCCATGACTGTGGGTGATGGTCACCAGGAGGGATGGTCCTCTTCCCATGACTGTGGGTGATGGTCACCAGGAGGGATGGTCCTCTTCCCATGACTGGATGATGGTCACCAGGAGGAGTGGTCCTCTTCCCATGACTGTGGGTGATGGTCACCAGGAGTGGTGGTCCTCTTCCCATGACTGGATGATGTCACCAGGAGGGGTGGTCCTCTTCCCATGACTGGATGATGGTCACCAGGAGGAGTGGTCCTCTTCCCATGACTGTGGGTGATGGTCACCAGGAGGGGTGGTCCTCTTCCCATGACTGGATGATGTCACCAGGAGGGGTGGTCCTCTTCCCATGGAATCTGCACAATACCAAGGAACAAGTGCAGTTAGCTACAGAGGTCAATAAGTTATCATGGAGCACGTCCGTTAGATTTCAGTTCGCTGCAGGGAACTACTGAATTGCTTTTAGCATGCTTGGACGAGACATTTGAATAATAGACGATTGTCGGAAAAAACCGAGGGGAGGCCATTTCGTGAAATTGAGAGTTGTTTACCTTGGCGCGCGCGCATGTGTTCAAATGCGTGGATATTTTGTTTTCTGTTGCCTTTGTATCATGAGACCACATTATAATGCCTCTTGTTGAGACAATAAAGTAATTTTGACTTGACTTGACTTTTTCACACACACCCACACCCACACCCACACACACGCACACGCACACAACTGCACACACACGCACGCAACTGCACACACAAACGCATGCATTGTTTAAGTGTTGACGAACTGAAACTGGCGCCTACCTGTGGAGTGTGGTGATGTTGCCAACGAGAACGATGCAGACAGTGGTAGGTAAAGGTCTTCAATGCAGCCACACCAGTCCCCAATGTCTGAGGTCTTCATGAGGAGTGTGGTGGTGTTGAACGATGCAGACAGTGGTAGGTAAAGGTCTTCAATGCAGCCACACCAGTCCCCAATGTCTGTGAGGTCTTCATGAGGAGTGTGGTGGTGTTGAACGATGCAGACAGTGGTAGGTAAAGGTCTTCAATGCACCCACACCAGTCCACAATGTCTGTGAGGTCTTCATGAGGAGTGTGGTGGTGTTGAACGATGCAGACAGTGGTAGGTAAAGGTCTTCAATGCAGCCACACCAGTCCCCAATATCTGTGAGGTCTTCATGAGGAGTGTGGTGGTGTTGAACGATGCAGACAGTGGTAGGTAAAGGTCTTCAATGCACCCACACCAGTCCACAATGTCTGTGAGGTCTTCATGAGGAGTGTGGTGGTGCTGAGAACGATGCACCCAGCGGTTGGTAAGCGTCTTCAGTGTAACCACATCAGTCCCCAATGTCTTTGAGGTCTTCATGAGGAGGCTGGGTCTGTAGAAGCTGGAGGAGGGGATGGGGTAGTTTGTATGGGAGGCAGGTGGAATCGTGGTGGTTGTCCCCCCTGCAAACAGAGAAAGTTTTCGATCAGATTCAAATAGGCCTATCTAAGTAATGGTCAGTTTTACAGAAGAGAAGAGTATATTGACATTAAAAGTCAATCTGTAGAAGATCCCCATCCCCACTCACCCACTCGTGTTTACGATGCTGAATCTCAAAGTCTGCTTTCTTCAGTTTGATGAAACAATGCTAGGCTGGTCTTAACTATCTTTTTTAAGACAATTGCAGAATGTTGTTTGCCAGTGAAAATATTCAAAGCGAAAATGGGAGGTGGAAGGAGGGGTCATCTTTTTTAGTTTTTTTTAAATATTTTTTTAATACTAACCATTTCCCATCTAAAGACGTTCGAGAAGATGCCCACATTTCTCTGCATTCTCCAGTTTCGAAGAATCGGACAGTAGTTTGACGGAAAGAGCCACACTGCGCCTTCTGAGTTAAAGTTGATGAGAAATGTGAACGTTACCTTGAACGTTTGCAGCTATAAAGGCGTAGGAAATATACTACATGCCAAAAGAAACGCAAATCAAAGAATCATGACATCTTTTTTTGATAAATTCATCCGAACAAATTTGATTCGATCGATGTCACAGAAAATCGGCACAGTTGTTACACGAGGTCTTCCGCTTCTAGCTCCATCGCGACTGCTCCCAGTGGCTTGAACCCGAGCCCACAGACAACAGATCGTGGGTACCGGGTATTGCCACTCCAAGAGCATCAGGGACGACGCTTGGTCGGTTTCTCACTAGCAGTCGTCCGATCGCTCTTTCCCGATCAGTAGGGTTCAGTCTTGGCATCTTTCTACTGATAACACGCGGGCGGGCTGTCTGGGAGCGTGCGAGCATCGGGTGTTATTGCTAGAGAGTGTGACAACTATTAACGAGTAAACAAAATCGTCCTGCTTTTCTTCAGGCTGTACGTGAGAAAAAAACTATCCCACTTGAGAGCAGCAAAGCGGTCGGCATTATTATGCCATGCACGTGATTTTCAAGTGGCACATACCAGACACATTGGTGACTCATGAGCATTTTAGTTTTTACAGAACCGGTATGTATAATATTTGGCAAAGTTTTATGCAAGTTTCTTTTGGCTTTCGGTATAATTCAGAATCCTAGTGAGATCACTGTCTAACTGCAGAAATGCCCCTTTGGTGCTATGGGGCAAATGGAAATCGTGCCTCCGTTGTTGAGGCTCGGGAGTGTGAAATTATTGCTGACCTCGAGATGCTACAAAGCACGTAATAAACTAAGGGCTTTCACACTTCACGTCACCTTAGACCTTTATGGCATCTTTATCATTTAACCCTTTCAACGCCAAAGTCGCATTTTAGCACCACAGTGATTTAACACCTATGTCACTAAAAGGCATCAAATTGGGGTCTATTATCCAAAGAACCTATTGTCTTTGTTTTGAGAAGTAAAGATAGACATTTTATATATGTCACAGACGAATCCCCAATACTGCACAGACTGTTCTATAACCAGGAATAGCAATTTGTGGCTGAAATATGGCTGGCGGTAAAAGGGTTAAAACTCGGGACTTTCCTGGTATTGCAGTACCTCCAGGATCGTCCCACTATCTTTATGTCTGTTAATGTCCCACATGTGCCTGTTCCAGGCCGGAGGACGTTAATCGGATTTTGATTCAGGCTTTCACAGACTGAAAAGCGAACTGCAGATGAACTGTACTCAATGGGGTATTATACTACTTCTTAACCACACGACAGGGCGATAATGTTAGGCCTGAACTGCCTATGCCACCTAGTGACGAGTCAGGAGCAGATAATGTTCTGTTGCTATAAACTACTACCTGACAGGCAAGGACGATAATCGTATGTAGGTGGCGCACGCATCACAGTGCACGAGACAGGGGCAGATAATTTGTTACCGCCTTGCCTACCGCCTCTCTTCTCCCACTGAGTAAAGTTTGATATTTCCACTAACAAAGGGAAATAACCGCATTTACCTCGGTTAAGAGGACATAATTAATTGACGAAATGAGCAGTGTAGGTTCGCTCCGTTTAATCATCTGTCAATGTCCACATTTAAAGACCCACCACATCCATGAGAGAAAATCACGGGTTTCACGTGCTTCTCTCTCTCGCTGGTACCAAATCTTATTTTGACAAAGGTCTGACTCCCATACAAACGCCCATAATTCAAAACGAGGCAGAGACTTT
>CM065703.1:45383659-45403659 GCA_017654935.2 Phymorhynchus buccinoides | reverse complement strand
GATCGGAACACTCACTTTGCTCTGGTTTCCTAGAAATCAAACCGTCAAAACGGCTATTCCTCCTTGGCGGAGATGCTGGAGAGATACGCCATTTTGGATGGGGTGGGTGGAGGCCACTCATGGGGGGGGGGGGGGGGGGGGGGGGGGGGGGGGGGGGGGGGGTGTGGTTGAAGCTTTGTTTTCATTTGGTAGTGCATGAAAAAAATGGAGCTATTTTATTTGTTGTGAGCGAAACTCCTTTAGCTAAACTGTACAACATTAAAAATAAATAAATAAAAAGGCTTGTATTGTGAAAATGTCGTGCAAACGATTTGGTCTAAACTCAGGCGGCCATTAGAAAAGAAGAAGGCACTCTTTCACTGAAAGAATTTGACTTCCAGCACCTCCGTCAAGGAGGAATCGCCGATTTGACGGTTTGATTTTTGGGAAACCAGAGCAAAGTAAAGGGTGTTTTCCTGGTGATCTCGACGTGGTTCTTGCAAAAAAACTCATCCGTCAGGGTGCCCCTTTAAGGATACGTCACACTGCATACGACTCAATCCAACTGCGATTGAACTGTGACATTTGTGAGGCATGAGTATCGTGAAATGCGACTGTCTATATGGATCTGATGAAATCCTACTTGGTGATTTTCCCCCAAGTATCTCACCGAAACAGACGTTTTAGTCCATGATTGTGTTTGTCAAAGGAATAAACTCCGAAATATATCGCCAGCTAAGCTTGGGCTTTTTTGTTTGTGCACAAGCCACAAACCTATGACTCACTTTGTCGGTCTGTCTGTCTGTCTGTCGGTCTGTCGGTCGGTCCACAATTGTCGCACGCCACAAACGATTGCGAATCTGCGCTTGTTTTTTCACTTTTTCTTCTTCTTCAAGAAACGGAAGTTGGCAGTTTGAGTAATAGATACGTGGATTTAAAAAGAAGAAAATAAAATAATTTATTACACACGCTGTTTGCCATTCTGGAAACATTCTTCTTCGTCTTCTGCGTTCCCAGGCCATAAGTGGCTGCCATAGTGGGTGAGGAACATAATAAATTGTGTCTGGTTTTCAGTTTTCACTGGTCTCCCCGCTGCATTCGGTCGACACATTCTGATTTAGCATGAGCTCAAAGAAGAATTATTTGGTAGAGCGTTTGTTTTTTTGGGGGAAAAGGCAAGAGAATGGGTCAATAAGGCAACAAGATAGCAGATGACAGAAAGGCACAGTCAAAGAGAGCGACAGATTAGAGGAAGATACAAACACAGAACTTCCAGAAGGTGGAGGAACTATTTGTACAAAAGACTCACCCAGCGGTGTCCCCACGGGGATAGATTCGTGGAGGGGGCGGGGTCGTGCAGCTCCCCGCATGGAGGCACGAGGCATCCACACCCTGCCCCAACTCTCGAGAACATTAATGTATGACTCCATGAACACAAGTTTTTCAATAGAAATTTCAAGAAATAGGTGTTTGTTTGTTTTTAAAGTCAATTTGATTTACACACATACTTCGCCTCGTGTCAAGTAAACCCGAGTTCGAACCTGGGTATACGGGATTTTTCCTCTCACTTTGCACTAGGCCTTACGGTCTGAACGTGGAGTCTTTCGCATGAGACCATAAACCGAGGTCCCGTGTGCCCATGCACTTAGCACACGTTAAGCCCAATGGCAACGAAAAAGTTCTCTTTTGGTCAACATTTACCCCCCTCCCTTTCCTTCCTCATCAGTCACACAAAAATCGCATGCAAAAAGGAAAGAAAGGCGGCCCGCATCGGGCTGCGACGCGCTCACCAGGTGGGAGCAACCCGAATTTCACAGAGACGCCTCTGTGACTATAAAGTATCTAATACCTAATACACACGCTTTGTGTTATTGGGAAAACCCCATAGAAAATCAAGCAAGCAAACAAACAATCAAAATCTCTGCTCGATGGTCGGCACACATAAATAAAATATAACATGGTACAATTCAAGTTCAAGTTCAAGTTCTCTCCAAAAGATAAATTCAGGTTAGGTGCAACAACATGACAGAGATACAACATAACTGAAAGAACATTAATCAAACGTGTGACACGAAATTATACCAACCAAAATACTTATAATTAAAATTCATTACATCAACTTAGAAAGTGTGCACATTTAAAACACACACACTGTTCCATCAGAAGGTACAAGCTATCTACTATGCGGGCTGTGTGACCTTTCTGCTATTCTTGTTGGAAGAACTACATCACAGCACCAATAAATCATGGGTTTGGCGAACGAATACTTTTTATTGTAATTAAAAAAACAACAACCCACAATTATTTACTGTCTTCACACAGTTATAAATCATGTAGGCAATTCATCCAGCAAAGGGAGTCTGCTTGCATGTACGTATACGCGCACACTAAAACGCATACACACACACACACACACACACACACACACACACACACACACACACACACACACACACACACACACACACACACACACACGCGCGCGCATTAACCCTTTCACCGCCAGCCATATTTCAGCCAAACATTTCCATTAAATGTACCTGGGTAGAGAACAAAATCCATCTGCAGTATTGGGGATTCTTCTGTGACATATATATAATAAGGTCTATCTTTACTTCCCAAAACTAAGACAATATGGTATTTGAAAAATAGACCCCATTTTGATGAATTTTAGTGATTTAGGTGTTAAATCACCGTGGTGCTAAAATGCGACTTTGGCGGTGAAAGGGTTAACGTATACTTATATTTCTATTGATTATACAGTTTCCAGCTAAAACGCTAGATGCTCTGCCTTCATCATTGTGAAAAAGAACAACCATAATTCAGAGACCTTGATCGAGTGTTTCGTTTCATTGTAACTTTCATCATATATCGTCAGCAAATTGAGCTAACTCTGTACCTTTAAAAAGACCTTTGGGCAAATCAGAAATCAATATGTTAAACAATATTGGCGAAATTACCGATCCTTGAGGTACAATAACTTTGTGTGATTGCACAATGATCTAAAGGTCTTGTCCGACGATGCTTCCTCTCGCATGCACCTGGTATCTCTGTCACGTTGTGAGAAACGGGTGAACACTCTTGCGAAAGAGCCAGTGATTGCATCGTCGGACTTTGCCTTAAAGAACCACCACGTCACGTGTCAAAATCATGGTTTTCACGTGTTTTCCTTCTTACTGGCCCTTGACAGCGAGAGTTAACCATTTTTGGTCAGTATCCAAAAGGGAATTCACTCTTGCAAAAGGCAGCCATTCAGTGGCCGCAGATAGGGTTACTGGCGAGAGTTACTCCCTTGTTTGGTCAGTACTCAAGCATCGATCAAGGGCATTCACTCTAGCAAAAAGTGATCGTTGCAGTGGTCAATAGCTGGTAAGAAATCTGACCCACTGACCCACCACGATTAAGTCCCTATTTTATGGGTAGCTGTAACCCACATACAAATACCCCCAACTTCAGATTGAGGCTGCTCTTTAAAATGATGTTTCGCTTTGGATTTGGGGGCATTTGTATGGGAGTCAAACCTGGTCAAAACAAGATTTCTTACCAGCTATAAGAGGGAAAACGCGTGAAAGATTTTGACACGTGATCTGGGGGGTCTTTACGAAATCTTCCTAGCTTAAGAGGGAATGTGACACATGACGTGGGGGTCTTTAAAGGGTAAAGAGCCTGCCATACTGCATACGATTCGTTGACAACGCGATGCGATTGTGACGATGTGAGTCATGATTCACGTGCAATTCATATATTGGGTCTACTTGAGTATATAGAGCGAAAGTAGTAGAACTGGGTTTTTTTATAGACGGAAGTATTTCACGTGAATCATGACTCGCATCGTCACAATCGCATCGCATTAACATCGATTCGTATGTAGTGTAGCAGGCCGTTAACGAGCATTTGTAAATATCAAGTTTTTAATGTTGTAGTAGTAGTAGTAGTAGTAGTAGTAGTAGTAGTAGTAGTAGTAGTAGTAGTAGTAGTAATAATAATTGGCACTTATATAGCGCACAAATCAAGAAAATTCTATTCATGGCGCTTTACAAAGAAATAAAACTACAAACATTCCCATTCACACACACACTGACACACACACACACACACACACACACACACACACACACACACACACACACACACACACACACACACACACACACACACACACACACACACACACACACACACACACACACACACACACACATACACACACACACACACACACACACTGTCACACACACACACACACACACACACACACACACACACACACACACACACACACACACACACACACACACACACACACACACACTCAATGTCCACACTGCACATTCAACCTATGTCAGCTACAACTCAGAAAAGAGATGAGTTTTTAGACCGGCTTTGAACGCGTCCAGAGAGTCAGAGTGTCTGAGAGACAGGGGTAAGTTGTTCCACACAGATGGAGCCTGGAACGAAAAGGACCTTTCACCATAGGTTTTGGTTTTGACAGTGGCTGGTTGCAGGAGGCGTGTGTCAGAGGAAGGGCGGAGGACACGAGAAGGTGTGTAGAGATGAAGTAGGTCAGACAGGTAATCAGGGGCAGAACCAGAGATGAAGGTGTGTAGAGATGAAGTAGATCAGACAGGTAATCAGGGGCAGAACCAGAGATGAAGGTGTGTAGAGATGAAGTAGGTCAGACAGGTAATCAGGGGCAGAACCAGAGATGAAGGTGTGTAGAGATGAAGTAGGTCAGACAGGTAATCAGGGGCAGAACCAGAGATGAAGGTGTGTAGAGATGAAGTAGGTCAGACAGGTAATCAGGGGCAGAACCAGAGATGAAGGTGTGTAGAGGTGAAGTAGGTCAGACAGGTAATCAGGGGCAGAACCAGAGATGAAGGTGTGTAGAGATGAAGTAGGTCAGACAGGTAATCAGGGGCAGAACCAGAGATGAAGGTGTGTAGAGATGAAGTAGGTCAGACAGGTAATCAGGGGCAGAACCAGAGATGAAGTAGGTCAGACAGGTAATCAGGGGCAGAACCAGAGGTGAAGGTGTGTAGAGATGAAGTAGGTCAGACAGGTAATCAGGGGCAGAACCAGAGGTGAAGGTGTGTAGAGATGAAGTAGATCAGACAGGTAATCAGGGGCAGAACCAGAGATGAAGGTGTGTAGAGATGAAGTAGGTCAGACAGGTAATCAGGGGCAGAACCAGAGATGAAGGTGTGTAGAGATGAAGTAGGTCAGACAGGTAATCAGGGGCAGAACCAGAGATGGTGTGTAGAGATGAAGTAGGTCAGACAGGTAATCAGGGGCAGAACCAGAGATGGTGTGTAGAGATGAAGTAGGTAAGACTGGTAATCAGGGACAGAACCAGAGATGAAGGTGTGTAGAGATTAAGTAGGTCAGACAGGTAATCAGGGGCAGAACCAGAGATGAAGGTGTGTAGAGATGAAGTAGGTCAGACAGGTAATCAGGGGCAGAACCAGAGATGGTGTGTAGAGATGAAGTAGGTCAGACAGGTAATCAGGGGCAGAACCAGAGATGGTGTGTAGAGATGAAGTAGGTCAGACTGGTAATCAGGGACAGAACCAGAGATGAAGGTGTGTAGAGATGAAGTAGGTCAGACAGGTAATCAGGGGCAGAACCAGAGATGAAGGTGTGTAGAGATGAAGTAGGTCAGACTGGTAATCAGGGGCAGAACCAGAGATGAAGGTGTGTAGAGATGAAGTAGGTCAGACAGGTAATCAGGGGCAGAACCAGAGGTGAAGGTGTGTAGAGATGAAGTAAGTCAGACAGGTAATCAGGGGCAGAACCAGAGATGAAGGTGTGTAGAGATGAAGTAGGTCAGACAGGTAATCAGGGGCAGAACCAGAGGTGAAGGTGTGTAGAGGTGAAGTAGGTCAGACAGGTAATCAGGGGCAGAACCAGAGATGAAGGTGTGTAGAGATGAAGTAGGTCAGACAGGTAATCAGGGGCAGAACCAGAGATGAAGGTGTGTAGAGATGAAGTAGGTCAGACAGGTAATCAGGGGCAGAACCAGAGGTGAAGGTGTGTAGAGATGAAGTAGGTCAGACAGGTAATCAGGGGCAGAACCAGAGATGAAGGTGTGTAGAGATGAAGTAGGTCAGACAGGTAATCAGGGACAGAACCAGAGATGGTGTACAGAGATGAAGTAGATCAGACAGGTAATCAGGGCAGAACCAGAGATGGTGTGCAGAGATGAAGTAGATCAGACAGGTAATCAGGGGCAGAACCAGAGATGAAGGTGTGTAGAGATGAAGTAGATCAGACAGGTAATCAGGGGCAGAACCAGAGATGAAGGTGTGTAGAGATGAAGTAGATCAGACAGGTAATCAGGGGCAGAACCAGAGATGAAGGTGTGTAGAGATGAAGTAGGTCAGACAGGTAATCAGGGGCAGAACCAGAGGTGAAGGTGTGTAGAGATGAAGTAGGTCAGACAGGTAATCAGGGGCAGAACCAGAGGTGAAGGTGTGTAGAGATGAAGTAGGTCAGACAGGTAATCAGGGGCAGAACCAGAGATGAAGGTGTGTAGAGATGAAGTAGGTCAGACAGGTAATCAGGGGCAGAACCAGAGATGAAGGTGTGTAGAGATGAAGTAGGTCAGACAGGTAATCAGGGGCAGAACCAGAGATGAAGGTGTGTAGAGATGAAGTAGGTCAGACAGGTAATCAGGGGCAGAACCAGAGGTGAAGGTGTGTAGAGATGAAGTAGGTCAGACAGGTAATCAGGGGCAGAACCAGAGATGAAGGTGTGTAGAGATGAAGTAGGTCAGACAGGTAATCAGGGGCAGAACCAGAGATGAAGGTGTGTAGAGATGAAGTAGGTCAGACAGGTAATCAGGGGCAGAACCAGAGATGAAGGTGTGTAGAGATGAAGTAGGTCAGACAGGTAATCAGGGGCAGAACCAGAGGTGAAGGTGTGTAGAGATGAAGTAGATCAGACAGGTAATCAGGGGCAGAACCAGAGATGAAGGTGTGTAGAGATGAAGTAAGTCAGACAGGTAATCAGGGGCAGAACCAGAGATGAAGGTGTGTAGAGATGAAGTAAGTCAGACAGGTAATCAGGGGCAGAACCAGAGGTGAAGGTGTGTAGAGATGAAGTAAGTCAGACAGGTAATCAGGGGCAGAACCAGAGATGAAGGTGTGTAGAGATGAAGTAGGTCAGACAGGTAATCAGGGGCAGAACCAGAGATGAAGGTGTGTAGAGATGAAGTAGGTCAGACAGGTAATCAGGGGCAGAACCAGAGGTGAAGGTGTGTAGAGATGAAGTAGGTCAGACAGGTAATCAGGGGCAGAACCAGAGGTGAAGGTGTGTAGATATGAAGTAGGTCAGACAGGTAATCAGGGGCAGAACCAGAGATGAAGGTGTGTAGAGATGAAGTAGGTCAGACAGGTAATCAGGGGCAGAACCAGAGGTGAAGGTGTGTAGAGATGAAGTAGGTCAGACAGGTAATCAGGGGCAGAACCAGAGATGGTGTGTAGAGATGAAGTAGGTCAGACAGGTAATCAGGGGCAGAACCAGAGATGAAGGTGTGTAGAGATGAAGTAGGTCAGACAGGTAATCAGGGGCAGAACCAGAGATGAAGGTGTGTAGAGATGAAGTAGGTCAGACAGGTAATCAGGGGCAGAACCAGAGATGAAGGTGTGTAGAGATGAAGTAGGTCAGACAGGTAATCAGGGGCAGAACCAGAGATGAAGGTGTGTAGAGATGAAGTAGGTCAGACAGGTAATCAGGGGCAGAACCAGAGATGAAGGTGTGTAGAGATGAAGTAGGTCAGACAGGTAATCAGGGGCAGAACCAGAGATGAAGGTGTGTAGAGATGAAGTAGGTCAGTAATCAGGGGAGAACCAGAGATGAAGGTGTGTAGAGATGAAGTAGGTCAGACAGGTAATCAGGGGCAGAACCAGAGATGAAGGTGTGTAGAGATGAAGTAGGTCAGACAGGTAATCAGGGGCAGAACCAGAGATGAAGGTGTGTAGAGATGAAGTAGGTCAGACAGGTAATCAGGGGCAGAACCAGAGGTGAAGGTGTGTAGAGATGATGTAGGTCAGACAGGTAATCAGGGGCAGAACCAGAGATGGTGTGTAGAGGTGAAGTAGGTCAGACAGGTAATCAGGGGCAGAACCAGAGATGAAGGTGTGTAGAGATGAAGTAGTTCAGACAGGTAATCAGGGGCAGAACCAGAGATGAAGGTGTGTAGAGATGAAGTAGGTCAGACAGGTAATCAGGGGCAGAACCAGAGATGACAGTGAAGGAAAGAGTGGAGAGTTTACAGTCAATCCTATCAGAGATTTTTAACCAGTGCAGAGAGTGCAGAAGTGGCGTGACATGTTCATACTTAGAAGACTTAAGGACTAATCGGGCAGCATTGTTTTGAATTCTTTGGAGGCGACTGAGAAGATACTTTGGAAGGCCAGCAAGGAGAGAGTTGCAGTAATCGATTTTAGACAAAACAAAAGCACAGACCAAGTTTTCGTGGCGTCAGTAGATGGATAGTGGCGAACAGAACTTATTTTGCGGAGCTGAAGGTATGCAGATCGACAAACATTTGAGACATGTGTTGGAGGGAGAGGGTCTGATCTAACGTGACTCCGAGACTGCGAACAGAGCGGGACAGAGAGACAGGAGTGTTGTTGATTGCAACAGAATCTGGAAGAGATGGATGGCCAAGTAATCTCTTTTGACAGGCTAACATAAGTTCAGTCTTGTCTTCGTTCAACTGCAGTTTATTAACAGTCATCCATGTTTTGATATCTGCTATACAGTTCTGTGTCCTAGTAGTAGTAGTAGTAGTAGTAGTAGTAGTAGTAGTAGTAGTAGTAGTAGTAGTAGTAGTAGTAGTAGTAGTAGTAGTAGTAGTAGTAGTAGTAGTAGTAGGAGGAGGAGGAGGAGGAGGAGGAGGAGGAGGAGGAGGAGGAAAAGAATGCACATCAGTACAAAGGGGAAGTTTTATTTTCGATGTATTAATCTGTCTATACCTATCTAAATGTAATAACATTCATTTCATATCTCTGTGTGCGTGTGTCTTGTTTGTTTTTCGCCCTGTGACTCATGAACCTGTGCACAGAATCACTCCAACTGTTGTGTGTCGGTGCACACTGGCGCACAGATGGTTCCCTGGGAATTGCCATGCAAATCTCCGCCAAGGAAGATTCGCTTTTTCTGTAAGATCGTATATTTATGTTGTAGTAAAGGATAGTAACACTCGGGACTGACAAGCTGCACTGGTTTACTTCCCTTGAACTATAAACCTGACTAAATGAGAGAGGGAGGGAGGGAGAGAAAGAGAGAGAGAGAGAGAGGAGAGAGATAGAGAGAGAGAGAGAGAGAGAGAGAGAGAGAGAGAGAGAGAGAGAGAGAGAGAGAGAGAGAGAGAGAGAGAGAGAGAGAGAGAGAGAGAGAGAGAGAGAGAGAGACTCAGACTCAGAAACTTTATTTTACAAGGAAAAGAATTAAGGCTGGGCCTAGTCTTCCATTATGTCCTTGGTTCTAAACATGCAATACATAACTACTACTATAAATGAACATTGAGAGAGAGAGAGAGAGAGAGAGAGAGAGAGAGAGAGAGAGAGAGAGAGAGAGAGAGAGAGAGAGAGAGAGAGAGAGAGAGAGAGAGAGAGAGAGAGAGAGACTCAGACTCAGAAACTTTATTTTACAAGGAAAAGAATTTAAGGCTGGGCCTAGTCTTCCATTATGTCCTTGGTTCTAAACATGCAATACATAACTACTACTATAAATGAACATTGAGAGAGAGAGAGAGAGAGAGAGAGAGAGAGAGAGAGAGAGAGAGAGAGAGAGAGAGAGAGAGAGAGAGAGAGAGAGAGAGAGAGAGAGAGAGAGAGAGAGAGAGAGAGAATACGAATACGAATGTTTTTTAATGAGGGTAAACAGATAAGCTTTCGCTTCTTTACACCATGCCCTCAAGGAGGAAAAAAAACAACCCATGACTATCAAATAACAAGAAAACAAGAAACAATGCAAATAAGCAAAAATGGGGAAAAACACATGAAGTTTTCAAGATCAAGCAAAAATACAAACATTTATCAAAATTCAAATATCATAGACCACACACACACACACACACACACACACACACACACACACACACACACACACTCAAGTACAGAAAAGAAAATACATCACAGAGTTACTTAATCCGCGGCGTACAGGAAGCAAAAACATTGTAGCAAGTATGCTCATAATTAATGCATACAAGTAATAATTACTTGTTGTAATTGTTATGAGTACGAATATTTTAGTAAGTCGTTGTTTTTCCACACCAATAGATATGGAAGTGAAATAAATATGATCATTTAGAGCTTGTTTAAGAGGTGTTTATGGTATGTTCTCTTAAAAGATGAGACACTTGCTATATTTGTATTGATATTTTCCATATCATTCCACAGTTTGCTACCAGAGTAGGTAAGGGAGGTCATAAACAGGTTTGTTCTGGGGCGAGGAATATATACTTTACTTTTGTTTCGAATGTTAGTAATAGAAAATCGTTTGCATAAGTAGGTTGGTGTCAGTTTATACATAATTTTGTACATGAAAACAGCTTTATTAAGGTTCAACTTAGAATCTATTGGAAGAATGCCTAGTTCCTTATAATCATTATTTTGTAGGGAAGAAGACTTAAGAAGAACAATTTTAAGAGCGCGCTTGTAGAGTCTTTTTAGCGGCTTTAAGCAGTTTTCGCTAGCAAGATCCCAACACGTAGAAGCATAATCTATTTCGGGCTGAATATATGCATTAAAAAAGAGTTTTCGTGTATGATCATCTAGGAAATGCTTTATTCTATTAAGTTGGAATACTTTCTTAGCTATTTTTTACAAATGACAGAGATGTGCTTAGAGAGAGAGCGAGAGAGAGAGAGAGAGAGAGAGAGAGAGAGAGAGAGAGAGAGAGAGAGAGAGAGAGAGAGAGAGAGAGAGAGAGAGAGAGAGAGAGAGAGAGAGAGAGAGAGAGAGAGAGAGTGTACGCGCGGGCACACGAAGCGTAGCGAGTAGCTTTGCTAATTATATTCTAATATAATAAGCCAGTAGACGATGTTTTGTCTGTCTGTTTGTCTGTGACTTGGGCAAACACTGTTGGTCGCACAGCCCCCAAACTTATATATTCTTGATCAACATAGTCTCCACAAAGTAGTGAAGTACATTTTGACTGTTATTCTGGCTATTCTGAGGAGGTGGGCTGGAATGTGTGTGAAATGGGGCCAGAAGAAAGATATAACACAAACAAAGGGAAACAATTTGATTTGATTTGATTGATTTAATTTAAAGTCTGTTCACAACAATGGTGATATGAGGGGTTGTCAGCCCTGTTCTGGAGTGGCAGTCCCTACCACAATGGGTGTAGATGTGGCTGGATGAGGGGTTGTCAGCCCTGTTCTGGAGTGGCAGTCCATACCACAAGGGGTGCAGATGTGGCTGGATGAGGGGTTGTCAGCCCTGTTCTGGAGTGGCAGTCCCTACCACAACGGGTGCAGATGTGGCTGGATGAGGGGTTGTCAGCCCTGTTCTGGAGTGGCAGTCCCTACCACAATGGGTGCAGATGTGGCTGGATGAGGGGTTGTCAGCCCTGTTCTGGAGTGGCAGTCCCTACCACAACGGGTGCAGATGTGGCTGGATGAGGGGTTGTCAGCCCTGTTCTGGAGTGGCAGTCCCTACCACAACGGGTGCAGATGTGGCTGGATGAGGGGTTGTCAGCCCTGTTCTGGAGTGGCAGTCCCTACCACAACGGGTGCAGATGTGGCTGGATGAGGGGTTGTCAGCCCTGTTCTGGAGTGGCAGTCCCTACCACAACGGGTGCAGATGTGGCTGGATGAGGGGTTGTCAGCCCTATTCTGGAGTGGCAGTCCCTACCACAACAGGTGCAGATGTGGCTGGATGAGGGGTTGTCAGCCCTATTCTGGAGTGGCAGTCCCTACCACAACGGGTGCAGATGTGGCTGGATGAGGGGTTGTCAGCCCTATTCTGGAGTGGCAGTCCCTACCACAACGGGTGCAGATGTGGCTGGATGAGGGGTTGTCAGCCCTGTTCTGGAGTGGCAGTCCCTACCACAAGGGGTGCAGATGTGGCTGGATGAGGGGTTGTCAGCCCTGTTCTGGAGTGGCAGTCCCTACCACAACGGGTGCAGATGTGGCTGGATGAGGGGTTGTCAGTCCTGTTCTGGAGTGGCAGTCCCTACCACACCGGGTACAGATGTGGCTGGATGAGGGGTTGTCAGCCCTGTTCTGGAGTGGCAGTCCCTACCACACCAGGTGCAGATGTGGCAGGATGAGGGGTTGTCAGCCCTGTTCTGGAGTGGCAGTCCCTAGCACACCGGGTGCAGATGTGGCTGGATGAGGGGTTGCTTCTACTGCAGCTTGCCTTTCTTCTGGCTCTTTTCACCTCAGCCAGGTTGTGGATCTGTTCTTCTCCTTTCTTCAGTTGTCTCTGGAGGGTGCCTCTCCGTTTGCTTCAGTCAGCTGCTGTGTCCTCCCAAGTCTCATCGTTGATGCTGTGTGCTCTCATATCCTGTCTGCGGACATCCTTGTAGTGGAGCTGAGGGCGGCCGATAGGTCTTTTTCCAGAGGCAAGTTATCCGTACAGGATGTCCTTAGGCCATCATAGTCTGCGCTATATGAGAAGCGTGTACATTGTGGTGAGGCCATCATGAGCAAGGACTTCGGCGTTTGATACTTTGTCGCTCCATTTGATCCCCAGGATGCGACGAAGGCAGCGCATGTGTAAACTGTTCAGCCTGCAATCCTGTCTGGAGTGTGTTGTTCATGACTCCCTGCCGTATAAGAATGTGCTGATAACACAAGCGTTGTACACAGCCATCTTAGGCGGGCGGGAGCATAAAGATTGATTAAAATCATAATTGCTTAAAAATCAGTTTCCACGCATGGTACAATAAATATAGCAGGTACATTATGACTAATATACAAACGTTTACATTTTCCATGATAGATCTTTAGGATCTTCAACGTGATGACGTTGGCTGCCAGCTGGGACAAGAAGAAGAAATAATCTGTCTACACATAGCAAACTGGTTTGCCCACGCGTTGCCCACCATCTGCACCAAGTAGCGAAGGGACAATAATACAAACTACGCGATGGTAACTGAAGTAGATTCAGCCGCATTCAAGATCCAAGTCTTTGAAGAGCCCATCTCTACAGAGAGGCCAGGGAACACTTGGTATGACTTGAACCAACCTTTCAAAAACGCAGCTGCTTTGCTAAGAGATATTGGCGAGTATATTGTACTTCCTTTGGGGTTTGTTGGGAATTTTATGATAATTCTGATCTTCCGTCGCCTTCCTTCATCGAGGTTCAGCGTTTTCTTCAAGGTTCTGGCCGTGTCTGATCAGCTGGTGCTGACAGTGGGTCCCTTGGAGAGACTGCTCCACGTGAAGCTCCATGTCATGTACTTCAGGTCACGTAGCTCGTGGCAGTGCAAGCTAAATAGACTAATTTATCGAACGACGGGCCCCGTGTCATCATGGATGCTGGTGGCACTGACTGTGCTGAAAGCTGCTTCTGTGCTGTGGCCACAACGTGTCAAGGCTGTGTGGACCAAAGAAAAGTCCCGAGTTTCCGCTGGTGTATTGGTCATCGTCCTCATTCTCACCAACTGTCACTTCATGGCAAAATACGATATTAACGAAAGAAAGGTTTGCGGCTTGTTGGGATCGAAAATGTACTTATCTTGGATACACGTGCTTCAGTATTTTACGTTACCTTTTATTTTCTTGATGATCACAAACATCATTCTAGTAAGGACTCTGGTCAGATCTGTGAGAACACACAGACGTCTCTCTGACAGAAAATCCACCCAGGATTCCAGACCAGAGAAAGTGTCTTCCTTGACGGTCACCTTGATTGCTGCAAGTGCTCGTTTTGTCCTTCTGACAACACCGCTCGCTACATATTTCCTAAGTTATACGTATATCAACTGGGACGACCCGATTCAGCACGGGCAGTACTGGTTGTTCTATGACGTTGGTTACGTGCTGTGGTACTTCAACAGTGCTGTCAATTTCTGCCTGCATTATGTAACCCATGGTAACTTCAGAGCAGAGTTTCAACGAGTAATACGAGAATGTTGCGGTTTATGTTACAAGATCAAGCGAGGCAGATATTAGCAAAGATATACCTTGATAGGAAATAGTTGTCATTTTGTTCCGACTTTATGTTACAAGATCAAGCGAGGCAGATATTAGCACAGATATACCTTGATAGGAAATAGTTGTCATTTTGTTCCGACTTTATGTTACAAGATCAAGCGAGGCAGATATTAGCAAAGATATACCTTGATAGGAAATAGTTGTCATTTTGTTCCGACTTTGTGTTACAAGATCAAGCGAGACAGATATTAGCAGAGATATACTTGATAGGAAATAGTTGTCATTTTGTTCCGACTTTGTGTTACAAGATCAAGCGAGACAGATATTAGCAAAGATATACCTTGATAGGAAATAGTTGTCATTTTGTTCCGACTTTATGTTACAAAATCAAGCGAGGCAGATATTAGCAAAGATATACCTTGATAGGAAATAGTTGTCATTTTGTTCCGACTTTATGTTACAAGATCAAGCGAGACAGATATTAGCAAAGATATACCTTGATAGGAAATAGTTGTCATTTTGTTCCGACTTTATGTTACAAGATCAAGCGAGACAGATATTAGCAGAGATATACTTGATAGGAAATAGTTGTCATTTTGTTCCGACTTTACAGCAGACACGATAGTGAAACCTGATGTCAATGCTACAGTATGTATGCAAAACTCGAAGCGCTTTTTGTCGAAATTTCAATGGCATGTTTTTCTTTTATTATCTACCTTTTGTGATAAGGTTTTGCTTTTGCCTTTGTTTATTAGTCTGTCTTTATGTTTGTTCGTTTGCCAGTCTTTGTTTTCATTTGTAAAAAAAAACCACATGTTTTTTCAACACATTTGAATGACATTTGGTTGTGGGTGGGGCTAAAGAATAACTTACATAACTAAAAGACAATTCATTATTGAAGTCCGTCTAGAACGTTATTTGAAAACTGCAATTTCACAATTATTCTGTATGATTCGTTCATAATCAATGTATGTACATATTCCTGATATGCTGCATTTTCATTGTTGACATTTTCATTGTTGTTCCACTGTTGATCCATGTGGAAGATAAAAGCCTCTGACCACCTATCAGCACAATGTATGGTTTCCTTAAGTGTGCTTTACCTAATCCTTCGCGTCACCACACTTTATCGATACGTTAGATAAAACAAATCTAGATACGATCATAAAGAAAAATAATTGAATTGTTTTTTACTCAAGCAAAACTTTTAGGCTCACCTCGGAGCAATGAGATATGTTCTCGTTCTGACCATTACTGTGACTCGCGCCATCAGGACATGGAGAACCCAGACCGTACAAAACGGGATGCTTGGTATGACCAATACGAGCCCTATGCCATTGCAGCTGGTCTGATCAGGGATGTTTGTGATCCTGTAGTGCTTGCCTTTGGGTTTTTCGGAAATGTTATCATCATTCTGATCATGGCACGTCTTCCTGCGTCCGAATTTAGCATTTCCTTCACCATTTTAGCGGTGTCTGACCAGCTGGTGCTGATTCTCAACCCATTTCAGCGTTTGGAATATCGTTATTTTGGTGTTTGGTTCTTTCACAACTGGGGATCCTGGCAATGCAAAGTTTCTAAACTCGTGCAGTATTTGACAAAGCCTCTATCCTCGTGGATGCTAGTGGCACTCACCATGCTCAGAGCAGCTTCTGTTTTATGGCCACTTCGAATGAAACGAGTGTGGACGAAAGGAAAGTCACGCCTTTCTGCTGGCATACTCACCACCATCCTCGTGCTCATTCCTTGTCATGTTCTCTACGGTTTCGATATTCAAAGAGGATATTGTAGATTGTCCGGAGCACGGTTGTACCGATGGTTTTTCAACATGGTTTCTAGTTGGATAGATCTTGTGTATGTTTGTTTATTGCCTTTTATACTGTTGTGCGTAGGTAACGGGTTACTCTTGTTAACAGTAGTGACATCTGTCAGAACTAGCAGGCATATATCTGTCCAACAAGCCACCCAGGATTCCAGACAGCAGAAAGTGTCATCACTGACTGTCACCTTGATTGCTGCAAACATATGCTTCGTCCTTTTGGCAACACCAGGCACTATGTATTCAGCATGTTATCCACACATTGACTGGGACGATCCTATAGAGAACGGACAGTACACAGTGTTCCGTGCAGTCAGCTTCACCATGGTGTATTCCAACAGCGCCATCAATTTATACTTGTACTGTTTATCGGGCAGTAAGTTCAGAGCAGAGTTCATAAAAATAGCTGCAGACTTCTACGGTGTATTCCACAGGACGAAGCATATCAATTCTTAGTAGAGTTGTCAAATAAAGATTGACAATGCTGTTGCATAGCATAGCCTTGGACAATAAGCTTCCATTGGCTTTTTGCCTGCTACATGCTCTTCTTCGTTTGTTTTGCAGAATCATATGCTTGGTTTGTAGATGGCGCAATTGATCGCAAAGGCGTAGCTTCCTATGTAAAACCCTGTAGTGTTTACAGCCATAACAACAGGCAACATGATATGGTTACACAGAGAAACAAAGAAGTGGATCCTTTTGCCGAATGATGATTTGCTATAATTATGGGCAACGTTATGAACTTAATGGTACGGCGTTAACATGTTAGTAGAAACACCTCCATCTCCTGCCACAACCAATTTGAATTTGAATTTCTAAGTTTACTTTAAAGGGGCACCCTGGCGGATGAGTTTTTGCAAGAAACACGTCGAGATCACCAGAAAGACAGCCTTTTCAAGGATCGAAACACTCACTTTGCTCTGGTTTCCTATAAATCAAACCGTCAAAGCGGCAATTCCTCCTTGGCGGAGTTGCCAGAGAGAGAAGCCATTTTGGATGGGGTGGGTGGAGGCCACTCAAGTGGTTGAAGCTTTTTCTTCTTTGTAGTGCAGTAAAAAAAAAAGGATTTGTTTCCTTTGTTGTGAGTGAAACTCCTTTTGGTAAACTGTAAATAAAAAGGCTTGAAAGAATTTGACTCCCAGCACCTCCGCCAAGGAGGAATCACCGATTTGACGGTTTGATGTCTTGGAAACCAGAGCAAAGTGAGTGTTGCGATCTCTGTAAAGGGTGTTTTCCTGGTGATCTCGACGTTTTTCTTGAAAAGAAAATAACACGGTAGTATACAATCGCTGTATGACAAATTTCATTGCTATGTCATATACGATTCTCAAACACTCTCCAACATATTCATTTATTTAGGAAACTTATATAGCACATTACCTTAAAGCTCAATATAGTGAACCTCCCATGTCACACATGCCACATGCATTGCCTTGCCTTCATTTCTACAACATATTATGGAAAATGGTGATTATCTTGCATTGTATTGTTTCAAAATTTTAAATAATAAGAAATCGCATTTCCTCTGAATACAATTAGTTATTCTGTCTTTGTATGATTGAATTTCACCTTCCATGTTTTAGCCCATAAGTCTATTTGATCTAATTCAAACTGTAATGTTTCATATCTTGTGATTGGAGTTTTGAATGCAAGGGACATGCTTGTATCGTCTGCAAATAATTTGTTTACAGAGTCAATGCTACAGACAAAATAAATAATGTGAATGTCACTAATGTATATTAAAAACCAAAGAGGCCCTGACTGACTATTATTTTTCCACCAACAGCATTCTCCTCCTCCAGCGGTGACGAGAAACAACACCCAATTATTCATGAACAACGAGACATATGTTCCAACTCCTGGATCTGGATCTGGATCATGTACGTTGTAGGAGCCTATGTAGGCTATTACAACGGATTTGGAGAGCGCATTGAGAGTTAAAATTGATGCCTTGATGGTAATGACACACTCCAATACCAATGAAACCCATTTTTACAGCCAATTAATTTCGAATTCTTAAATAAATATTTCAAACCACCAGAGAACCATTAACATTTATTGTTGGTCATGGACTTCTCAGTACATTCAACAAGAAAAGAATGCGAGCCATGATGAATGTCAATGTTCCGTGCCACGACGAAAGAGCAGACGACAACCTGAAGGAAAAATTGAAAACTGGGACTACAAATTGAACTCGACACATACTGCAAAGCAGCGTTCTATTGAGTGTTGGCCCTTCAGGAGAAACCCAGATGTGATGTTCTTCACTGACAGCTATATTACCAAGAAGAAGTTGAATATTTACAATCAGGTGACGACCTAGACACCAGTCAACATTGTACAAAAAGAGAAGAAAAAGTAACTCTAGTTCAAACAGACTTATATGAACCTACACAGTCACTTCAAACCAAGCTGAAACGACTGAATACTTTTCGTCACAATAGCACTTCTCTGCTGTTAGACACAGCAGATACGTGCTATTGTGACGCCCATGCAAACAAAGGCAACTTACTCAACCATATGGGCCTGTGATCAGCTCGCTGTCCTTGTTTTGCAATAGCCGACACTGAGCTGACATGGATCACACAGACAGAATCAGTCCACACTGAGCTGACATGGATCTCACAGACAGAATCAGTCCACACCGAGCTGACATGGATCACACAGACAGAATCAGTCCACACTGAGCTGACATGGATCTCACAGACAGAATCAGTCCACACTGAGCTGACATGGATCACACAGACAGAATCAGTCCACACTGAGCTGACATGGATCTCACAGACAGAATCAGTCCACACTGAGCTGACATGGATCACACGGACAGAATCAGTCCACACTGAGCTGATATGGATCTCACAGACAGAATCAGTCCACACTGAGCTGACATGGATCACACAGACAGAATCAGTCCACACTGAGCTGACATGGATCACACAGACAGAATCAGTCCACACTGAGCTGACATGGATCACACAGACAGAATCAGTCCACACTGAGCTGACATGGATCACACAGACAGAATCAGTCCACACCGAGCTGACATGGATCACACAGACAGAATCAGTCCACACTGAGCTGACATGGATCACACAGACAGAATCAGTCCACACCGAGCTGACATGGATCACACAGACAGAATCAGTCCACACTGAGCTGACATGGATCACACAGACAGAATCAGTCCACACTGAGCTGACATGGATCACACAGACAGAATCAGTCCACACTGAGCTGACATGGATCACACAGACAGAATCAGTCCACACTGAGCTGACATGGATCACACAGACAGAATCAGTCCACACTGAGCTGACATGGATCTCACAGACAGAATCAGTCCACACCGAGCTGACATGGATCACACAGACAGAATCAGTCCACACTGAGCTGACATGGATCACACAGACAGAATCAGTCCACACTGAGCTGACATGGATCACACAGACAGAATCAGTCCACACTGAGCTGACATGGATCACACAGACAGAATCAGTCCACACTGAGCTGACATGGATCACACAGACAGAATCAGTCCACACTGAGCTGACATGGATCACACAGACAGAATCAGTCCACACTGAGCTGACATGGATCACACAGACAGAATCAGTCCACACTGAGCTGACATGGATCACACAGACAGAATCAGTCCACACTGAGCTGACATGGATCACACAGACAGAATCAGTCCACACTGAGCTGACATGGATCACACAGACAGAATCAGTCCACACTGAGCTGACATGGATCACACAGACAGAATCAGTCCACACTGAGCTGACATGGATCACACAGACAGAATCAGTCCACATTGAGCTGACATGGATCACACAGACAGAATCAGTCCACACCGAGCTGACATGGATCACACAGACAGAATCAGTCCACACTGAGCTGACATGGATCACACAGACAGAATCAGTCCACACCGAGCTGACATGGATCACACAGACAGAATCAGTCCACACTGAGCTGACATGGATCACACAGACAGAATCAGTCCACACTGAGCTGACATGGATCACACAGACAGAATCAGTCCACACCGAGCTGACATGGATCACACGGGCAGAATCAGTCCACACT
>CM065703.1:45373659-45376159 GCA_017654935.2 Phymorhynchus buccinoides | reverse complement strand
GTGTGTGTGTGTGTGTGTGTGTGTGTGTGTGTGTGTGTGTGTGTGTGTGTGTGTGTGTGTGTGTGTGTGTGTGTGTGTGTGTGTGTGTGTGTGTGTGTGTGTGTGTGTGTGTGTGTGTGTGTGTGTGTGTGTGTGTGTGTGTGTGTGTGTGTGTGTGTGTGTGTGTGTGTGTGTGTGTGTGTGTGTGTGTGTGTGTGTGTGTGTGTGTGTGTGTGTGTGTGTGTGTGTGTGTGTGTGTGTGTGTGTGTGTGTGTGTGTGTGTGTGTGTGTGTGTGTGTGTGTGTGTGTGTGTGTGTGTGTGTGTGTGTGTGTGTGTGTGTGTGTGTGTGTGTGTGTGTGTGTGTGTGTGTGTGTGTGTGTGTGTGTGTGTGTGTGTGTGTGTGTGTGTGTGTGTGTGTGTGTGTGTGTGTGTGTGTGTGTGTGTGTGTGTGTGTGTGTGTGTGTGTGTGTGTGTGTGTGTGTGTGTGTGTGTGTGTGTGTGTGTGTGTGTGTGTGTGTGTGTGTGTGTGTGTGTGTGTGTGTGTGTGTGTGTGTGTGTGTGTGTGTGTGTGTGTGTGTGTGTGTGTGTGTGTGTGTGTGTGTGTGTGTGTGTGTGTGTGTGTGTGTGTGTGTGTGTGTGTGTGTGTGTGTGTGTGTGTGTGTGTGTGTGTGTGTGTGTGTGTGTGTGTGTGTGTGTGTGTGTGTGTGTGTGTGTGTGTGTGTGTGTGTGTGTGTGTGTGTGTGTGTGTGTGTGTGTGTGTGTGTGTGTGTGTGTGTGTGTGTGTGTGTGTGTGTGTGTGTGTGTGTGTGTGTGTGTGTGTGTGTGTGTGTGTGTGTGTGTGTGTGTGTGTGTGTGTGTGTGTGTGTGTGTGTGTGTGTGTGTGTGTGTGTGTGTGTGTGTGTGTGTGTGTGTGTGTGTGTGTGTGTGTGTGTGTGTGTGTGTGTGTGTGTGTGTGTGTGTGTGTGTGTGTGTGTGTGTGTGTGTGTGTGTGTGTGTGTGTGTGTGTGTGTGTGTGTGTGTGTGTGTGTGTGTGTGTGTGTGTGTGTGTGTGTGTGTGTGTGTGTGTGTGTGTGTGTGTGTGTGTGTGTGTGTGTGTGTGTGTGTGTGTGTGTGTGTGTGTGTGTGTGTGTGTGTGTGTGTGTGTGTGTGTGTGTGTGTGTGTGTGTGTGTGTGTGTGTGTGTGTGTGTGTGTGTGTGTGTGTGTGTGTGTGTGTGTGTGTGTGTGTGTGTGTGTGTGTGAGAGAGTGAGAGAGAGAGAGAGAGAGAGAGAGAGAGAGAGAGAGAGAGAGAGAGAGAGAGAGAGAGAGAGAGAGAGAGAGAGAGAGAGAGAGAGAGAGAGCGAGAGAGAGAGAGAGAGAGAGAGAGAGAGAGAGAGAGAGAGAGAGAGAGAGAGAGAGAGAGAGAGAGAGAGAGAGAGAGAGAGAGAGAGAGAGAGAGAGAGAGAGAGAGAGAGAGAGAGAGAGAGAGAGAGAGAGAGAGAGAGAGAGAGAGAGAGAGAGAGAGAGAGAGAGAGAGAGAGAGAGAGAGAGAGAGAGAGAAGACAGAGACAGAGACGGAGAAAGTTGGTATATGCAAACCAAAATAAAAGAATTGTTCATCTTCACAACTTTACGTTAACTGCAAGGTCGATCGCAACACCATTTTGCAGGATAGTTTACAATGCCCTGTTGGCGATAGCGGCCAAATTAACTCACCAAACAATTCTATATTAAACGAACTAAACAGCTTTCCTCCCCCCTATTCCCCGATATCTGCAAGATAAACAAGGGCGTCGCCGAGCGGCAGACATGTCCGTCACCAGCAATGCCACGCACTTGCGACACCCCGTAGAGTGTCACATCCTGACACAAAATTGGAAGGGATTCTGTCTTCTAGTTCACGAGATACAGCTTGAAGAAGAAACATAAAGCGCAAAGAAGGAAATTTCGGTTTTCAAGGTCACACTTCAAGGTCAAGGTCAGCATGGTGATAATTTATGCTCGGATGTTTTCTTCTCTAGGGTATACAGTACCACACACAATCTGAAGCGCTTCTGTCAAGTACCAATGTGGAAAATATGGCTTAAAACCCAATGTGTAGACCCCTACCACTTTCAAGGCCTACGGATCGCCCGGACCGTGACCTTGACCTTGATCGGTATGCCACCAACAGAACGGGCATAAGCCAAAGTACCTTCATGCCAAATTTGAAGACTCTAACACTAACGGTGTGGGAGTTATGGCCCCTGAAAGATTTTCGGTTTTCAAGGTCGTACGGCAAGGTCAAGGTCACGACGGCAATATGGTTTGCGCGGATGCCTTCCTCTCATGGTGACACACCAGCACACACAATTTGACGTGATTCTGTCAACCCGTTCGAAAGATATCCTTGGGACAGACAGAAGGAGAAAAAAATGACCCTCCGATTTTCAGGCTCCAGCGATCTTTTTGACCTTGACCTTGACCTTGATCGGTATGCCATCATCAGAACGGGCATAAGCCAAACCACCTTCATACCAAGTTTCAACATCCTATATTGATC
>CM065703.1:45351159-45353659 GCA_017654935.2 Phymorhynchus buccinoides | reverse complement strand
AAAACTCAGATTTTTCACCATCAAGGAAGATGCAGGATTTTATTTGATTATACATATTGATGACAACATGTAATATTTTCCCAGAAATACCCTGTTTCATCAATTTGTGCCATACGGCTTGTCTCCAAATAGAATCAAATGCCTTTTTGTAATCAATAAAAGCACAGTATAATTTTTCATTACTTACAGAAAATATATCAATTAGTGCTTTAAGAACAAAAGTGTGATCAACACACAACACACACACACACACACACACACACACACACACACACACACACAACACACACACACACACACACACACACACACACACACACACACACACACACACACACACACACACACACACACACACACACACACACAGAAAAAACCCCAACAACACTAATCGTTAAATGAATGGGAGTCCACTAAAATCGCACGACTGTACGATACGATTCGATCACGGGGTCTCCAAGAAATGTGATTGGCGCATGGAGATCACGTGATCGAATCGTATCGTACAGTCGCGCGATTTTTAGTGGACGTGTGGCTGGCCCTTAAGTAATTATTCTGACACCTGAACAACATTTCTCCTTGGGAGATATTAATTAATAAAGTGAGTTTGATTTGATTTGATTGATTGAATTCACTTTGAATAGCTCACTCGAAGGACACAAATGGGGCACAACTTGCATTGTAGTGCTATTGTTAAATTATTGATATGGTATTACAGATTCTAGTGAGCTATCGCGAGTACAAGCTTCCCTTTCAGTTATTTTTTAAATATTGTTTTGCCCCTTGCAAAGAAGGTTATGTTCTTCTATAGTACATGTTACAAAAAGACAATATTATTTTAAAGAACTGAATAACACAATGATTAACTCAATCATTCTGAATAGCCATCATTATCAAATAAACAAATCAGCATATACATTAGCAGCAATTGAAAATCAATCTCCTCTAAAGAAGGGTGGAAGACAAGTTTCCATGTGCGTTGTACAATGCCAATGGACAATAAAAAAAACCCACCTTATTACTTAGGGGAAGACGGGGTAAAAAGCGCATGGGCGGGTAAGAAGCCCACCCCAATTATCTCTTGAAATGAAGCAAATTTCAGTCTCATTTTGCCCATGAGACGAGCGTTAATGTCTAGCATTCGTCTCATGGGCAAATTTGACTGAAATTTTCTTTATTTCATGAGATAATTGGGGTGGGCTTCTTACCCGCCCATGCGCTTTTTACCCCGTCTTCCCCTATGACTTATGAATCCACTAGTTTATCATAAAACCAGCTTCACAAGGGTTTTATCTATAATATATGAACAAAGGGGGGAAATAGAACATAAAGGGAACATAAAAAGGGGCGTGTGTGATTATGATCAACATGAACATTTGGAAACTAGAATGACAAAGACATGACCAACGAAGAAGAAAGAACATGTCGCAATGTAAGTGTTAACCCTTTCACCGCCAGATGGTTTTCAGTCAAAAAATATCATTAAATTTAACTGGGTATAGAACAAAATTATCTGCAATATTGGGAATTCCTCTGTGACATGTATAACATTAGGCCTATCGTTACCTCCTAAAATAAAGAAAATAGGGTCTTTGGATAACAGGCCCTGATTTGATGCCTTTTAGTGACATGGGTGTTAAACCATTGTGGTGCATAAATGCGACATTGGCGGCGAAAGGGTTAAAGCAGTGGAGGAAACGCTATTTTACGCTAAGTCATACACAGACATAAAAAAAAAACCAAACAAACTTAGACCTACTTAGGTAGAAAGTTTTCCCTTTTAGTTATATTTACAGTAATTCTTATTGTCTACAATTACTCGATTAAGCCCTGTTTACCTCTGTACATTTGTCTTTGGCAAGTTGTCGTAGTCAAAACCCAGTACTAAAATACTAATACTACTCAAAACACACGGATAACAACGATCGAAACTTTTAAATGTCCAGTACTAAATGCATTCCATACAGGACACGGACAAGATTGGAATGATGAAATCGGTTATCTCAAGAAAACAACACAAAGCTATGTCTATAATAGCATCATAACTGTGTACGAAGTTCTATTGGAAAAAACAACAACCCAAAAACCCACCACCACAGCCAACAACAACAACAACAACAACAACAACAACAACAACAACAACAACAACATAATCACTATGCACGTATTCATAACTTACGCAACAAGTCTGCTAAAATAATAGTAAAAAGTTGTAAAAGAATTGTTTAAAAAAATAAAATAATTAAGAACATTATTTTCTGGAATGATCTGACCCCATATTCTAACAGATAGACTAGTCGTTTCTAACGTCAGAGTTGGTCCACCAATCCTCCACATTTAGTCAACATTGGTTTAGAAGTTTTAAGCAATCTTTTCTTTCCTAATTATGAAGAAGAAGAAGAAGAAGAAGAAGAAGAAGAAGAAGAAGAAGAAGAAAGGGAAGGGTGATGAGGGGGGGGGAGAAGAAAGTAAAGGAGAAATGTGGGTAACACACATCCTT
>CM065703.1:45346159-45348659 GCA_017654935.2 Phymorhynchus buccinoides | reverse complement strand
CTAACCCTATTCCTAACACTAACCCTAAACCTATCCCTAATCCTAACCTTAAACCTATTTCCTAACTCTTCGCACATGCGCAGACGTTTTGAGAACAAATCCCATTTGAGAACACAACACCGGGAAAGACCCGATCTAATGAGAGACTTAGTGCGATTTTTCTCACGCCAGAGGGCATGACGCTCGTGTGGGGCTAATCCTCTCTCTATTATTAGTTGGGGATAAAGAAAGAGAGAGAGACAGTGAGTGGTTCTACCATCACTCTCTCTCTCACTACGCCCAAGTAAGAAAATCGCGTGATAAGCCCCTAGTGCATTGACTGCCCTCTGGCGTGAAAAATATCGCCATAGGTTGACCATTAACAGAACAATACGAGGAACCGAATAGAAGACAGGGCCTTGCCATTGAGACGGAGACATGTAAAGAAACGAAGGAGGGAATAAAAAAGATGGGCAAAGACTGGGCGAACATCACAGTTTTAGTTCCTCTTAACCCTTTCACCGCCAGCCATATGTAAGCCAAAAATGTCCATTAAATGTACCTGGGTAGAGAACAAAGTCCATCTGCAGTATTGGGATTCTTCTGTGACATATAAAATAAGGTCTATCCTTACTTCCCCAAACTAAGACTCTAGGGTCTTTGACCCCAATTTGATGCCTTTTAGTGACATAGGTGTTTAATGTCTGTGGTGCTAAAATGCGACTTTGGCGGTGAAAGGGCTTTTGTATCCATATCCCCGCCTTGGAGGCTATTGTTTTGGTACTATTAGTACAGAACCTGTTAGTGATGAAAATCTGTTGTACCCAGGTTCAAACTCGGGTTTACTTGACGCGAGGCGAACGCGTTACCTCTGTGCCACTCTACAAGAAGCACCATTCTGCCATTTCTCAGGAAAAGGATGGGGTCAGTTTCACCCTGAGGATCATTGTCATGAAACTGAATTCAAAGAAGAAGGCTTTGAGATTGAGGGTCGTTAACATCGACGGGGGTGCTTAAAGACCCACCACGTCACGTGTCAAAATCACAGGGTTTCACGTGTTTTCCCTCTTATAGCTGGTGATCAATCTTAAGAAATCTTCTTAGCATAAGAGGGAATGTGACACGTGACGTGGGGGGTCTTTAAGAAATCTTCCTAGCATAAGAGGGAATGTGACACGTGACGTGGGGGGTCTTTAAGAACTCTTCCTAGCATAAGAGGGAATGTGACACGTGACGTGGGGGGTCTTTAAGAACTCTTCCTAGCATAAGAGGGAATGTGACACGTGACGTGGGGGGACTTTAAGAACTCTTCCTAGCATAAGAGGGAATGTGACACGTGACGTGGGGGGTCTTTAAGAAATCTTCCTAGCATAAGAGGGAATGTGACACGTGACGTGGGGGGGTCTTTAAAGCGTAAATTTCCCAGATTTTCTAAAAGGAAATTTTCTTCAGGGTTAGGCAGTGATGCACATTTCTGTCATTTCCCCGATATTGACCTATTAAAATGTCAAATGTAATTTTGTCTTGACCTCTGACCTCTGTTCTATTGTGTCACTGTGGAGGTGGACTTGTGTCCTGTTATTTTGTAAGAAAGCGGACAACAAAGATTCTTGTTTTTCTTTCGTACCGTGCGTGATTGTTCAGTGAGGGGATCATTTTTGTCTCTCTGTCTCTCTCTTTCTCTCCCCCCCCCCCCCTCTCTCTCTGTCTCTATGTGTACAAAAGACAGAAAGGCATAAAGTGGTTTAACTTTAATTTAATTTTATTTTTATTTTTATCAAGACTTAACTTTTGTCTCTCTCTTTAGTTCTATATCATGTCATTTACTGAATGACTGATTAAGTTTCAGATAAACAGTCGTTGTCACTTAAAATATAGTTAATAATAAAGTTCATGATTGAGATTGGTTAAACATGTACTTTTGATTCGAGACGACTTTTTCGGGGTGTAAAAAAAAAAGTTACTTTTTTTAAAATTTGAGCCGTGTCTCTTGTGTCCTATTAAAACAGCAAGTTCAGGACATTTTGTCCTGTTGATAATGCTGATCCAGGACACATTGTCCTATTAAAACAGCAAGTTCAGGACATTTTGTCCTGTTGATAATGCTGATCCAGGACACATTGTCCTATTAAAACAGCACGTTCAGGACATTTTGTCCTGTTGATAATGCTGATCCAGGACACATTGTCCTGTTAGTGATCCCCCCACAAATATGTGCATCACTGGTTAGGGGATGTGGTAGGAAAGACAGATGTCTGTTAAGTCCTCTCGTGCACATGTTGTCCTTATGTGCACATTAGTCTAAAATGACCCTGTTTCTGCTTGCTTTTTTTGGGGGGTGTATTTATTGCAATATTTATTTCATTACCAGGCATGTCAATCTTCAGAGAATTCTCTGATTTCAGAGAAAAGTGGATGTGGAAAAGTCAAATGACAGAGGGGGTTTTAAGCTTCAGGAGATGCTCCTTTCCCTAATTTTAACAGTTTTATACATTCATCTTAAAGAGAAATGCCCCCTGAT
>CM065703.1:45331159-45338659 GCA_017654935.2 Phymorhynchus buccinoides | reverse complement strand
TCAAATAAGGTCTTATGTGGGAGGGAGTTGCATAATTTTAATACTTAAAAAGAAGGGCAAGGTCTCAGAGAAGGTCTTAAGTGGGAGGAAGTCTTATAAGGGAGGTTCCACTGTATAAAATCATTCTCCTTAACCCTTTCCAGCCCGGGACAGTGGGTGGATGCCTCGTGCCTCCATACGGGGAGCTGGACGACCCCGCCCCCTCCACGAGTCTCTCCCCGTGGGGATACCGGAGGGTCTTTCGTTAAAAAAACTAGTTCCCCCACCTTCTGGAAGTTCTGTGCTTGTAACTTCCTCTAATCTGCCACTCTCTTTGACTCTGCCTTTTCCCTTTGCTTTCTATCATCTACTATCTTTCTGACTTATTGGCCCATTCTCCTGCCTTTAAAAAAACCAACCAATCTTCCAAATAGGTTTTTTCTCTCCTTTGAGCTCCTCCGAAATCGGAATGTGTCGGCTGTGCGCAGCGGGGAGGCCAGTGAAAACTGAAAACCGGACATAAACGTAGCTTACCCTTTATGGCCATATGGCCTGGGAACGCAGAAGAAGAAAAAGAAGAAGAAGAAAGAAGAAGAAGAAGAAGAAGAACCCTTTTCAGCCCAATTAAATGTCAAGAAACCCTATTATAAAAGATTAACATCCGCCTTTTGACTCTGGAATAAACCTCTTTAACTGTTCCCACACGGATGTCAAATTATTACACAGCACCCTATTATACTTTAAACAATCGCAACTATTTTGGGGGCACGCGATCTCTGACGCTTGTCTTACGTCATAATGGAGTCAACCTCACAAATGACGCGTTTGTGACAATGTGTGACAGGCTTTTGCCTTCTTGTAAGTATAATAACGACGAATCGTAAATCATGCACTTTTGTTTTAGGGCTGACTGCCCCTTTCTTGGGGTAATGTTTCCCGAGCGCTTTCACTTAGTCTTCCTTCTCTGTCTCTGTCTCTCACTGTCTCTGTCTGTCTGTCTGTGTCTGTGTCTCTCTCTCTGTCTGTCTGTCTGTCTGTCTGTCTCTCTCTCTCTCTCTCTCTCTCTCTCTCTCTCTCTCTCTCTCTCTCTCTCTCTCTCTCTCTCTCTCCCAATCTCTCTCTCTCTCTCTCTCTCTCTCTCTCTCTTGACATGGTTCATTTGTACATACATCTTGTTTTTAAACATGAGTTTTTGTTTGTTTGTTTACTTTAAAAAGGGGTTGGGGTGGGGTGAGAGAAGATGGAGGAAGAAAGCATCTTTTTGTGTTTTGATGTCATACTCATAATGCATTTTGTTTAGATTTAATTTTTGTTCTTCCCCCACAATGTATTTCCTGATGGGTAGATGGGTGTATGGATGCGTAGGATTTGTTTTTTCTCTTTCTCTCCCCCTCCCCCTTGTTGCTTTTGTTCATTAATTGACATTTTAATTATGCTTTTCTTCTTTTGTTTCGAGGGCAAGATGTAAACAAGTCCCATTGTGTGCTTATTCTTTTCCCTCAATAAACAAATGAATTTTCAAATGTTTCTCTCTCTCTCTCTCTCTCTCTCTGTCTCTATCTGTCTCTCTCTGTCTCTCTGCTCTCTCTCTCTCTCTGCTCTCTCTCTCTCTCTCTCTCGTCTCTCTCCTCTCTCTCTCTCTCTCTCCTCTCTCTGTGTGTGTCTGTCTGTCTGTCTCTCCCCTGTCTGTCTGTCTGTCTCTCTCTCTGTGTCTCTCTTTCTCTCTCTCTCTCTGTGTGTCTGTCTCTGTCTCTCTGTCTCTCTGTCTTTCTGTCTCTCTCTCTCTCTCTCTCTCTCTCTCTCTCTCTCTCTCTCTCTCTCTCTCTCTCTCCTCTCTCTCTCTCTCTTCTCTCTCTCTCTCTCTCTCTCTTAAAAAATGCTGATTCAATCTGTTCTGGATTGCAGAGTGACATTACTAATCATATGGCCTTACACCCCAAAAAGTCTAAATTCATGTTAATCACAACAAGACAAAAGAGGCAAAACTTTAAAAAAATCAATTAAGAACACCGACTATCTATGAAAAACCTCTAGAAGAAGTTACTTCACACAAATTACTCGGCGTATATATTGACAACTTATCCTGGTCAAAACACATGTACATTCTGTCCAAGAAAATTTCAAAAGTATTTCAGCTCAATAGAATTAAACACTTTTTAGATCAACATACTCGTAGACTTTTTTCCATGCCTATATCCAACCTGATCTTGATTATGCATCAACATGTTGGGATTCAGCTTGTAAAAACACACTCAAACATGTTGAAAAACTATATCTCTCTCTCTCTCTCTCTCTCTCTCTAGTCGGTCTCTTCTCTCTCCTCTGTCTAGTCTGTCTGTCTGTCTGTCTCTCTCTCTCTCTCTCTCTCTCTATCTCTCTTCTCTCTCTCTCTCATCTCTCTCTCTATTCTCTCTAGAATCTCTCTCCACCCTGTTGCACACACTCTCTTTCAGTTTCACCCGTTCGTCATTCCCCATTTGCCTTTTGGTTCAAGCAAGAAGAGCAGAATTCTACTCTTTCTTGGTCCAAGGACAAAGTACAATATAGTTCGCATTTGCAGTGATCAAGTGTTCCTCGTCCCGTCCCTCCTCTCCCCCCTCCTCTCTCTCTCCTATGGTCTGTCTGTCTCCTGTCTCCTCTGTCTCTTTCCGACCTCTCTCCCCCCCTCTCTCTCTATGTCTGTCTCTGTCTCTCTAGCTCTACCTCCCTTCCTCCTCCCCTCCTCTCTCTCTCTATGTCCGTTCTGTCTCTATCTCTCTCCCGTCCCCCACTCTCTCTCTATGTTATGTATGTCTCGGTCTCTCCTGTCCCTATATCCCGCACCCGCCCGCTCTCTCTATGTGCTATCTGTCTCTGTCATTAATTATTATTGACAATAGTTTTACAACCCTTATGCCCAGGGGGTACATGCGCAATAATGTAGATAAACTGAGAAGCACAATATAATAGTCAATAAATAATTTGTCGTAAATACGACAGATTGTACCGTTACGACAAATTGTACCATAAATTGTACCGTTACGACAAATTGTTACAGTGTAGGAGCGCGTTGGTACAATTTGTCGTACAGATGACAAATTGTAACGGTACGACACAAAGTGTACCATACAATTGGTAGCCGTTACGACAAAATTTGTACCGTTTTTGTTAGTGCGGTAAGCAAATTCTTCGCGTAAGATGGTACAATATTGGACCGTTACGGACAAATTTGTACCGTTAACAGCACCCTTTATGTATGAAAATGCATAAATAAGCTATGCCAGCACAACAATAGTCTTATTTATTAAATTTAAAAGTCCCTACCACAATTCGCGATAGCACAATAACCAATTAATAATGCCCCGCCCCAGTACAGATCTATATAAATCATTCCTTACTTTCTCTGGTGGTAAACTGTGGAACGACCTCCCTGATTACCTAAAAAATAGAACTAGCGCATTTTCCTTACGAAAATTTTATCACAAGCTCCTAATAGACAATCTTGTTTATTAGTAATGCTAATTAATGAGTTTTACTTCAAACGCTAACATAATGCCCAATCAGCTTCATGCCTAGATTCTTTATCTCTCTCTCTCTCTCTCTCTTCCCTCGTCTTCTCTCTCTTTCTTTCATCTCTCTCTATCTCCCCTCTCTCTTCTTGCTCTATATCTCCTTCTCTCTCTCTCTCTCCCCCTCTTTCTCTCTCTCTCTCTCTCTCTCGTCTCCTCTTTCTCTCTCTCTCTCTCTCTCTCTCTCTCCTCTCTCTCTGCTCTCTCTCTCTCTCAATCTACTGCTCTCTTTCTCTGTCTCTCTCAATCCGTCTCTCATCTCTCTCTCTCTCTCTCAACTGTCCCTCTCTCACTATCACCCAATAAGTTATCTTATAATGTTTTGTTGTTGTTGTTCTTTCGTAAAATTGGGTTTATTCTGAAAAATTGTCATTGTCTCAAAATTGTTTCCCTTTTTTCGTACTCAATTTAAACTACCAATTCAAGTTCACCATTGTTAAGTATTATCCATGTTTGCTTTAAATCCCATTTTTGATTTCTTTTTTCAATTATTTCATGTGCCAATTTTTGTTCCATTTTCTTGACTTGATTGTTTTATGTCAAATTTTCTTTGATTGATGCATGGTATGAATGTATGAATGTGTGAGTGAGAGGGCAAGGTGTAAAGAAGCTATTGTAGCTTATCCTTTTTACCTCAATAAAACATTCGTATTTCGTATTTTCTGTCTCTCTCTCTCTGTCTGTCTGTCTGTCTGTCTGTCTCTCTGTCTCTGTCTCTGTCTCTCATACTCTCTCTCTCTCGTTTCTATCTCTCTGTCTCTCTCTGTCTCTCCTCTTCTCTCTCTTCTCTCTCCTCTCTCTCTCTCTCTCTCTCTCTCTCTCCACCCTGTTTCACACATCACTCCTTTCAGTTTCACCCGTTCGTCATTCCCATTTGCCTTTTGGTCCCAAGCAAGAAGAGCAGAATTCTACTCTTCTTGGTCCAAGGCCTAAAATACAATATTTCATTTGCAGTGAGATCAGTGTTCCTCCGTCCCTCCTCTCCTCCCCCCCTCTCTCTCTATGTCTGTCTGTCCTCTGTCCTCCCATCTGTCTCTCGCTCTCTCTCTCCTGCCCCCTCTCTCTCTCGTGTCTGTCTCTGTCTCTCTGTCTGTCTCTTCACCTCCCTCCTCCTCCCCTCCTCTCTCTCTCTATGTCCGTCTGTCTCTATCTCCCTCCCCTCCCCCCTCTCTCTCTATGTCTGTCTGTCTCTGTCTCTCTGTCTCTATATCCCCCCCCCCTCTCTCTTATGTCTATCTGTCTCTGTCAATTATTTATTGACAATAGTTTTTTTGCAACCCTTATGCCAAGGGGGTACATGCGCAATAATGTAGATAAACTGAGAAGCACAATATAATAGTCAATAAATAATTGTCATTTGTCATTTGTCATTTGTCTGTCTCTGTGTCTCTCTCTGTGTCTCTATCTCTCCTCTCCCTCTTCTCTCTATGTCTGTCTGTCTCTGTCTCTCTGTCTCTATTTCCCTCCTCCTCCCCCCCTCTCTCAATGTCTGTCTGTCTCTGTCTCTCTCTCTCTCTCTCTTTCTCATCTCTCTCTCATCTCTCTCTTCTGGTCTCTTTCTTCTTTGTTCTCCATCTCTCTCTCTCCTCTTGTCTCTCTCTCTCTCTCTCTCTCTCTCTCTCCTCTCTCTCTCTGTCTGTCTGTCATCTCTCCTCTCTCTCTCTCTTCTCTTCCACTCGCTCTCATCTCTCTCTCTCTCTCTCTCTCTCTCCCATCTTACTCTCTCCCCCTCTCTCTCTATCTCCCCCTCTCCTCTTTCTTTCTCTCTCTCTCTCTCTCCTCGTCCTCTCTCGTCTCTCATCTCTTCTCTCTCTCTATCTCCCCCTCTCTCTCTCTCCTCCCCTCTCTCTCCCCCTCTCTCCTCTCTCACTCTCTCTCTCTCTCTCCCTCTCTCTCTCTCTAAATCTCTCTCCTCTCTCTCTCTCTCTCTCCTCTCCCTCCCCCCCCCCTCTCTCTCTCACTGTCCTTGTCTCTCAGGAAGACGCAGACGACTTCTCTAGGAGACGACGGACAAAAATAAGTGCGCGGGGCTCGCTATACTATCCGCTGATTGTAATTAGAACGGGTGACTCTAATAATTATGGTCAGACGTCAATTGGGCAGACCTATGGCACGCATACCCACTGTGACAAAGCGCGCCTTCCAATCACTTCTACACGTACATCATTCCTGAGTTCTTGGCAGGAGGCAAATTTAGGGTCCTCTTTGGACCCCCCCCCCCCCCCATCCGCCCTCTTACACACACACCTCCACCCCCCACCCCCTACTTCCCTAATGACATCATCGTCGCTGCATTCTTCTTCTTCTTCTTCTTCTTCTTCCGCGTTCCCAGGCCATATGGCCATAATGGGCAAGGTACGTATGTGTCCGGTTTTCAGTTTTCACTGGTCTCCCCCCCCCCCGACTGCTTCCAGTCGGCACATTCCGATTTCGGAGGAGGAGCTTCAAAGATTGGAAGATGTTTTTTGGCAAAAAGCAGGAGAATGGGACTGAATAAGTCAGAAAGATAGTAGATGACAGAAAGCAAAGGGAAAAGGCAGAGTCAAAGAGAGGTGAAAGACAAGAGGAAGTTACAAGCACAGAACTTCCAGAAGAAGGTGGGGGGAACTATTTTTACGAAAGACCCCCCCGGTATCCCCACAGGGGAGAGACTCGTGGAGGGTAGCGGGGTCGTCCAGCTCCCCGCATGGAGGCGCGAGGCATCCACCCACTGCCCCAGCTGCATTCTTTCAATGTTCCACATTCTGATCTGCACCCCATGCTAGGCGCATGCGGCTGACACCGTCACATGCATACGCACACATACTATGCACACACGCGCGCATTAGTCTCCCCTTTGCTATGTGAAGGGCGAAGCCTCCGGAAATTTGCAATTTAGTGATTAGCGCAACGGACAGAATGGGGTAAAAAGCGCATGGGCGGGTAACGAAGGCCCACCCCAATTATTTGAATCGATGGTTAAAAGAAAGGGTGGAGTTGCACAAGGTCCCCCCCGTTTCCCGTTGGCCTGCTTGCTGAGAGTGACGCAGTTCAACACCCGATTCTCTCAGAAACATCCGAACGGCCTTTTCGGCGCCCGTCCTCCGGTGGGCAAAATTTGAGACCATGACTGGGGATGGGTCACTATCGTTTGCATGAGATTTAAAGTGGGGTCGGCTTTCAGAAACGGCGCCGCGCGCTATACGCCGCTTCACCTTTTCACCAATAACTTCGCCAGAGGTTCTTACCCAAATAGCTTCAAATTTGCTGTCAGGCTTGCTATGGCGTCGGATGCGCGTTTCGCGCATTTGCGAAACCACGCAAATGACACGGCCGCCTCGGTTGCCGTTGCCATCGCCCCGTGAGGGCTCACAGCAAATTTGAAGGGAGGCGGTCGAAAAACGGCGGAGTTATCAGGCCCGTTTTTTGTTGTCAGACAGGACACATAGACACACACCCACACACACACCATGGGCTGTTGGCTTTTTACTATATGAGGGATGATGATGATTAAGACAACAATCGAGCCATTTTCTTACTTCCCCGCCTTAGGCATTAGGTAATAGGTATTACAGGTATTTGGTATTATGTACTTTATAGTCACAGAGGTGTCTCTGTGAAATTCGGGTTGCTCCCACATGGAGAGCGCATCGCAGCCAGAGGCGCGCCACCCTTTTTCTTTTGCATGCGATTTTTATTTGACTGATGAGGGGGGGAGGTAAATTTGGACCAAATGACAACTTTTTCGTTGCCACTGGTTTTAGCGTATGCTAAGTGCATGGGCACACGGGACCTCGGTTTATCGTCTCATCGGAAAGACTCCACGTTCAGACCGTAAGGCCTAGTGCAAAGTGAGAGGAAAAAATCCCCTGTACCCAGGTTCGAACTCGGGTTTACTTGACACGAAGCGAACGCGTAAAGGTAAAGATGTGCCCCCCCCCTGCATTTATCGGTGAATTCCATTTTTCCGTTTTTGCCTTTCAAACCAAACATA
>CM065703.1:45326159-45328659 GCA_017654935.2 Phymorhynchus buccinoides | reverse complement strand
TTATTTCAGTGAATGGCCGCCTGAGTTTAGACCAAATCGTTTGCAGGAAATGTCCACAATACAAACCTTTAAAAAAAAAAAAAAATTTTTTAATCTTTTTATACAGTTTACCTAAATGAGTATCGCTCACAACTAAGGAAATAGCTCCAATTTTTTTTTTTTCAGCACTACAAAAAAGCAACAAAGCTTCAACCACAATGAGTGTCCCCCACCCACCCCATCCAAAATGGCTTCTCTCTCCGGTATCTCCGCCAAGGAGGAATCGCCGTTTTGACGGTTTGATTTCTAGGAAACCAGAGCAAAATTTAATTGAGTGTTCTGATCCTTAAAAATGCTGTCTTTCTGGGGATCTCGACGTGTTTCTTGCTAAAACTCATCCGTCAGGGTGCACTTTTTAAAAGCTAAAACAACACAGCTTGACTCTCAGCAACAAAAAGTTAAAGACTAGGCACAACTTATTTTGGTATTTTTGGTATTTGGAATATTCAAGTCACAGAGACTTATCTCTGTGAAATTCGGGCTGCTCTCCCCCGGAGAGCGCGTCGCCGCAAGCGCAGCGCCTACCCTATTTTAGGGCCCATTATGTTCGTATTTCGAGAAGAATAGGATATTTACATATTTTGTTTATGAAATAGGGTAAATTGCAATTAACAATAAAAGTGTGGACTTTTCCTTTGTTCCTTTACTTTTTCTTTTTTAGATCTTTAATTTTGTTTCATGTTGAGTTTTATGTTAAATTAGTGTGTCTTAAAACTGGAATGCGCCGAAGTTTCCATACAGGTATATAATTATCATGTACGTATTCAGCTTCGAGTTTCAGTAGGTTTTCATTTGATGTATGATTGATTAATATGGTGCATGCAAAGTGTTCATTAATACTTATATATTAACCCTTTCACCGCCAGCCATATTCCAACCACAAATTTCCATTAATTAAAATTACCTGGGTAAAGAATAAAATCCATTTGCAGTATTGGGGATTCTTCTGTGACATACCTAAAATAAGGTCTATCCTTACTTCCCAAAACTAAGACAATGAGGTCTTTGGATAATAGACCCCAATTTGATGCCTTTTAGTGACGTAGGTGTTAAATCACTGTGCTGCTAAAATGCGACTTTGGCGGTGAAAGGGTTAACCATTTAAAAAAAACCCATCAAAACCCACAAGAATCAAACAAACGAACAAGTTATTTGTAGTTCGATATTTCGTGCCGATGTGGACAGCACTTTATCAAGGATGACGTCAAAGAAAATTCAGATTTAATATTATATCAACTCGTTTCCGACAACGACTGCCAGATAGCAGAGGTGGGCAGCCTCTACTCAGGAGGACTGGGGGGAAATTTGTTTACAGTGGAGAAGACTTGCCCAGGGTACATCCCCACTCTCTCGGCCAAAGGGATTCGAGGACGAGAGTTGGCGTTGGGGAAGGTCCCCAAAGGCCAACCCATCCCTTTGGCTGCAGCACTAGAGCCAGTAGCAAATGCCCCCTAGTTAGAGAGTCATAGTCTTCCACGAAAGACTAAGCTGTACCATGATATTCCAATACTGTAGAAAATCATTTACAGTACAGCTCTCGTTTACTATTCGCCCTTTCTACGGGCTGATGTCATATCGTTATAGGCTATTGACTATTGCAAGTTCCCTTTTTATTACCCCCCCCCCCCCCCCCCCAACAGGTTTATGTATTAACTATATTAACAGCAGTAAAGGCTATTTCTTCTATTGCAAGCTCTCATTTCTCAATGCAAAAAAACCACCCAACAGGTTTATGTATTAACTATATCAACAGGTAGGTAATATCTGTATAGACTTATTGCCTCTTTTGTAAGCTCTCTTTTTGTGCAAAAGCTGATTAGTATGTATTAACTATATTAACAGGTAATATCTATATATACACTCAGACTGTCGCCTCTTTTGTGAGCTCTCCTTTCTTAATGCAAACACTGGTTTGTATATTAACACTATTAACAGGTTATAGCTGTATAGGCTTGTTCCTCATTTGCGGGTTCTCTTTTCTTAATGCAAAAAAACAACAACCCACAAAAACAAAACTTCTTCTTCTTCTTCTTCTTCTTCTTCTTCTTCTTCTTCTTCTTCTTCTTCTTCTTCTTCTTCTTCTTCTTCTTCTTTTTCTTCTTCTTCTTCTTCTTCTTCTTCTTCTGCGTTCAACTGGCTACGGATCAAAACCTCAGACCGAGTGTTACCGCAAACAGGATTATAATACTAACTATATTGTCAGGCAATGTCTGTATAGGGTTTTTCCTCTTTTGCAAGCTCTCTTTTCTTAGTGCAAAAAACAACAAAACACACACACACAAAAAACACAAGTTTATATGTTAACTATATTGATAGGTAATCTTTTTTAGTCATTAATGCTTGTATATATGTTTTACATGATAATTCTGCTATAAGATGCTGATGATAATGGAATGTGAAGTCAGGCTTTTTATTATGTTTGTTTTCTTGTGTGTGTGTGTGTGTCTGTCTGTGTGTGTCT
>CM065703.1:45308659-45316159 GCA_017654935.2 Phymorhynchus buccinoides | reverse complement strand
GATGAGTGAGCAAGAGAGCGGATGAATAATTGGGTGTGGTGTGAGAGTTGCATATTTTGTTCATGTAAATTTATGTTTCATACTTTTATTTAATATTTTTACATGGTGGAAGACAAGTTTCCATGTGCGTTGTACAATGCCAATGGACAATAAAGAAACTTATGACTTATGACTTACCATTATCCCTCCTCCGTCTCTGCTCTCTCTCTCTCTCTCTCTCTCTCTCTCTCTCTCTCTCTCTCTCTCTCTCTCTCTCTCTCTCTCTCTCTCTCTCTCTCTCTCTCTCTCTCTCTCTCTCTCTCTCTCTCTCTCTCTCTCCCCCCCACTCCCCCCGTCAACGTTTCAAGTTTCACGTTATTGAGAACATCCAGTCCAGAGAGCTCCAGAGTTATAAAAACAGTAAAACAAGCAACAACATTATTTCCCCCATATTACAGGACAACACAAATGTTAACTCGTACTCATTTACATATCATTGTTACCCAAGAACCACATAATTATGACAACAGCTCAGAGACTTGATTGTAGGACAAATCTAAAGAATGTGTTTATTTCAAAAGACCCCGCACGTCACGTGTCACATTCGCTCTTATGCTAGGAAGATTTCTTAAAGACACACTGACCCACCACGATTAAGTCCCTTGGTTTTTTTCTGGGTAGCTGTGACCCACATGCAAGTGCCCCCAACTTAAATTGAGGCTGCTCTTTTAAATGATGTTTCGTCTTCAATTTGGGGACATTTGTATGGGAGTCAAACCTGGTCAAAACCAAATTTCTTACCAGCTATAAGATGGAAAACCCGTGAAACCCGTGATTTTGACACGTGACCTGTGGGGTCTTTAAGATTCCTTACTAGCTATAAGAGGGAAAACACGCGAAAACCGTGAAACGTGTCACCGTGATTTTGATTCCTTACTAGCTATACGTGTCACATTCCCTCTTATGCTAGGAAGATTTCTTAAGATTCCTTACTAGCTATAAGAGGGAAAACACGTGAAAACCGTGATTTTGTCACGTGTCATATTCCCTCTTATGCTAGGAAGATTTCTTAAGATTCCTTACTAGCTATAAGAGGGAAAACACGTGGAAAACCGTGATTTTGACACGCGACGTGCGGGGTCTTTAATTCCCTTGGGGTTCTGTCTGTCTGTCTTTGTCAACAGGTAACAACGCCTCTTGTCTCAACGACTGCAAGCGGAACAGGACGGCTTACACCCGCCACCAAGTCCTGGAGCTGGAGAAAGAGTTCCACTTCAACCGATACCTCACGCGCAGGCGCCGCATTGAGATCGCGCACGTCCTGTGCCTGACGGAGCGGCAGATCAAGATCTGGTTTCAAAACCGACGGATGAAGTGGAAGAAGGAGCATCGCCTGCCCAACACTAAAACGCGATTGGTAGACGGAAGCGGCGTAGGTGGTGGTGGTGGTGGTGGGGGTGGGGGTGGGGGTGGGGGTGTGAATAGATCTCAGTCCTGATCTAAGTTCCGGGGAATTGTCCACGTTGTAGAGTTGTTATGGAGGACAAAGTTATGATAAAAAAAAAAACAAATCCTTATGATAGTGTTGCCGGAGCAGCGGGTGCTCTAAAGGGCCATCCACATTGCATACGATTTGATCCCATTGCGATCCGATTGTGACGATGTCTGTCAGTCAGATACTGTGAGAGAGACAATAAACCGAGGTCCCGTGTGCCCATGCACTTAGCACAAAGTTGTCACTTGGTCAAAATTTACCCCCCCCCTTCCTTCCTCATCAATCACACAAAAACAATGCATGCAAAAAACAAAAAAAATGGGTGGCGCGCCTCTGGCTGCGACGCGCTCTCCAGGTGGGAGCAACCCGAATTTCACAGAGATGCCTCTGTGACTATAAAGTACCTAATACCTAATACCTAAGAAACAGTTATACTATTTTCGCTCACTGTAAAATCAAGTAGATCCTAATACACGAATGAAATAAGATGTGTGAGACCAAAATACAGATCCTTCTTCAGATTCGTGTACGGGGGACTACAAATATAGTAGGCGGAGGCTAGGGTTACGGGCCCGTAACCCGAATTATCCTGGCTACGGTTACGGGGCTCAATCACGGGACGCAAATATTAAGTATTAAGTATTAGGTATTATGTACTTTGTAGTCATAGAGGCGTCTCTGTGAAATTCGGGTTGCTCCCACCTGGAGAGAACGTCGCAGCCAGAGGCGCGCCACCCAATATTTGTGTGTGTTTTTGTGTGATTGATGAGGAAGGAAAGGGGTAGGGGTGGGAGGGGGGCGCATATTTTGACCAAGTGACAACTTTTTCGTTGCCACTGGGTTTAGCGTGTGCTAAGTGCATGGGCACACGGGACCTCGGTTTATCGTCTCATCCGAAAGACTCCACGTTCAGACCGTAAGGCCTAGTGCAAAGTGAGAGGAAAAATCCCCTGTACCCAGGTTCAAACTCGGGTTTACTTGACACGAGGCGAACGCGATACCACTGTGCCACTCTACTGTGAGCATGTGTCTTGAACAACTACTAACATTGACTATAACCTGTTCCTAACCTTATTCCTTATTTTAACCCTTTCACCGCCAATGTCGCATTTTTGCACCTCAATGATGTAACACCCATGTCATTAAAACCCTTGAAATCGGGGTCTGTTATTCAATGATATTGTGTTCCTAAATTTGAGCAGTAAGGATTGACCCTATTCTAAATGTGTCACAGAGAAATCCCACAATATTGCAGATGAAATATTTTATGCAGCCAAGTAAGTTTAATGGACATTTTTGGCTCAATGATGGCTGGCGGTGAAAGGGTTCACGAAACGTTGATGCGTTGAATATACGAAATAAGAAAATGCATTTTTTGTCAACGATAAATTCGACTATGAAGAGTCCTGAACATGGTCTGAGTGCTGTAACAACCCCGTAACATTTTGTTAATGTAAATTTATGTTTCATACTTTTATTTAATATTTTTATTTTACACGGTGGAAGACAAGTTTCCATGTGCGTTGTACAATGCCAATGGACAATAAAGAAACTTATGTCTTATGACTTATGACCGTCACCACTGTGAATATTATAGTCAGTAGGATTTCATCAGATTCATTTAGACAGTAGAATTTCTCGAGAATCAAGCCTCGCAAACGTCACAATCTGATCGCATTGGGGTTGAATCGTATGCAGTGTGACAGGTCCTTTAACGTGTCGGTGCATTTGAAAGGCACAGTATTTCACTGTGAGGAAACTTATTGTTTTGTCCAATGCACGTGTATGTATTTGTGAACCTCAGAATCAAAATCAGTTATAATGAACTTTATGCTAAGTGTAGCATATATAAGAGTATATGTTACGTAAGAGAACTGACAGACCGAAAATATTGTTAGTCTATCTATATTTGGTTTACTGGCTGTGGAAGACAATCGCTCTGTCTGTTTGTCTTTCTGCCTGTGTCTCCGTTTGTCTCTCCCTCTTTCTCTCCTCTCCATCCTTTCTTCTTCGTCTTCTTCTTCTTCTTCTTCTTCTTCTTCTTCTTCTTCTTCTTCTTCTTCTTCTTCTTCTTCTTCTTCTTCTTCTTCTTCTTCTTCTTCTTCTTCTTCTTCTTCTTCTTCTTCTTCTTCTTCTTCTTCTTCTTCTTCTTCTTCTTCTTCTTCTTCTTCATTATCATCATCATCATCATCATCATCATCATCATGTAGGGGGGAGTGGGGGAGGGAAGAGGGTAAGATTGGGGTGGGGGTGGGAGTTCAGTTGCAATAACTGCCACTGCTATTGATGTTGTTTCTCAGAACAGAAAGGTGTGAACAGTCTCTCAAAATGACAAGGTGACGAGGGGTGATTCAGTCCGACCTGTCATCAGATCTTGTCTTTTCTTCTTCTTCTTCTTCTTCTTCTTCTTCTTCTTCTTCTTCTTCTTCTTCTTCTTCTTCTTCTTCTTCTTCTTCTTCTTCTTCTTCTTCTTCTTCTTCTTCTTCTTCCATTTGCATATTTAAAACGTTAGGCCTATAAGTTAATTGTTTATGATTAACAAAAGTCTGTGCGTTTTCTGTATTTGTATGTGATGAACACATTTGTGTTTTTACCGCTACGCAGTAATATAGGAAGGCACTGACACAGTCAAACCTCCCATGTAACCAGTTTATTAACACATCCTACATTTTCTTTTTCTGTATATTGTTAACCAATTTTAAGCTTTTCACGTATTTATTTTTGTGATGGTACAGAGGCACAAGAAGACTCGCAGAAATCATAATCTCTGTATTTGAACTATGAAACAATTGTAATTGTACTGTCATTGTAGTGTGTACAAATTACTTCTATATAATGAAGTTGGTCACCACCACAGAAGAAGAAGAAGAAGAAGAAGAAGAAGAAGAAGAAGAAGAAGAAGAAGAAGAAGAAGAAGAACCCAATTTCACCTGTGTTTAATGTTCATTCAGTGAAACATAACCTTTACTTGGTGGGTGACATTGTGACATTTTCCATTCAGTTATTTCTAACAAAATAGGCTTAATGGTCGAAAAGGTTATGTCATCAAAAATCTATTCTGAATGTTTTTACCAATCTTGATAATTATCATTTTCTTTAATGTGATATAATTTTAAGGATGATTGACACGTGATACATATGCAGGAAGTTTGATAACGATTTTGCAACACATTCGAATAACGTCATGGACACACACACTAGCAGAACGTTTCTAAGCTTAATAGCTCCTTTCTATTTTTGGTTTCTTTCTTTCTTTTTATTTTTAGTCCCCGAGCCGAAGGTTCGGGGAGCTATTGTTTCTGTCTGATCCGTCCGTGCCTCCGGCGTACCTCCGTCCGTCCGTCCGTCCGTCCGGCTAGCCATTCGTCCGTTTTTCTCAAAAACTATTCGGTCTATCATCATCAAATTTGGTATACTAGTTTGCCAAGATGCAAGCTATCCACTGATGTATTTAGTTTTACATTAAGGTCAAGGTCGCGCCAGTTACGGGGTTCAAACCCCAAAACACATAATCGCTAATATCTCGCGAAGTTTTGCATGTGTTTCAATGCAGTTTTTTTCCACAACATTTCTTGATGAATGGTCTATAACACAGTTGTCATGAATTTTTCTGTGCGCTCGTGTGCGCATGATCGCGCGCGCTCAAATCACGGGTCCGAACCCTAAGGCTATATATAAAAAAACCTATTCGGTTTCGTGCTGTTTTCATGCGTTTTTATGTAGTTACGTGCTATTTTGATGCGTTTTTATGTATGTGTACAGCCGACACATTCCGATTTCGGATTAGCTCGGCGATGCTGCGAGGGGACTTTGCAGCCGCTCGGCGTTGCACTTGTATCTTGTTCTTTTTTAAATTTCATTCACTTTTTTTATTCGTTTGTTGGGAGTGATGCTAGGGAGTGAACAAAGAATTTTAATGACAAAACAATGAGAGACTTAGTGCGATTTTTCTCACACCAGAGGGCATGACGCTCGTGTGGGGCTAATCCTCTCTATATTATTAGTTGGGGATAAAGAAAGAGAGAGAGACAGTGAGTGGTCCTACCATCACTCTCTCTCTCACTACGCCCAAGTAAGAAAATCGCGTGATAAGCCCCTAGTGCATTGACTGCCCTCTGAGGTGAAAAATATCGCCATAGGTTGACCATTGAAGTAAGAGTCGTTATTGTCCTAACTATGTTGACATAGGTTTGTAGTGCATGCACTGGAATGCTTGCGCATTTACATGTGTGTTTGTAGACATGTATCATCGGATGGTTGTATTCGAAGACCGGCAACAAGAACATTCGTTTTTTATGTGTTTTAGCATATTGTGTGTGTGTGTTTGCATGTGTATGTATATGTGTGTGCGTGTGTGTGTGTATGCGTGCGTGTGTGCGGGCGCGCGCGTTTGTGTGTTTGTAGTATTCTTTGTGTGAACGTGCTTAGTCATCAGTACGTGGCTGTGTACGCAGGCATGTTGGTGTGCAGTTTAAATTCAACATCAAAATTGATATCCATATTCAATCTCGACTTCATTGTGTTTTCTTAAAATTCATGCTGTTACCGGTAACCGGCTTTGTTCGTTTCTTTGCTCTGTTTTTATTTTTTTATTTTAAGTTTTATATGTTTTGTTTGTTTCGTTGAATTAGCAATCCACAAATAAACGTCATTATTTTTGTTCTATAATTGTTATGAGCAATGTGTATATAATAAATGCTGATTTACGTCTATTCTTTGTTGGCTTGTTGATTTTAAGCAACATTCTGGAATTTCGAAATGGGAAACGTTTGTAGGATATTGTTATGAAGAATGTTGTGGGGTTTTTTTAATAAAAAAAATTGTTGTTTAAATCCTATGGCGAATGTTCTAATCAAAAGTGTGTGTGAACCGATGAGGTTCATTTGAGTTATTGATACTGGTATTAATTGGTAATTGGTATTTGGTATATTTGTGTGAAATTCGGGTTGCTCCCACCTGGAGAGCACGACTATGCGCCTCCCTTTTTTGGAAGGGGGGGTGGGAGAGATGAGAGAGGGGGGGGGGGGGGGGCTGATTGGGGAAACTTAGCTATCAATTTGGTCATACCAGGCAGCGGAATTTCCCCCTGCTCTTAACGACATTTAACTTCCGTTGTTTTTTTTATCGTGCGTAAAGCGCACGGATCAGACTGTCTTTTTAAGTCCACATCCGAAGGACTCGACGTTCAGTTCGATTTCCCCTTTGAACTAGAAAGAAAGGGCGAGGCGAGGGTTCGAACCCGGGTCATTCACGCGTAGAAAATCGGCAGGCGAACGTCTTAATCACTCTGCCTCCTCCCTTCCCTCTCTGAATAGGAATGGTCAACCTATGGCGATAGTTTTCACGCCAGAGGGCAGTCAATGCACTAGGGGCTTATCACGCGATTTTCTTACTTGGGCGTAGTGAGAGAGAGAGTGATGGTAGGACTACTCACTGTCTCTCTCTCTTTCTTTATCCCCAACTAATAATATAGAGAGGATTAGCCCCACACGAGCGTCATGCCCTCTGGCGTGAGAAAAATCGCACTAAGTCTCTCATTGTTCGGAAACAATTAAGGGGAGTAATTTTGGGGGCACACAAAAAACGCACACTATCCAAAGGCGCACGGCAAAATGCGCACAATGTTACCGTCCAAAGGCGCACGGCAAACTGCGCACAATTTTACCGTCCAAAGGAGCACACTTCAACCGTTCAAAACTTGAGCTCATTCTGCTGAGCATTTGTATCATTCAAATCAAATCAAATCAAATCAAATTCACTTTATTATCTCCCAAGGAGAAATTTTGTTCAGGTGCCAGAATAACAAAGACATCGACATTCAGCATGCATGAATAGGAGCAAACGTTACACATAATACACACTTAAAGATACACATTATATGTGGATACATACACGTCTAAGGATAAGCATTGCAATTCGGCGTACCCAGGTATTCCTTGTTTTTCAGACAGGTTAGGGATAGGGTTAGGGATAGTTAGGGATATGTTTAGGGATAGGGTTAGGGTTAAGACTAGGGTTAGGGATAG
>CM065703.1:45301159-45303659 GCA_017654935.2 Phymorhynchus buccinoides | reverse complement strand
CAATCACTAAATTACTCAATCAATCACTCAATCACTCCATCAATCAATCATTCGATCAATCAATAAATCAATAAATCACTGAATTACTCAATCAATCAATCAATTACTGACTCCATCACTCACTCACTCAATCAATCAATCACTCCATCAATCAATCAATCGATCAATCAATCACTCCATCACTCAATCAATCCCCTCACCTCCCCCCACCCCCAATCTACTTCGAGAGTCGTCAGTCTTCCACAAAAAGATTAAGGCGTGCCATGATTTTCCATTACTGTAGAAAATCATCTATTGTACAGCTCGCATGTTACTGTTGGCCCCTACTTCCGGCTAATGTCAACCAATGATAAAAACCACTTATTTTGAGTAAATGGCGATTTTCGTAAACAACACACAATGCTCTGGGTTTTTTTTGCAACTTGCTTACTAACTTATGTGTGTGTGTTTGTGTGTGTGTGTGTGTGTGTGTGTGTGTGTGTGTGTGGTGTGTGTGTGTGTGTGTGCGTGTGTGTGTGTGTGTGTGTGTGTGTGTGTGTGTGTGTGTGTGTGTGTGTGTGTGTGTGTGTGTGTGTGTGTGTGTGTGTGTGTGTGTGTGCTGTGTGTGTGTTTGTGTGTGTGTGTGTATATATGTGTGTGTGTGTGTGTCGTGTGTGTAGTGTGTTTGTATGTGTGTGTGCGTGTGCGTGTGCGTGTGCGTGTGTGTGTGTGCGCGCGCGCGCGTGTGTGCTTAAGCTTACTTCTGGCAATACTTGATACTGCTTGCAGACATACAATCATAATGTCCGCAAACTGCGCACGCACGCACGCACGCACACGCACGCACACACGCACGCACGCAACACACACACACACACACACACACACACACACACACACACACACACACACACACACACACACTCGGGCACGTACGAACATACACATGCTCACACGCATACACATTGCGTTCATGCATCTATTCAAGCATGCCCAAGCCATATGCACTGACATTCACAAACACGCACAAGCATACACACAATCTCTCTCTCTCTCTCTCTCTCTCTCTCTCTCTCTTTCTCTCTCTCTGTCTCTGTCCCTCTCATTCTCTCTCTCTCTCTGTCTCTCGCTCTCTCTCTCTCTCGCTCTCTCCCTCTCTCTCTCTCTCTCTCTCTCTCTCTCTCTCTCTCTCTCTCCTACACAGACACAGACACGCACAGACAGACAGACACACACACACGCACACACGCGCGCACGCACGCACGCACACACACACACACACACACACACACACACACACACACACACACACACACACACACACACACACACACACACACACACACACACACTCGCACTGCCGGACTATCCTAACACACGAACCAACAGACAGACAGACAGACAGACAAACAAACATTAGCACACATTCCTAAAGAAAAAGAAAGGAACAGAAAAGAAAGAAAGAGAGAGAGGGGAAAAAACGCCACAAAAACAGCACAAACCCAGCCTTGTTGCGAGACGCTAAATTCGACTGGGCAAGTTGTCTCCCCTAATCGAGGAACTCTCGCGAAAAAGAAGGCACAAAGTGACGGCTTTTCAACACATGCGCGGAGATAGCATCCGGCTCATGCCTCGCGCTGCGACGTTGCAAAGGGTGAAAGGTCACAGCGCAAGCTTATGTCAAGAGCTGAGAAGAAACCAAAGTCGAAATCTGTGAGCAGATAATGTTAAGTATGTGTCACAATATCATTGTATCCTGGCTTCTCACCACTCTCAAGCTGCAGTTATATTACTTTCTCAACGAAAGTTCTCCTTGGGAGATAATAAAGTGATTTTGATTTGATTTGATTTGATTTGAACATTGTCCTTATTATCAGCATCAGTATTTCTTTGTCCTGTTATTGTTTGTGGAGGGATATCCAACAAGAGAGACTTGGTCCTGTGATCGTGAGTGCGTTTTAACCCTTTCACCGCCAGCCATCTTTGAGCCAAAAATGTCCATTAAACTTACTTGGCTACAGTAAAGATTTCGTCTGCAATATTGTGGGATTTTTGTGTGACACATTTAGAATAGGGTCAATCCTTACTGCCCAAACTTAGGAACACAATGTCATTGAATAATAGACCCTGATTTCAAGGGTTTTAATGGTGTGGGTGTTAAATCATTGTGGTGCAAAAATACGACATTGGCAATGAAAGGGTTTAAAGAGCTAATACGGTGTAGTAGTATGTAAATAAAAGACTAAACTGTCAATCGTGTTGTATTGGGAGTTTGGTCTAAGTTACATACTACTACTCAAGTTCATTGTTTAAGAATTTCGGTACCTGATTTTAAAAAATATCTTGTTATGGATGGATATCAGCTATCGTCATAGCCGCCATTTTGCGATACATCTAGGAAGTGAATTTTATAGTTGGAAGCTGCGCCATCTTTATCCCAAGATGGCCACAGGGCCCTTCTTGAAAAACAAAAATGGCGACAACTGGTCTCCAGCCATTACTGTCTTCCATGCACGAAAAT
>CM065703.1:45271159-45283659 GCA_017654935.2 Phymorhynchus buccinoides | reverse complement strand
TGTGCCCGTATCACATATGGGTAGGGGAGAGGGAGTATATAAATCATAACATAAGCAAAAGATATATAGGATAATAGAAAAGAATAAGGAAATGCGGCATTGGGAGTAAACATCAAAGAAATGTCAACATTCATTTGTTCAAAATTGTCACAAGTACAAGAAGGGGCTGGGCAGTGGAAAGGGAAATATTTCACACACACACACACACACACACACACACACACGTTCATTACTGATGAGTCCAACATAAACATTACGTTGCTGACAAATCCAACATATTGCAGTAACATAATGTACTGCTAATAGAGATATATAGATAGATAGATAGATAGGGAGAGAGATAACTTGGAACTCGGAACTCGAAATATTTTAATGATTTAGGCCAACAGCCCCTATCATGACAAGAAAGCACTAACACAAAACATGCACAACAGCAGCACATAGTTTACAATATGAGAGAGAGTGAGTGAGAGAGAGAGAGAGAGAGAGAGAGAGAGAGAGAGAGAGAGAGAGAGAGAGAGACAGACAGACAGACAGACAGACAGACAGACAGACAGACAGATATATGCATATACAGAGAGAGGGACACACAAACAGGTGACGAGCAAGGTTGTCAGCAGTTGGCTAGGTGCACACAGGCCTATGCCATACTTAGTCCAAGGTGAACATAACTTTCTTTCTTACATGCTCTCTCGCAAAGTCACACAAAGGTCTACTTGCCACCAGCCAACATGGCGCAGTGGTAACGTCCCCTACTGGCTAGGAGGTATCGAGTTCGAATCCCATCTGGCAAGGGTTGTTGTCGGTCCTGGGACCGAATCCTACCCTAGTGAGTGATTCTGGGCGCAATGGGAAGACTGAAACCACACAGTCGAGCTTCATCTGATTAACGGATGCGGTTCTGAGAGTGTGCCTCTAATTTCATGAACAACACTGCAGATGCCTGTAGTCCTCAGGTCTGGTTAATGCCGGGATATCATTATGAAAACAAGCATAGAGTACAGACCTATAAGGAACTCCAAAGCATCATCATCATCATAATATTAATAGTCATCCGCCTCATTTCCATGAGTCATCAAAAACAAAACAAATGTCTCAAATTCTGTGGCCTTGTGTGCCCTGCTCTCATGGTGACTTTAGTTTCGATTTCCAAACTAGTCTATGTCCTGGGTGCGTTCAAGTCAGAGTCAAGGGGATCCGTATGTTCTGGGGAGTTGTCGGTGGATGGTCGTGGTAGCGCCCTCGGAAGAGGACCTCACTCACGCTGTCTCCGTGACTGAGACATCATAGTGGTCAGCAGGGGGCGTAGTAGGAGGTGTCCTGCGTATGTTAACTCAGATCAGGCTCCACTGAACTCCACCAAAGTGACTCAACGGTGCAGTATCTCCTCGGTTGGTTACTTCCTGACAGCCTAACGTAGATTTGCTCCCCTTTGACTGATGATTTTGGAATCTGCGACCTGGCAAACCAGGTTGTGGCTGCGAGCTGCGCTTCGAAGTGAGCAGCGTGAGAGCAGCGGCACTGTTCGTTCATCCTAGAAGATGGAACAGAATAAAAGAAAAGTATGTTTGCCCTTCGTTACGCACAAAATGTCTTAGATAAGATATGAAGAGAATAACAAATCACGGCAGCTGCTGATACATGATTAGCTGCCAGGATGTTGATTGAAACCTCTCCTTTACCAGCAGAATCGCCATTGTAGCTACATTCTGGGAAGGAGTTTCTCCAGCCTGGTGTTCTTGCTCTTACAGCAGATCCTGCAACACTCCACCGTCGTCCTCAGGAACTCTGCTCTGAACTTGGTGCCAGTCAGACAGTACAGGTAGAAGTTGACAGCACTGTTCAGGTACATGAAGGTATAGCCAGTGTCCTGAAGTACCCAGTACCGCCCACTTTGCACCGGGTCATGCCAGTCGATATGTCGTTGTAGTAAGTGAGACACACTGAGTGGAACTGTGAACACAATGAAACAGGCACTGGCAGCGATCAATGTGACAGTCAGTGAAAACACGTTCTGTTGTCTGGAACCCTGGCTGGCTTGTTGTGCAGAAAGTCGCTGGTTTGCTCTGACAGATCTGACCAGTGTCCACAACAGAACACAGTTGCTGACAGCCAACAACAGAAAAGGCAGAACACTGTTGACAACGAGGCGAATCCACGGCATGATCGTGACATCGAACCAGTAGTACGATTTGTTGGATTCAAAAATATAGCATCTACCATTTTTATGTTCAAATCCCCAGATGAAGTGACTGTTATACAGCATGCTAACTACAACCAGGACAGCGGCACTAACCCGTGACTTTCTCTTGGTCCACACGGCACCGACACGAAGTGGCCACAGCACGGAGGCAGCTCTGAGCATGGTGAGTGACACTAAGGTCCACGGCGACAGAGACCACGACGTCAAATAGGTAAACCTGTCCAGCTTGCACTGCCAGGAGCCCAGAGTGGAGAAGTATCTGATACAGAGTGCCCAGTTCAGTAATCTGTTCAAGGGACCTAGAGTGATCATGACTTGATCAGACAAGGCCAATGCACTGAAGAACACACTGGAAGTGGTGGCAGGAAGGCGAATCATGATGATGATGATCACCACATTTCCCAAAGATCCCAAAATGACTGCAGTAGTATAGCCAATTTGTGCGATCAGTTTGGCAGTCTTCATGTAAGGCTGGTATACTTCATTCCATGTTTGCCGTTCCATGCGATCTGAGGCCTCCATTGTCTCTGAAAACAGGATCGTGTAGACGAATTTAGCTAAGTTTTGTAGTAAAATTATGTTGCTATCTTCTTCTTCTTCTTTTGCAGCGGTCGATATTTTGCAATCTAATCAGTCATATATGGATGTAGTTTTATTTGTGGTGTAGCTATTGTGGTATCGTGATCATAAATGTATTCAATTAATCTGCTATGTTACAAATCGTTGGTGTCTTATCGGTCGTAGATGGACCTCTACAATTTAGTATGAATTAGTGTGCTTTATCCGATTCTAGGACACTTTCCCCCTGGACTTTCCCCCCCCCACCCCCACCCCTGGACTTTATCCCCCGGAATTCTTCCTCCCGGACACTTTCCCCCCGGACATTTTCCTCCCTAGGACTTTTTCCCCTGGGACACTTTCCCCCCATAGTATCATTGATTGCTGTATCACGAGAGCTATAGTGCATGCCTGCACACACATACACACAACAGATGAGTGAGAGAGACTGAGAGAGAGAGAGAGAGAGAGAGAGAGAGAGAGAGAGAGAGAGAGAGAGAGAGAGAGAGAGAGAGAGAGAGAGAGAGAGAGAGAGAGATTAAAAATCAAAATTCGCTTTCATATTGTTCAATCACAGATATACTCTTCATTATGATGTTAAAAGTTTTATTTTGTCCCAACAACGGACCCTTCATTGTCATAAAACAAATTCAGTAAACACTTATATGCACGCACACACACACACACACACACACACACACACATACACACACACACACACACACACACACACACACACACACACACACACACACACACACACACACATACATACACACACACACACACACACACATACACACACACACACACACACACACACACACACACACACACACACACACACACACGCACACACACTTTCGCATACATACAAGCATACACACACGTGACATGCAAGATCTCTCTCTCTCTCTCTCTCTCTCTCTCTCTCTCTCTCTCTCTCTCTCTCTCTCTCTCTCTGCTGTATGCAAGTCTCTTTATACACCAATCAATGAGGTCTCGGAGGTGGGAGGGAAGTGTCCCAGGGGCAAGAAGTGATAGGGGGGAATAGTACCGGGGGGAAAGTGTCCTGGGGGGAAAGAGTTCCAAGGGGGAAATTGTCCGGGGGGGGGGGGGAATAGTACCGGGGGGAAAGAGTCCTAGGGGGAAAAAATCCAGGGGGAAGAATTCCGGGGGATAAAGTCCAGGGGGGGAAAGTCCAGGGGGAAAGTGTCCGGTTACCGCTTTATCCAGTGTACACACTGGCGTACTGACGAAGCCATACGTTTTTCTTTGACTCTGTATATAGGATGTTTTGGGTTTTGCTTTATATACTTCTTTGCCTCTCCAGGATATCTTGCAAACCACTGGACAGAATCGTTTCAAAGTTTTGTGTAGTGGTGTAACACCAAGAGGTGAAAACATATGCAAACAAATGCCCTGGGTGTGCCACCAAGAATGACAGTAAGCCCTCTGCTGTTTGTATCACCCTTTGGACATCGGGAATCACTGTATGGAATCATTGTAAATTTCGTATGGTGTTAGATTACTATAAGCTGAGGTATATTGACTCTAGTAGAGCTCGATAAGCCCTGAATTAATGATGAAGACTTACCTTTTCACTCAACCTAAAATGTTACTACTCATGCGTAACTTTCACCAAGCATCCGCTCGGCTTTGTCAGCATTTGCACACTGAATGTGGAGACTTGGTATTTAGTCAACGCGCCGGTGAGATGAGCTCACGATGTGCGACTGAATAAGGGAGTTGTAGACGGCTGGCAAGACGTGTCTGCCCCTGTCCCGGTTCAGCGTGGGTTTGATGGCCGCCATGTAAATGGCTTTCTTCACTCCACGTCGGAACCAGTTCACTTCATGTTCCAGCACTGAGATGCTGTCATCCGAGAAGTCGTGCTTCACCCGGTCTGGATGTTCACCCACCAGGGACGAATTCCGTTGGTGCTCCCCCAGTCTTTTCTTCATAGATTATTTGTTTCTCCCACATAGCACTCTTTGATGTTGAGTTGACTGTAATAGGGCGTTTGCCTCGAGTGTTCGTTCACTATACTAGACTACTAATTTGCCCAAGCTCGTTCTGCCCGAGTTGCGCTGACCTCTCTAATTCAACACTAGTGAAATTCAAGGTCGCCGGCGCATGGCAATTGCCCTATTGTCAGAGTCTATGCGGTACACGACACTGGTTTGGATTAGTTTGTCTGTTCTGTCCTTGGGGGCAACAAGCATGCTGCGGATGGTGTTGCAGGGCTTAGAGTGAACGACCACTCCATTCTTGTGGATCTTGTGATTCAGTGCCTCTGTGATTCCATGGATGTAGGGGATGGTCAAGTCAAAGTCAAAGTCAAAAATAGTTTATTATCACATTAGGTGAAAGTACAGTGTGGTCTCGTACAAGCACAATACAAGCAAGGAAACACATTTGCATGCATTAAAAATGGAAACAAAACTAAAGAAAAAATGGATAACAAATCATGCTTCGCAAGAAGTTGGACATAGTTACCTCTTTCCCATCATTTTTATCCTCGCATTCATTTATTCACCCTCACCCCACCCCAAGCTTTTACATATTTTCGGTCCCTTCCCGTTCCCAACATTTCATGCGCCTCCCTCTTCTTTCTCTCTGTCTCTCTTTCTGTCTCTCCGGTGACGTGTCCGCGGCGTGGTGTGGCTTGCTTAGAGGCCGGGTGAGGAGAAATCCTAATCCCAGGTACTTTCCAGGTCGATCTGGTATAGCCAGATATGCCGAGGACTTCTTTGGTGTTGTTTCTCCTGGTATAGCCAGATATGCCGAGGACTTCTTTGGTGTTGTTTCTCCTGGTATAGCCAGAGATGCTGAGGACTTCTTTGGTGTGTTGTTTCTCCTCAGCCAGAGATGCTGAGGACTTCTTTGGTGTGTTGTTTCTCCTCAGCCAGAGATGCTGAGGACTTCTTTGGTGTGTTGTTTCTCCTCAGCCAGAGATGCTGATGACTTCTTTGGTGTGTTGTTTCTCCTCAGCCAGAGATGCTGAGGACTTCTTTGGTGTGTTGTTCCTCCTCAGCCAGAGATGATGAGGACTTCTTTGGTGTGTTGTTTCTCCTCAGCCAGAGATGCTGAGGACTTCTTTGGTGTGTTGTTCCTCCTCAGCCAGAGATGCTGAGGACTTCTTTGGTGTGTTGTTTCTCCTCAGCCAGAGATGCTGAGGACTTCTTTGGTGTGTTGTTCCTCCTCAGCCAGAGATGCTGAGGACTTCTTTGGTGTGTTGTTTCTCCTCAGCCAGAGATGCTGAGGACTTCTTTGGTGTGTTGTTTCTCCTCAGCCAGAGATGCTGAGGACTTCTTTGGTGTGTTGTTCCTCCTCAGCCAGAGATGCTGAGGACTTCTTTGGTGTGTTGTTCCTCCTCAGCCAGAGATGATGAGGACTTCTTTGGTGTGTTGTTTCTCCTCAGCCAGAGATGATGAGGACTTCTTTGGTGTGTTGTTTCTCCTCAGCCAGAGATGCTGATGACTTCTTTGGTGTGTTGTTTCTCCTCAGCCAGAGATGCTGAGGACTTCTTTGGTGTGTTGTTCCTCCTCAGCCAGAGATGCTGAGGACTTCTTTGGTGTGTTGTTTCTCCTCAGCCAGAGATGCTGAGGACTTCTTTGGTGTGTTGTTTCTCCTCAGCCAGAGATGATGAGGACTTCTTTGGTGTGTTGTTTCTCCTCAGCCAGAGATGATGAGGACTTCTTTGGTGTGTTGTTCCTCCTCAGCCAGAGATGATGAGGACTTCTTTGGTGTGTTGTTTCTCCTCAGCCAGAGATGATGAGGACTTCTTTGGTGTGTTGTTTCTCCTCAGCCAGAGATGATGAGGACTTCTTTGGTGTGTTGTTCCTCCTCAGCCAGAGATGATGAGGACTTCTTTGGTGTGTTGTTTCTCCTGGTATAGCCAGAGATGCTGAGGACTTCTTTGGTGTGTTGTTTCTCCTCAGCCAGAGATGATGAGGACTTCTTTGGTGTGTTGTTCCTCCTCAGCCAGAGATGATGAGGACTTCTTTGGTGTGTTGTTCCTCCTCAGCCAGAGATGCTGAGGACTTCTTTGGTGTGTTGTTCCTCCTCAGCCAGAGATGATGAGGACTTCTTTGGTGTGTTGTTCCTCCTCAGCCAGAGATGCTGAGGACTTCTTTGGTGTGTTGTTCCTCCTCAGCCAGAGATGATGAGGACTTCTTTGGTGTGTTGTTTCTCCTCAGCCAGAGATGATGAGGACTTCTTTGGTGTGTTGTTCCTCCTCAGCCAGAGATGCTGAGGACTTCTTTGGTGTGTTGTTCCTCCTCAGCCAGAGATGATGAGGACTTCTTTGGTGTGTTGTTCCTCCTCAGCCAGAGATGATGAGGACTTCTTTGGTGTGTTGTTTCTCCTGGTATAGCCAGAGATGCTGAGGACTTCTTTGGTGTGTTGTTTCTCCTCAGCCAGAGATGCTGAGGACTTCTTTGGTGTGTTGTTCCTCCTCAGCCAGAGATGCTGAGGACTTCTTTGGTGTGTTGTTTCTCCTGGTATAGTCAGAGATGCTGAGGACTTCTTTGGTGTGTTGTTCCTCCTCAGCCAGAGATGCTGAGGACTTCTTTGGTGTGTTGTTTCTCCTGGTATAGTCAGAGATGCTGGGGACTTCTTTGGTGTGTTGTTCCTCCTCAGCCAGAGATGATGAGGACTTCTTTGGTGTGTTGTTTCTCCTGGTATAGTCAGAGATGCTGGGGACTTCTTTGGTGTGTTGTTTCTCCTGGTATAGCCAGAGATGCTGAGGACTTCTTTGGTGTGTTGTTTCTCCTGGTAGCCAGAGATGCTGAGGACTTCTTTGGTGTGTTGTTTCTCCTGGTATAGCCAGAGATGCTGAGGACTTCTTTGGTGTGTTGTTCCTCCTCAGCCAGAGATGCTGAGGACTTCTTTGGTGTGTTGTTTCTCCTGGTATAGTCAGAGATGCTGGGGACTTCTTTGGTGTGTTGTTCCTCCTCAGTCTACGGACTGGGCGGGTCCGTTTCAATGCAGAAATCTTGTACAAACAATGTATTTACAATTATTTTATAATTCGCATGTTGTATGTAGAATGTCTACGTCTTGTAAACTTTAAATGCTTGTAAATGAGGTAGAAGTAAAAATGGAGAATCCTGCCATGTTTGTCTTAAGCCATCTAGTTATTATTGTTGATGTTGTTATTGCTGTGAAAATTATTATTGTTATTAGAACACCAAAAATGGAAAGGAGAGAGAGAGAGAGAGAGAGAGAGAGAGAGAGAGAGAGAGAGAGAGAGAGAGAGAGAGAGAGAGAGAGAGAGAGAGAGAGAGAGAGAGAGGGGTCAAAGCTTCAACGTCAAAAATATTTTAATCATTCGGCCTCTGGCCCATAGCAATCGAATTCACAAAAAGTATTGATTATGAACAATAACATACATGCATACCTGTTATACATCTATGAGCAATAGAAGAAGAAGAAGAAGAAGAAGAAGAAGAACAGAAGAAGAAGAAGAAGAGAAGAAACACCTGAAGAAGAAGAAAAGAAGAAGAAGAAGAAGAAGAAGAAACAACATGAAGAAGAAGAAGAAGAAGAAGAATTTTTAGAAGAAGAAGAAGAAGAAGAAGTACGAAGAAGAAGAAGAAGAAGAAACAGCATGAGACAAAAAGAAGAAACAAGAAGATAATAGATGGAAGCATAAGAGAAGAAGAAATAAGAAGACTAACAATAACCTTAAGACAAAAGATCAAGTAATAACAGACAAGAAGAATAAGAATAAAATGGGGAAGCATAATAAACAACAGTAATAAAAAAAGAAGGCACGTAGAAGAATCAGATATAAAGAAAAAGAATAAGAATAATAAAAAGAATAGAAGAAGAAGAAGAAACTACATGAAGAAAAAGAAGAAACAAGAAGAAGAAGAAGAATAAGAAGAAGAAAGAGAAAAGAGAAGAGAAGCAAAGAAGAACTGAGAAGAAGAAGAAGAAAATCATGAAGAAAAGAAGAAGAAGAGAAGAGAGAAGAAACAACAACAAAAGAAAAGAAGAAACAAGAAGAAGAATATGAAAAGAAAGAAAGAACATTGAATAAAGAACAATGAATAAAAAAGAAAGAATAAGAAGAAGAATAAGAAGAAGAGAAGAAGAAAGAATGAAAAGAAGAAGAAAAGAGAAGAAGAAGAAGAAGAAGAAGAGAAGAAGAAGAAGAAGAAGAAGAAGAAACAAGAAGAAGAAGAAGAAAAAAAAAGACAAAAGAAGAAAGAAAAAATAAGAAGAAGAAAGAAGAAAAGAAGAAGAAGAAGAATAGAAGAAGAAGAATTGAATAGAAGAAGAAGAAGAAGAAGAAGAAGAAGAAGACAAGAAGAAGAAGAAGAAGAAGACAGAAGAAGAAAAAGAAAGAAGAAAGAGAAACAAGAAGAAGAAGAAGAAAGAAGAAGAAGAAGAAGAGAAGAAGAAGAAAGAAGAAGAAAGAAGAATGAAGAAGAAGAAAAAATAAGAAGAAAATAAAGAAGAAGAAAGAAGAAGAATAAAGAAGAAAGAGAAGAAGAAAACAAAGAAGAAGAATAAGAAGAAAAAGAAGAAGAAGAAGAAGAAGAAAGAAGAAGAAGAAGAAGAAGAAGAAGAAGAAGAAGAAGAAGAAGAAGAAGAAGAAGAAGAAGAACAATAAGAAGACGAATAAGAATAAAAAAGAATAAGAAAAGAAGAAGACAAGAATAATAAGAATAAGAATAAGAAGAAGAAAAGAATAAGAAGAATAAAAAATAAGAAGATAAATAAGATAATAAGAGAAAGAAGAATAAGAAAAATAATAAGAATAAAAATAAACAATAAGAAGAATAAAATAAGAATAAAAGAGAATAAATAAGAATAAACAGAGAAGAAAGAATAAAATAATAATAAGAATAATAAGAAGTAGAATAATAATAAGAATAAGAAACATAAGAATAAAAAACAGATAAGAAGAAAAAGAAAAAAAGAATAAAATAAGAAGAAGAAAGAAGAATAATAATAAGAAAAATAAATAATAAAAAGAATAAGAGAAGAAAAAAAAAAAAAAAAGAAAAAAAAAAGAATAAAAAAAAGAAGAAAAATAAAGAAATTAATTCTCTAACTTGAAATATAAGAAAGCCTTGCGCAGATCTCTCAGGAAATGTGACCCCCCAAAGCACTAGAAGGGAATGGGGAAAACAGTTTGGTTGGACTAGTGTGGCTTGACAAAGGCAGTTTCTCTCTAAACTCTTTCTTCTCTCTTTTTTTGTCTCTTTCCTGTTCTTTTCTTCTCTATCTTCTCTTTCTTCTACACGACAATATTTGTTTTCACAGGAATAATATACCGCTATGAGAAATAAAATAAGGAAAGGGACAATTAAATAGAGTGATCACCCAGAGAGAGAGAGAGAGAGAGAGAGAGAGAGAGAGAGAGAGAGAGAGAGAGAGAGAGAGAGAGAGAGAGAGAGAGAGAGAGAGAGAGTAGAGAGAGAGAGAGAGAGAGAGAGAGAGAGAATTGACAATTTGACAATTTGATATTTATTGTCATTACCAACATAGGTCTTATGACAAGGGGGGAGAGTATACAATACAAAATGGCCATTGTCAACATCAAAACAATTAAGTCCATTTAAAAAATAAAGTAGATGGAAGCAACAAAAACCATTACTTAATGCTTACATCGTTCCATTTACGTGTGGCCAAAAATCAAATGGAGGAAAAAACAACAACAACAAAACAACAACAACCACACATCTAATCTCTTGTTTCGAGGATTTCCTCCTTTGTGTTTTATAATAAAGAGAAGAGAAAGAGTTCGATCTTTTAGAAGAAGTGTATTATTGGTCGACCACCCAAACTTAATGACTACCATGTATTTGCACTCAAAACGATTCTTTATTAGAAAAGAAAGCTTTACTTATTTCTTATTTTTATAGCCTCTGCAATGTATTTTGCAACAGACTGAATTACCTGGTCATCCTTTGATGAGAAAATAAAAGCTACATCTGAGAGAGAGAGAGAGAGAGAGAGAGAGAGAGAGAGAGAGAGAGAGAGAGAGAGAGAGAGAGAGAGAGAGAGAGAGAGAGAGAGAGAGAGAGAGAGAGACAGACAGACACACAGAGATAGACAGAACCAGAGAGCTAAAGAGAGAGATAGACAGAGAGACACAGTTAGACAGACAGATAGACAGGCAGACAGACAGACAGGCAGACAGACAGACAGGCATTCAGACAGAAAGACAGGCAGACAGATACACACACACAGAGATGCAAGGGCACTGAAAACATATACTCACGTGTGGTCATGTTATACCTACTTATTTTGGAAAACAGACATCCTATAGATAACTGCACATCCAAGGACAGAGCGGTAGGCTATACATGACTTACTTGTGAGTGATGCTTGGTTGATGCTCTCGTCCCAGTTGGCGGTGCCGATCGGACGTGAAACCCAACATTCATTCATTAATTCATTCATCCATTCATTAATTCATTCATTCATTCATCCACCCATCCATCCATCCATCTATTCATTCATTCAATCATTCATTCATTCATCCATCCATTCATTCCTTCATCCATCCATCATTCATTCTCATTCATCCATCCATCCATTAATTAATTCATTCATTCATTCATTCATTCATTCATTCATTCATTCATTCATTCATTCATTCATTCATTCATTCATTCATTCATTCATTCATTCATTCGTTCGTTCGTTCGTTGTTTCGTTCGTTCGTTCGTTCATTCATGCATTCATTCATTGATTCATTAATCTATCCATCCATTAATTAATTCATTAATTAATTCATTCATTCATTCATTCATCCATTCATTCATTCATTCATTCATTCATTCATTCATTCATTCATTCATTCATTCATTCATTCATTCATTCATTCATAGAGCAGTCTTTTTTAATATTGTGTTCACGGAGGGCCCTTCGGCAAAAGGAAAATGATGGATCAAAGTGTATATACGTGTTTTCATCGGAAATGTTATTGGATAACCAAACCTCCTTCAAAATGGAAGGTAAGGGTCCGTTTGTTTGTTCGTTTGTTTGTATTAACACGTGTGTGTTTGTGTGTCGTCGTGTGTGAGTTGGGCATGTGTGTGAGTGTGTGACGTGTCTCTGTATGTATGTATGTATGTATGAGTATGTACGGGTGTGTATGTGTGTGTATGTGTTTGTGTGTATGTGCTTGTATTTGTGAGTACGGTTTATGTGTATGTGTTTGTGTGAGTATATTGGTGTGTACAGGTTTGTCTATGTGTCTATGTGTGTGTTGTGTGTGTGTGTGTGTGTGTGTGTGTGTGTGTGTGTGTGTGTGTGTGTGTGTGTGTGTGTGTTTTCTGTTTATGTACTTGTATATGTGAGTACGGGTGTGTGTATATGTGTGAGTGTATTGGTGTGTAGGGGTTTGCCTATGTGTGCGTGTATTTGTGTATGCGGGTGTATGTGTTTGTGTGTGGGTATTTGTTTGTGCACGGGTGTGCGTATGTGTCTGTGTTTGTGTTTGTGTTCGTGTATTTGCATGTAGTGTGTGTGTATTTGTCTGTGGTTGTGTGCGTGTATTTGTGTACACGGGTGTATGCATGTGTCTGTGTTTGTGTGCGTGTGTGTGTGTGTGTGTGTGTGTGTGTGTGTGTGTGTGTGTGTGTGTGTGTGTGTGTGTGTGTGTGTGTGTGTGTGTGTGTGTGTGTGTGTGTGTGTATACGGGTGTGTGCGTTTGTGTGTGTGCATGCATTTCTGTATACAAACATACTCGTGTGCGTTTATGCTAATGCCT
>CM065703.1:45258659-45266159 GCA_017654935.2 Phymorhynchus buccinoides | reverse complement strand
TATGGTTGGTGTTGAAAGAAGACGAATGCTTTGTTTATATGGTTGGTGTTGAAAGAAGACGAATGCTGTGTTTATATGGTTGGCGTTGAAAGAAGACGAATGCCTTGTTTATATGGTTGGCGTTGAAAGAAGACGAATGCCTTGTTTATATGGTTGGTGTTGAAAGAAGACGAATGCCTTGTTTATATGGTTGGCGTTGAAAGAAGACGAATGCTGTGTTTATATGGTTGGCGTTGAAAGAAGACGAATGCTGTGTTTATATGGTTGGCGTTGAAAGAAGACGAATGCCTTGTTTATATGGTTGGCGTTGAAAGAAGACGAATGCCTTGTTTATATGGTTGGCGTTGAAAGAAGACGAATGCTGTGTTTATATGGTTGGCGTTGAAAGAAGACGAATGCTTTGTTTATATGGTTGGTGTTGAAAGAAGACGAATGCTGTGTTTATATGGTTGGCGTTGAAAGAAGACGAATGCTGTGTTTATATGGTTGGCGTTGAAAGAAGACGAATGCTTTGTTTATATGGTTGGTGTTGAAAGAAGACGAATGCTGTGTTTATATGGTTGGCGTTGAAAGAAGACGAATGCCTTGTTTATATGGTTGGTGTTGAAAGAAGACGAATGCTTTGTTTATATGGTTGGTGTTGAAAGAAGACGAATGCTGTGTTTATATGGTTGGCGTTGAAAGAAGACGAATGCCTTGTTTATATGGTTGGCGTTGAAAGAAGACGAATGCTTTGTTTATATGGTTGGCGTTGAAAGAAGACGAATGCTGTGTTTATATGGTTGGCGTTGAAAGAAGACGAATGCTTTGTTTATATGGTTGGTGTTGAAAGAAGACGAATGCTGTGTTTATATGGTTGGCGTTGAAAGAAGACGAATGCCTTGTTTATATGGTTGGTGTTGAAAGAAGACGAATGCCTTGTTTATATGGTTGGCGTTGAAAGAAGACGAATGCTTTGTTTATATGGTTGGCGTTGAAAGAAGACGAATGCTGTGTTTATATGGTTGGCGTTGAAAGAAGACGAATGCCTTGTTTATATGGTTGGCGTTGAAAGAAGACGAATGCCTTGTTTATATGGTTGGTGTTGAAAGAAGACGAATGCCTTGTTTATATGGTTGGTGTTGAAAGAAGACGAATGCTTTGTTTATATGGTTGGTGTTGAAAGAAGACGAATGCTGTGTTTATATGGTTGGTGTTGAAAGAAGACGAATGCTTTGTTTATATGGTTGGTGTTGAAAGAAGACGAATGCCTTGTTTATATGGTTGGTGTTGAAAGAAGACGAATGCCTTGTTTATATGGTTGGTGTTGAAAGAAGACGAATGCCTTGTTTATATGGTTGGCGTTGAAAGAAGACGAATGCCTTGTTTATATGGTTGGTGTTGAAAGAAGACGAATGCTGTGTTTATATGGTTGGTGTTGAAAGAAGACGAATGCTTTGTTTATATGGTTGGTGTTGAAAGAAGACGAATGCTGTGTTTATATGGTTGGTGTTGAAAGAAGACGAATGCCTTGTTTATATGGTTGGCGTTGAAAGAAGACGAATGCCTTGTTTATATGGTTGGTGTTGAAAGAAGACGAATGCTGTGTTTATATGGTTGGTGTTGAAAGAAGACGAATGCTTTGTTTATATGGTTGGCGTTGAAAGAAGACGAATGCCTTGTTTATATGGTTGGTGTTGAAAGAAGACGAATGCTTTGTTTATATGGTTGGCGTTGAAAGAAGACGAATGCCTTGTTTATATGGTTGGTGTTGAAAGAAGACGAATGCTTTGTTTATATGGTTGGTGTTGAAAGAAGACGAATGCTTTGTTTATATGGTTGGTGTTGAAAGAAGACGAATGCTGTGTTTATATGGTTGGTGTTGAAAGAAGACGAATGCCTTGTTTATATGGTTGGCGTTGAAAGAAGACGAATGCCTTGTTTATATGGTTGGTGTTGAAAGAAGACGAATGCTGTGTTTATATGGTTGGTGTTGAAAGAAGACGAATGCTTTGTTTATATGGTTGGCGTTGAAAGAAGACGAATGCCTTGTTTATATGGTTGGTGTTGAAAGAAGACGAATGCTGTGTTTATATGGTTGGTGTTGAAAGAAGACGAATGCTGTGTTTATATGGTTGGTGTTGAAAGAAGACGAATGCTGTGTTTATATGGTTGGTGTTGAAAGAAGACGACGAATGCTTTGTTTATATGGTTGGTGTTGAAAGAAGACGAATGCTTTGTTTATATGGTTGGCGTTGAAAGAAGACGAATGCCTTGTTTATATGGTTGGTGTTGAAAGAAGACGAATGCCTTGTTTATATGGTTGGCGTTGAAAGAAGACGAATGCCTTGTTTATATGGTTGGTGTTGAAAGAAGACGAATGCTGTGTTTATATGGTTGGTGTTGAAAGAAGACGAATGCTTTGTTTATATGGTTGGTGTTGAAAGAAGACGAATGCCTTGTTTATATGGTTGGCGTTGAAAGAAGACGAATGCCTTGTTTATATGGTTGGTGTTGAAAGAAGACGAATGCTGTGTTTATATGGTTGGTGTTGAAAGAAGACGAATGCTTTGTTTATATGGTTGGCGTTGAAAGAAGACGAATGCCTTGTTTATATGGTTGGTGTTGAAAGAAGACGAATGCTTTGTTTATATGGTTGGCGTTGAAAGAAGACGAATGCTTTGTTTATATGGTTGGTGTTGAAAGAAGACGAATGCTGTGTTTATATGGTTGGTGTTGAAAGAAGACGAATGCTTTGTTTATATGGTTGGTGTTGAAAGAAGACGAATGCTTTGTTTATATGGTTGGTGTTGAAAGAAGACGAATGCCTTGTTTATATGGTTGGCGTTGAAAGAAGACGAATGCCTTGTTTATATGGTTGGTGTTGAAAGAAGACGAATGCTGTGTTTATATGGTTGGTGTTGAAAGAAGACGAATGCTTTGTTTATATGGTTGGTGTTGAAAGAAGACGAATGCTTTGTTTATATGGTTGGTGTTGAAAGAAGACGAATGCTTTGTTTATATGGTTGGTGTTGAAAGAAGACGAATGCTTTGTTTATATGGTTGGTGTTGAAAGAAGACGAATGCTTTGTTTATATGGTTGGTGTTGAAAGAAGACGAATGCTGTGTTTATATGGTTGGCGTTGAAAGAAGACGAATGCCTTGTTTATATGGTTGGTGTTGAAAGAAGACGAATGCTTTGTTTATATGGTTGGCGTTGAAAGAAGACGAATGCCTTGTTTATATGGTTGGTGTTGAAAGAAGACGAATGCTTTGTTTATATGGTTGGTGTTGAAAGAAGACGAATGCTTTGTTTATATGGTTGGTGTTGAAAGAAGACGAATGCTTTGTTTATATGGTTGGTGTTGAAAGAAGACGAATGCTGTGTTTATATGGTTGGTGTTGAAAGAAGACGAATGCTTTGTTTATATGGTTGGTGTTGAAAGAAGACGAATGCCTTGTTTATATGGTTGGTGTTGAAAGAAGACGAATGCTGTTTATATGGTTGGTGTTGAAAGAAGACGAATGCTGTGTTTATATGGTTGGTGTTGAAAGAAGACGAATGCTGTTTATATGGTTGGTGTTGAAAGAAGACGAATGCTTTGTTTATATGGTTGGTGTTGAAAGAAGACGAATGCTTGTTTATATGGTTGGCGTTGAAAGAAGACGAATGCCTTGTTTATATGGTGTTTGAAAGAAGACGAATGCTTTGTTTATATGGTTGGTGTTGAAAGAAGACGAATGCCTTGTTTATATGGTTGGCGTTGAAAGAAGACGAATGCTTTGTTTATATGGTTGGTGTTGAAAGAAGACGAATGCCTTGTTTATATGGTTGGTGTTGAAAGAAGACGAATGCTTTGTTTATATGGTTGGTGTTGAAAGAAGACGAATGCTTTGTTTATATGGTTGGTGTTGAAAGAAGACGAATGCTTTGTTTATATGGTTGGTGTTGAAAGAAGACGAATGCTTTGTTTATATGGTTGGTGTTGAAAGAAGACGAATGCCTTGTTTATATGGTTGGCGTTGAAAGAAGACGAATGCTTTGTTTATATGGTTGGCGTTGAAAGAAGACGAATGCCTTGTTTATATGGTTGGTGTTGAAAGAAGACGAATGCCTTGTTTATATGGTTGGTGTTGAAAGAAGACGAATGCTTTGTTTATATGGTTGGCGTTGAAAGAAGACGAATGCTTTGTTTATATGGTTGGTGTTGAAAGAAGACGAATGCCTTGTTTATATGGTTGGCGTTGAAAGAAGACGAATGCCTTGTTTATATGGTTGGAAGACGTTGAAAGAAGACGAATGCTGTGTTTATATGGTTGGTGTTGAAAGAAGACGAATGCTTTGTTTATATGGTTGGTGTTGAAAGAAGACGAATGCCTTGTTTATATGGTTGGTGTTGAAAGAAGACGAATGCGAATGCTTTGTTTATATGGTTGGTGTTGAAAGAAGACGAATGCCTTGTTTATATGGTTGGTGTTGAAAGAAGACGAATGCTTTGTTTATATGGTTGGTGTTGAAAGAAGACGAATGCTTTGTTTATATGGTTGGTGTTGAAAGAAGACGAATGCTTTGTTTATATGGTTGGTGTTGAAAGAAGACGAATGCTTTGTTTATATGGTTGGTGTTGAAAGAAGACGAATGCCTTGTTTATATGGTTGGCGTTGAAAGAAGACGAATGCCTTGTTTATATGGTTGGCGTTGAAAGAAGACGAATGCTTTGTTTATATGGTTGGCGTTGAAAGAAGACGAATGCTTGTTTATATGGTTGGTAAAGAAGACGAATGCTTTGTTTATATGGTTGGCGTTGAAAGAAGACGAATGCCTTGTTTATATGGTTGGTGTTGAAAGAAGACGAATGCTGTGTTTATATGGTTGGTGTTGAAAGAAGACGAATGCTTTGTTTATATGGTTGGTGTTGAAAGAAGACGAATGCTGTGTTTATATGGTTGGTGTTGAAAGAAGACGAATGCCTTGTTTATATGGTTGGTGTTGAAAGAAGACGAATGCTTGTTTATATGGTTGGTGTTGAAAGAAGACGAATGCTTTGTTTATATGGTTGGCGTTGAAAGAAGACGAATGCCTTGTTTATATGGTTGGTGTTGAAAGAAGACGAATGCTTTGTTTATATGGTTGGCGTTGAAAGAAGACGAATGCCTTGTTTATATGGTTGGTGTTGAAAGAAGACGAATGCTTTGTTTATATGGTTGGTGTTGAAAGAAGACGAATGCTTTGTTTATATGGTTGGTGTTGAAAGAAGACGAATGCTTTGTTTATATGGTTGGCGTTGAAAGAAGACGAATGCTTTGTTTATATGGTTGGTGTTGAAAGAAGACGAATGCCTTGTTTATATGGTTGGCGTTGAAAGAAGACGAATGCCTTGTTTATATGGTTGGCGTTGAAAGAAGACGAATGCCTTGTTTATATGGTTGGTGTTGAAAGAAGACGAATGCTTGTTTATATGGTTGGCGTTGAAAGAAGACGAATGCCTTGTTTATATGGTTGGCGTTGAAAGAAGACGAATGCTTTGTTTATATGGTTGGCGTTGAAAGAAGACGAATGCTGTGTTTATATGGTTGGTGTTGAAAGAAGACGAATGCTTTGTTTATATGGTTGGTGTTGAAAGAAGACGAATGCTGTGTTTATATGGTTGGTGTTGAAAGAAGACGAATGCTTTGTTTATATGGTTGGTGTTGAAAGAAGACGAATGCTTTGTTTATATGGTTGGTGTTGAAAGAAGACGAATGCTTTGTTTATATGGTTGGTGTTGAAAGAAGACGAATGCTTTGTTTATATGGTTGGTGTTGAAAGAAGACGAATGCTGTGTTTATATGGTTGGCGTTGAAAGAAGACGAATGCTTTGTTTATGGTTGGCGTTGAAAGAAGACGAATGCTTTGTTTATATGGTTGGTGTTGAAAGAAGACGAATGCCTTGTTTATATGGTTGGTGTTGAAAGAAGACGAATGCCTTGTTTATATGGTTGGCGTTGAAAGAAGACGAATGCTTTGTTTATATGGTTGGTGTTGAAAGAAGACGAATGCTTGTTTATATGGTTGGTGTTGAAAGAAGACGAATGCTTTGTTTATATGGTTGGTGTTGAAAGAAGACGAATGCCTTGTTTATATGGTTGGTGTTGAAAGAAGACGAATGCTGATATGGTTGGCGTTGAAAGAAGACGAATGCCTTGTTTATATGGTTGGTGTTGAAAGAAGACGAATGCTTGTTTATATGGTTGGTGTTGAAAGAAGACGAATGCCTTGTTTATGGTTGGTGTTGAAAGAAGACGAATGCTTTGTTTATATGGTTGGTGTTGAAAGAAGACGAATGCTGTTTATATGGTTGGCGTTGAAAGAAGACGAATGCTTTGTTTATATGGTTGGCGTTGAAAGAAGACGAATGCTTTGTTTATATGGTTGGTGTTGAAAGAAGACGAATGCCTTGTTTATATGGTTGGCGTTGAAAGAAGACGAATGCCTTGTTTATATGGTTGGTGTTGAAAGAAGACGAATGCTTTGTTTATATGGTTGGTGTTGAAAGAAGACGAATGCTGTGTTTATATGGTTGGTGTTGAAAGAAGACGAATGCTGTGTTTATATGGTTGGTGTTGAAAGAAGACGAATGCTCCTGTTTATATGGTTGGCGTTGAAAGAAGACGAATGCTGTGTTTATATGGTTGGTGTTGAAAGAAGACGAATGCTTTGTTTATATGGTTGGCGTTGAAAGAAGACGAATGCTGTGTTTATATGGTTGGTGTTGAAAGAAGACGAATGCTGTGTTTATATGGTTGGTGTTGAAAGAAGACGAATGCCTTGTTTATATGGTTGGCGTTGAAAGAAGACGAATGCTTTGTTTATATGGTTGGTGTTGAAAGAAGACGAATGCTGTGTTTATATGGTTGGTGTTGAAAGAAGACGAATGCTTTGTTTATATGGTTGGTGTTGAAAGAAGACGAATGCTTTGTTTATATGGTTGGTGTTGAAAGAAGACGAATGCTTTGTTTATATGGTTGGTGTTGAAAGAAGACGAATGCCTTGTTTATATGGTTGGTGTTGAAAGAAGACGAATGCTTTGTTTATATGGTTGGTGTTGAAAGAAGACGAATGCTTTGTTTATATGGTTGGTGTTGAAAGAAGACGAATGCCTTGTTTATATGGTTGGTGTTGAAAGAAGACGAATGCTGTGTTTATATGGTTGGTGTTGAAAGAAGACGAATGCTTTGTTTATATGGTTGGTGTTGAAAGAAGACGAATGCTGTGTTTATATGGTTGGTGTTGAAAGAAGACGAATGCTTTGTTTATATGGTTGGTGTTGAAAGAAGACGAATGCTTTGTTTATATGGTTGGTGTTGAAAGAAGACGAATGCTTTGTTTATATGGTTGGCGTTGAAAGAAGACGAATGCTTTGTTTATATGGTTGGTGTTGAAAGAAGACGAATGCTTTGTTTATATGGTTGGCGTTGAAAGAAGACGAATGCCTTGTTTATATGGTTGGTGTTGAAAGAAGACGAATGCTTTGTTTATAT
>CM065703.1:45248990-45258159 GCA_017654935.2 Phymorhynchus buccinoides | reverse complement strand
ACATGCTGTGTGTGTGTAGTTATTATATGTTTGGCGTTACAAGACCAACAGAAAGAGAAAGAAAAAAAGAAAAGACAAGCTTTGTTTGTTGACAAAATAAGGAAAGAAAGAACAGAACAAGCAAAGAAAATTTGTCGGGAAAAGACTTGAAAAGGAAAAGACGAAAGACCGAATGCCCTTGTCTTGTCATTCTTTGCTTGGTAGGTGTGTTTATTATGTGCCTTATTGGCGTTGGATTGTTGTGAAAGAATAAAGAAATCGAAAGAACGAAATATGCCCTTGTTCTTTGGTTTTAGATGGTTGTTGGGTTGAAAATACAAAAAGAAGACGAGAATAATGCCTTTTGTTTATATTGGTTAGGCGTTTTGGTTGGGAAAAGAAAAGAAAATTGGAATTGTCGTTTTTGATTGTTGTGTGGAAAGAAGAAAATGTTGTTGTTTTTGTTTTTTTTGTGTTGGTTTGTTTTGAAAGAAGAAAGAATGAAAGAAATTTTTGAAAGAAGGGACGAAAAAGTGGGAATGTTTGAATAAAGAAGAAAGACGAATGCTGATTGTTTATTATGGTTTCTGGCGTTGGAGTGAAAGTGTGTGAAAGTGAAAAGAAGACGAGAAAAAGTATAACCGGGCGAAAAAAGAAGACTGTGTTTATATAGATGTTGGCGTCGTTTGTTGGAATATGGCCGTTTGTTTTTTGATTTCGTTTGACAGTTATAGAAACGAATAAAATGCCAGTGCTTGTTTACTATGGTTGGAACGTTGTGCGAAAGAAGACGAAATGGCCTGGTTTATTGGTTGGATGTTGTTGCTTTTTTTGGTTGAAAGGAAGACGAACGAAACGAAGTGCTGTGTGTTATAATGAGATATGGCGTTCGAAAATGTTTGAAAGAAGACGAAGCACTTGTTTATATACTTGTGTGACACCCCTGTTTGTGAAAGAAGACGAAGCTGTGGTTTAGTATGGTTGGCCGTTTGAAAAAGAAGACGATAAATGCTTGTGTTATATGGTTGGTGTTGAAAGAAGACGAATGCTTTGTTTATATGGTTGGTGTTGAAAGAAGACGAATGCTTTGTTTATATGGTTGGCGTTGAAAGAAGACGAATGCTTTGTTTATATGGTTGGCGTTGAAAGAAGACGAATGCTTTGTTTATATGGTTGGTGTTGAAAGAAGACGAATGCTGTGTTTATATGGTTGGTGTTGAAAGAAGACGAATGCCTTGTTTATATGGTTGGCGTTGAAAGAAGACGAATGCTTTGTTTATATGGTTGGTGTTGAAAGAAGACGAATGCTTTGTTTATATGGTTGGTGTTGAAAGAAGACGAATGCTTTGTTTATATGGTTGGTGTTGAAAGAAGACGAATGCTGTGTTTATATGGTTGGCGTTGAAAGAAGACGAATGCCTTGTTTATATGGTTGGTGTTGAAAGAAGACGAATGCCTTGTTTATATGGTTGGCGTTGAAAGAAGACGAATGCCTTGTTTATATGGTTGGCGTTGAAAGAAGACGAATGCCTTGTTTATATGGTTGGCGTTGAAAGAAGACGAATGCCTTGTTTATATGGTTGGCGTTGAAAGAAGACGAATGCTTTGTTTATATGGTTGGCGTTGAAAGAAGACGAATGCTTTGTTTATATGGTTGGCGTTGAAAGAAGACGAATGCGTTGTTTATATGGTTGGTGTTGAAAGAAGACGAATGCCTTGTTTATATGGTTGGTGTTGAAAGAAGACGAATGCTTTGTTTATATGGTTGGTGTTGAAAGAAGACGAATGCCTTGTTTATATGGTTGGTGTTGAAAGAAGACGAATGCCTTGTTTATATGGTTGGTGTTGAAAGAAGACGAATGCCTTGTTTATATGGTTGGCGTTGAAAGAAGACGAATGCCTTGTTTATATGGTTGGTGTTGAAAGAAGACGAATGCTTTGTTTATATGGTTGGTGTTGAAAGAAGACGAATGCTTTGTTTATATGGTTGGTGTTGAAAGAAGACGAATGCTGTGTTTATATGGTTGGTGTTGAAAGAAGACGAATGCCTTGTTTATATGGTTGGCGTTGAAAGAAGACGAATGCTTTGTTTATATGGTTGGTGTTGAAAGAAGACGAATGCTGTGTTTATATGGTTGGTGTTGAAAGAAGACGAATGCTTTGTTTATATGGTTGGCGTTGAAAGAAGACGAATGCTTTGTTTATATGGTTGGTGTTGAAAGAAGACGAATGCTTTGTTTATATGGTTGGTGTTGAAAGAAGACGAATGCCTTGTTTATATGGTTGGTGTTGAAAGAAGACGAATGCTTTGTTTATATGGTTGGTGTTGAAAGAAGACGAATGCCTTGTTTATATGGTTGGTGTTGAAAGAAGACGAATGCTGTGTTTATATGGTTGGTGTTGAAAGAAGACGAATGCCTTGTTTATATGGTTGGCGTTGAAAGAAGACGAATGCCTTGTTTATATGGTTGGTGTTGAAAGAAGACGAATGCCTTGTTTATATGGTTGGTGTTGAAAGAAGACGAATGCTTTGTTTATATGGTTGGCGTTGAAAGAAGACGAATGCTTTGTTTATATGGTTGGTGTTGAAAGAAGACGAATGCTTTGTTTATATGGTTGGTGTTGAAAGAAGACGAATGCGTTGTTTATATGGTTGGTGTTGAAAGAAGACGAATGCTTTGTTTATATGGTTGGTGTTGAAAGAAGACGAATGCTTTGTTTATATGGTTGGTGTTGAAAGAAGACGAATGCTGTGTTTATATGGTTGGTGTTGAAAGAAGACGAATGCCTTGTTTATATGGTTGGTGTTGAAAGAAGACGAATGCCTTGTTTATATGGTTGGTGTTGAAAGAAGACGAATGCCTTGTTTATATGGTTGGTGTTGAAAGAAGACGAATGCTGTGTTTATATGGTTGGTGTTGAAAGAAGACGAATGCTTTGTTTATATGGTTGGTGTTGAAAGAAGACGAATGCCTTGTTTATATGGTTGGCGTTGAAAGAAGACGAATGCCTTGTTTATATGGTTGGTGTTGAAAGAAGACGAATGCTTTGTTTATATGGTTGGTGTTGAAAGAAGACGAATGCTTTGTTTATATGGTTGGCGTTGAAAGAAGACGAATGCCTTGTTTATATGGTTGGTGTTGAAAGAAGACGAATGCTTTGTTTATATGGTTGGCGTTGAAAGAAGACGAATGCCTTGTTTATATGGTTGGTGTTGAAAGAAGACGAATGCTGTGTTTATATGGTTGGTGTTGAAAGAAGACGAATGCTTTGTTTATATGGTTGGTGTTGAAAGAAGACGAATGCTGTGTTTATATGGTTGGTGTTGAAAGAAGACGAATGCCTTGTTTATATGGTTGGCGTTGAAAGAAGACGAATGCCTTGTTTATATGGTTGGTGTTGAAAGAAGACGAATGCTGTGTTTATATGGTTGGTGTTGAAAGAAGACGAATGCTTTGTTTATATGGTTGGCGTTGAAAGAAGACGAATGCCTTGTTTATATGGTTGGTGTTGAAAGAAGACGAATGCTTTGTTTATATGGTTGGCGTTGAAAGAAGACGAATGCCTTGTTTATATGGTTGGTGTTGAAAGAAGACGAATGCTGTGTTTATATGGTTGGCGTTGAAAGAAGACGAATGCTGTGTTTATATGGTTGGCGTTGAAAGAAGACGAATGCCTTGTTTATATGGTTGGCGTTGAAAGAAGACGAATGCCTTGTTTATATGGTTGGCGTTGAAAGAAGACGAATGCCTTGTTTATATGGTTGGTGTTGAAAGAAGACGAATGCTTTGTTTATATGGTTGGTGTTGAAAGAAGACGAATGCTGTGTTTATATGGTTGGTGTTGAAAGAAGACGAATGCTTTGTTTATATGGTTGGTGTTGAAAGAAGACGAATGCCTTGTTTATATGGTTGGTGTTGAAAGAAGACGAATGCTTTGTTTATATGGTTGGTGTTGAAAGAAGACGAATGCCTTGTTTATATGGTTGGTGTTGAAAGAAGACGAATGCTGTGTTTATATGGTTGGTGTTGAAAGAAGACGAATGCTTTGTTTATATGGTTGGTGTTGAAAGAAGACGAATGCTGTGTTTATATGGTTGGTGTTGAAAGAAGACGAATGCCTTGTTTATATGGTTGGCGTTGAAAGAAGACGAATGCCTTGTTTATATGGTTGGTGTTGAAAGAAGACGAATGCTGTGTTTATATGGTTGGTGTTGAAAGAAGACGAATGCTTTGTTTATATGGTTGGTGTTGAAAGAAGACGAATGCTGTGTTTATATGGTTGGTGTTGAAAGAAGACGAATGCCTTGTTTATATGGTTGGCGTTGAAAGAAGACGAATGCCTTGTTTATATGGTTGGTGTTGAAAGAAGACGAATGCTGTGTTTATATGGTTGGTGTTGAAAGAAGACGAATGCTTTGTTTATATGGTTGGTGTTGAAAGAAGACGAATGCCTTGTTTATATGGTTGGTGTTGAAAGAAGACGAATGCTTTGTTTATATGGTTGGTGTTGAAAGAAGACGAATGCCTTGTTTATATGGTTGGTGTTGAAAGAAGACGAATGCTTTGTTTATATGGTTGGCGTTGAAAGAAGACGAATGCTGTGTTTATATGGTTGGCGTTGAAAGAAGACGAATGCCTTGTTTATATGGTTGGCGTTGAAAGAAGACGAATGCCTTGTTTATATGGTTGGCGTTGAAAGAAGACGAATGCCTTGTTTATATGGTTGGTGTTGAAAGAAGACGAATGCTTTGTTTATATGGTTGGTGTTGAAAGAAGACGAATGCTGTGTTTATATGGTTGGTGTTGAAAGAAGACGAATGCTGTGTTTATATGGTTGGTGTTGAAAGAAGACGAATGCTTTGTTTATATGGTTGGTGTTGAAAGAAGACGAATGCCTTGTTTATATGGTTGGTGTTGAAAGAAGACGAATGCCTTGTTTATATGGTTGGCGTTGAAAGAAGACGAATGCCTTGTTTATATGGTTGGTGTTGAAAGAAGACGAATGCTGTGTTTATATGGTTGGTGTTGAAAGAAGACGAATGCTTTGTTTATATGGTTGGTGTTGAAAGAAGACGAATGCTGTGTTTATATGGTTGGTGTTGAAAGAAGACGAATGCCTTGTTTATATGGTTGGCGTTGAAAGAAGACGAATGCCTTGTTTATATGGTTGGTGTTGAAAGAAGACGAATGCTTTGTTTATATGGTTGGTGTTGAAAGAAGACGAATGCTTTGTTTATATGGTTGGCGTTGAAAGAAGACGAATGCCTTGTTTATATGGTTGGTGTTGAAAGAAGACGAATGCTTTGTTTATATGGTTGGCGTTGAAAGAAGACGAATGCCTTGTTTATATGGTTGGTGTTGAAAGAAGACGAATGCTGTGTTTATATGGTTGGTGTTGAAAGAAGACGAATGCTTTGTTTATATGGTTGGTGTTGAAAGAAGACGAATGCTTTGTTTATATGGTTGGTGTTGAAAGAAGACGAATGCCTTGTTTATATGGTTGGTGTTGAAAGAAGACGAATGCTTTGTTTATATGGTTGGTGTTGAAAGAAGACGAATGCTTTGTTTATATGGTTGGCGTTGAAAGAAGACGAATGCCTTGTTTATATGGTTGGTGTTGAAAGAAGACGAATGCTTTGTTTATATGGTTGGCGTTGAAAGAAGACGAATGCCTTGTTTATATGGTTGGTGTTGAAAGAAGACGAATGCTTTGTTTATATGGTTGGCGTTGAAAGAAGACGAATGCCTTGTTTATATGGTTGGTGTTGAAAGAAGACGAATGCTGTGTTTATATGGTTGGTGTTGAAAGAAGACGAATGCTTTGTTTATATGGTTGGTGTTGAAAGAAGACGAATGCCTTGTTTATATGGTTGGCGTTGAAAGAAGACGAATGCCTTGTTTATATGGTTGGTGTTGAAAGAAGACGAATGCTGTGTTTATATGGTTGGTGTTGAAAGAAGACGAATGCTTTGTTTATATGGTTGGCGTTGAAAGAAGACGAATGCCTTGTTTATATGGTTGGTGTTGAAAGAAGACGAATGCTGTGTTTATATGGTTGGTGTTGAAAGAAGACGAATGCTGTGTTTATATGGTTGGTGTTGAAAGAAGACGAATGCTTTGTTTATATGGTTGGTGTTGAAAGAAGACGAATGCTTTGTTTATATGGTTGGTGTTGAAAGAAGACGAATGCCTTGTTTATATGGTTGGTGTTGAAAGAAGACGAATGCCTTGTTTATATGGTTGGTGTTGAAAGAAGACGAATGCCTTGTTTATATGGTTGGCGTTGAAAGAAGACGAATGCCTTGTTTATATGGTTGGTGTTGAAAGAAGACGAATGCTGTGTTTATATGGTTGGTGTTGAAAGAAGACGAATGCTTTGTTTATATGGTTGGTGTTGAAAGAAGACGAATGCTGTGTTTATATGGTTGGTGTTGAAAGAAGACGAATGCCTTGTTTATATGGTTGGCGTTGAAAGAAGACGAATGCCTTGTTTATATGGTTGGTGTTGAAAGAAGACGAATGCTGTGTTTATATGGTTGGTGTTGAAAGAAGACGAATGCTTTGTTTATATGGTTGGCGTTGAAAGAAGACGAATGCCTTGTTTATATGGTTGGTGTTGAAAGAAGACGAATGCTTTGTTTATATGGTTGGCGTTGAAAGAAGACGAATGCTTTGTTTATATGGTTGGTGTTGAAAGAAGACGAATGCTGTGTTTATATGGTTGGTGTTGAAAGAAGACGAATGCTTTGTTTATATGGTTGGTGTTGAAAGAAGACGAATGCTGTGTTTATATGGTTGGTGTTGAAAGAAGACGAATGCCTTGTTTATATGGTTGGCGTTGAAAGAAGACGAATGCCTTGTTTATATGGTTGGTGTTGAAAGAAGACGAATGCTTTGTTTATATGGTTGGTGTTGAAAGAAGACGAATGCTTTGTTTATATGGTTGGCGTTGAAAGAAGACGAATGCCTTGTTTATATGGTTGGTGTTGAAAGAAGACGAATGCTGTGTTTATATGGTTGGTGTTGAAAGAAGACGAATGCTGTGTTTATATGGTTGGTGTTGAAAGAAGACGAATGCTTTGTTTATATGGTTGGTGTTGAAAGAAGACGAATGCTTTGTTTATATGGTTGGTGTTGAAAGAAGACGAATGCTGTGTTTATATGGTTGGTGTTGAAAGAAGACGAATGCCTTGTTTATATGGTTGGTGTTGAAAGAAGACGAATGCCTTGTTTATATGGTTGGCGTTGAAAGAAGACGAATGCCTTGTTTATATGGTTGGTGTTGAAAGAAGACGAATGCTGTGTTTATATGGTTGGTGTTGAAAGAAGACGAATGCTTTGTTTATATGGTTGGTGTTGAAAGAAGACGAATGCTGTGTTTATATGGTTGGTGTTGAAAGAAGACGAATGCCTTGTTTATATGGTTGGCGTTGAAAGAAGACGAATGCCTTGTTTATATGGTTGGTGTTGAAAGAAGACGAATGCTGTGTTTATATGGTTGGTGTTGAAAGAAGACGAATGCTTTGTTTATATGGTTGGCGTTGAAAGAAGACGAATGCCTTGTTTATATGGTTGGTGTTGAAAGAAGACGAATGCTTTGTTTATATGGTTGGCGTTGAAAGAAGACGAATGCCTTGTTTATATGGTTGGTGTTGAAAGAAGACGAATGCTGTGTTTATATGGTTGGTGTTGAAAGAAGACGAATGCTTTGTTTATATGGTTGGTGTTGAAAGAAGACGAATGCTGTGTTTATATGGTTGGTGTTGAAAGAAGACGAATGCCTTGTTTATATGGTTGGCGTTGAAAGAAGACGAATGCCTTGTTTATATGGTTGGTGTTGAAAGAAGACGAATGCTGTGTTTATATGGTTGGTGTTGAAAGAAGACGAATGCTTTGTTTATATGGTTGGCGTTGAAAGAAGACGAATGCCTTGTTTATATGGTTGGTGTTGAAAGAAGACGAATGCTGTGTTTATATGGTTGGTGTTGAAAGAAGACGAATGCTTTGTTTATATGGTTGGCGTTGAAAGAAGACGAATGCTTTGTTTATATGGTTGGTGTTGAAAGAAGACGAATGCCTTGTTTATATGGTTGGTGTTGAAAGAAGACGAATGCTTTGTTTATATGGTTGGTGTTGAAAGAAGACGAATGCTTTGTTTATATGGTTGGTGTTGAAAGAAGACGAATGCTTTGTTTATATGGTTGGTGTTGAAAGAAGACGAATGCCTTGTTTATATGGTTGGTGTTGAAAGAAGACGAATGCCTTGTTTATATGGTTGGTGTTGAAAGAAGACGAATGCCTTGTTTATATGGTTGGTGTTGAAAGAAGACGAATGCGTTGTTTATATGGTTGGTGTTGAAAGAAGACGAATGCTTTGTTTATATGGTTGGTGTTGAAAGAAGACGAATGCTTTGTTTATATGGTTGGTGTTGAAAGAAGACGAATGCTTTGTTTATATGGTTGGTGTTGAAAGAAGACGAATGCTTTGTTTATATGGTTGGTGTTGAAAGAAGACGAATGCTTTGTTTATATGGTTGGTGTTGAAAGAAGACGAATGCTTTGTTTATATGGTTGGCGTTGAAAGAAGACGAATGCTTTGTTTATATGGTTGGTGTTGAAAGAAGACGAATGCTTTGTTTATATGGTTGGTGTTGAAAGAAGACGAATGCTTTGTTTATATGGTTGGTGTTGAAAGAAGACGAATGCTTTGTTTATATGGTTGGTGTTGAAAGAAGACGAATGCTTTGTTTATATGGTTGGTGTTGAAAGAAGACGAATGCTTTGTTTATATGGTTGGCGTTGAAAGAAGACGAATGCTTTGTTTATATGGTTGGTGTTGAAAGAAGACGAATGCTTTGTTTATATGGTTGGCGTTGAAAGAAGACGAATGCTTTGTTTATATGGTTGGTGTTGAAAGAAGACGAATGCTTTGTTTATATGGTTGGTGTTGAAAGAAGACGAATGCTTTGTTTATATGGTTGGTGTTGAAAGAAGACGAATGCTGTGTTTATATGGTTGGTGTTGAAAGAAGACGAATGCCTTGTTTATATGGTTGGTGTTAAAAGAAGACGAATGCTGTGTTTATATGGTTGGTGTTGAAAGAAGACGAATGCTTTGTCGATGAACATTCTTTCAATGCAAACACTGAGAGAGGTAAATGTGCCACCCCCCTTACCCAAACACTTATT
>CM065703.1:45228990-45238990 GCA_017654935.2 Phymorhynchus buccinoides | reverse complement strand
GATCTAGATCAAAACTAGGATCAAACAAACCAAATCTCAATCACCAGCCATCAATAATACTCACTAGTTGGGCTATAAAGACTGGCTGGGAGAGAGGTTGAGTCTGCAATGTTGCTCCAGCTAGGTTTCAGCGTCTTGTGTGAAAAGTATGTGTAGGCTAACTTTTTCTCACTACTCAAATTATAGCCTTCACTTTCAAACAATGAAAGCCTGTGATTGGTTTATAGCAATTGACACGTCACAAGATGATGCTATAATTTTATGCATACTAGTACCGAATAATCATGCACCGGTTACATCCTTATCACATGTCGACATTCCTACCCTTCTCGTGATTAGAAAGGACGAGTTGTCTTCAAAGGGAGCCGACTGTGGGGGTCACTTTCTCGTGATGGGGAGGTAGATCGGGATTCAAAGAGACAAATGCCTTAATCGGCGTCTGTTTGAAGCTGAATGGCAATTAAAGTGGCGGCCCGAGAAAAGAAGGGGGGGGGGGGGGGGGGGGTGTAGATAAGAAACAAAGAAAGCGGGTGGTGCGGGTCAATTACGTCACAGGGCTTGCTAAGAGCATCGACATTTTAAATTTCGTGGGATTAGTGAAAAAGTTTGTGGGCAAGAACATCTTTCGTAGAGCATTATATTTGGGACAAATAAGAAGAAAATGGTATTCAGATTCGTTAGTGTTGGAACAAAAGGGACAACTGTGATCTGTTTGGCGAATCTACCTCGGAAAACACGAGGAATTCCGAACCTGTGTTTCGTAACTTCCTCTCTCTCTCTCTCTCTCCTCTCTTCTCTTCTCTCTTCTCTCTCTCTCTCTCGGCTCTCTCCTCTCTCTCTCTATATAAAAATCTCTCTCTCTCTCTCTCTCCTTCTCTCTCTCTCTCTCTCGTCCGTCTCTCTCTCTCTCCTCTCTCTCCTCTCTCTCTCTCTCTCTCTCTCTCTCTCTCTCCTCTCTCTCTCTCTCTCTCTCTCTCTCTCTCTCTCTCTCTCTCTCTCTCTCTCTCTCTCTCTCTCTCTCTCTCTCTCTCTCTCTCTTCTCTCTCTCTCTCTCTCTCTCTCTTCTCTCTCTCTCTCTCTCTCTCTCTCTCTCTCTCTCTCTCATCTCTCTCTCTCTCTCTCTCTCTCTCTCTCTCTCTCTCTCTCTCTCTCTCCTCTCTCCCTCTCTCTCTCTCTCTCTCTCTCTCTCTCTCTCTCTCTCTCTCTCTCTCTCTCTCTCTCTCTCTCTCTCTCTCTCTCTCTCAAACACCACCCCTTTCCCAAACCCCAGCTGTGAATGTTGCCTTCATTTCTTATGCTATTTCTTCTTCCTTTTTGTTGTTTGTCTTTTCTTTACTGATTTCCTTCTCTTCTTTAAAAAAAATGAGAGTGTTGTTTTGAAACCATCGCCAGCTAAATAATATCAGCTTGCTTGCCTTTTAGTCTACCTGTAGCGAGCTGTCAATAAGGCTTCCCGTCGCCATCTTTGCTCAGGGAAGGATAACTCCATGCTGCGTCGAGGAGAGTGATCTGTTTGAAGCGGAGAGGAAGGAAATTATCTCCCGGGTCAAGGGAAAGGGAGCGCCAAGAGGGCGCTAATTGATTGTATTAACTCTTAAATCAATCCCAGCCTCTTCCCAGTCGTCCATCTGTTTCTCTGTCTCTGTCTCCCATTATCTCATTTCTCTGTCTCTGTCTCTCTCTGTTTTGTCTCTGCCTGTTTCTCTGGGGTTTTGTTTCAGTTTTTAGTCCCAGAGCCGAAGGTTCGGGGAGCTATTGTTTTTGTCTGGTCCGTCCGTCCGGTGTCCGTCCGGCGTGCCTCCGTCCGTCCGGCTATTCGTCCATTTTTCTCAAAATCTATTCAGTGTATCATCATCAAATTTAGTATACTAGTTTGCTAAGATGCAAACTATCCACTGATGTATTTAGTTTTAGATTAAGGTCAAGGTCGCGCCAGTTACGGGGTTCAAACCCCGAAACACATAATCGCTAATATCTCGCGAAGTTTTGCATGTATTTCAATGCAATGCAGTTTTTTTCACAACATTTCTTGATGAATGGTCTATAACACAGTTGTCATGAATTTTTCTGTGCGCTCGTGTGCGCATGATCGCGCCGCGCTCAAATCACGGGTCCAAACCCCAAGACTATATATACAAAAAACTATTCAGTTACGTGCTGTTTTGATGCGGGACTTTGCAGCCGCTCGGCGTTGCACTTGTTTGTTTTCATTTTGGACTGTCTTTCTGTCCTCTCTCTCTCCGATTCTCTCTCGGTCGGCTCTCTCTCTCTCTCTCTCTCTCTCTCTCTCTCTCTCCCCCTCTCTCTGTCTCTCTCTCTGTCTCTCTCTCTCCCTCTCTATCTCTCTTTCTCTCTCTCTCTCTCGTACAGAGTCTCTCTCTCTCTCTCTCTCTCTCTCTCTCTCTCCCCCCCCCCCGTTTCTCTGTCTGTCCCTGTCTCCCTGTATTCACATATTCTCTCTGTCTTTGTCCACCTTTGATTGTCTATGTGTCTCTGTCTCTCCCTGTTTCTCTGTCTGTCCCTGTCTCTCTGTCTTCACATCTTCTCTCTGTCTTTGTCCACCTTTGATTATTTCTGTATTTCTGTCTCACGTGTTGTCTCCTGGCTGTCTATCTGTCTCTGCATCTCTGTCTCCCGTCATAGGGTATTTTGATCTCTACCCCTTTGATCGTTAGTGACATAGGTGTTAAACCACTCTCCTGCTGAAATCGACTCTCTCTCTCTCTTAAACGAAAATTAAGGCACTCCTCTCCTCTCTCTCTCTATCTCATCTCTGTTATCTCTCTCATCTCTCTCTCTCCTCTTCTCTCTCAAAGAAACTTGTCTCTCTCCGTCTCTCTCTCTCTCTCTGTCTGTCTGTTCGTGTCTCTCTGCATCACCGCCCCCCCCCTGCACCGTGTCTCTCTCTCTCTCTCTCTCTGACATCCCTAGCTCGCTCTCGTTCTCTCTCTCTCTCTCTCTCTCTCTCTCTCTCTCTCTCACACACACACATGGAAATGACACACACCACACACACACACACACACACACCACAACACACACTTTACTACACACACACTTCATCGACGGTAAAATATTCCTTTTTTAAGGAATGGAGTAACAAAGTGGAGGGGGAGGGGGGGGGGGGGGGAATAGCACAAGATTACGCAGGCATCAGTGAAGTTGTGAGGATTGAGGGAAAGATAAAGGAGATAGTAACATCACCACTTCTACATTAATTTCTACCTCCACCCCCCTGTCCCCTATTTGTTTATCTCTCTCTCTCTCTGCTCGTGTTGTACTCTCTCTCGACCTCGCTCTCTCTCTTCTATCATCTCTCTCTCTCTCTCTCTCGCTCCCTCTCTCTCTCCTGCCTCTCCCTTTCTCTCGTCTCATGACACACACACACACACACACCCACGTCACACACACACACACACACACACAGCACGCACGCACACACACACACTCGCTCGCACACGCACCTCACACACACACAGGGACACATACACATCACGCACTCACACTACACACAAACAACATGTTACACAACACACACACACGCACGCGAACACCACACACGCGCACACGCACACGCACACGCCAGATCACGTCACCCACACACACACACACCACACCCACCCACACACACCACACACACACACACCACCCACACACACACACACACCGCAACACACACACACACACACACACACACACGTTTGTCTGAAATCACTTGTAGTGGAAGTTACGTTAAACTGATGAACACAGATACACACACACCACACAGCACACACACACACCCACACACACACACACCACACACACACACACACACCGCACACACGCATTCACGCACGTCATGCACACGCACAAGCACACTGCACGCACACGCACACACAACACGCACACACACACACACCACACACACACACACACACGACCACACAGCACACACACACACACAGACAGACACACATCCACCATTCTTTTCTTACTGTTCTCATTTCTCTACCGCATCACTATCATCATCTACCTTGGCTTTAAGGCTGTGCCATGACCAATTTGGCATAGGCTAGAACACCAAGGCTACATCAAAATGTTGCTATGCTATGTAATAGTTATGCCGGGATTGTCTTTAGCCATGACAAGCTACTAACATAACATCATCAGTCTTCAAAATCCCGCGAAGACGGAGTGTGGTTGCTCATGTGGCGGGGTAATCATAAACGGTCAAGTTCGCAATGTTAGCATCCCTAGCTGGTGCATTTGTACCATAGTGTTTCAAGTGCTTCGGTTTTTGGGATGATCCCTGGAGTCTTTTAGGCCAGGGTAGAGGAACAAGAACACAACAAACAACAACAACAACAACCAGCCAACAACAACAACAACAACAACAACAACAACAACATAGGCCTACGTATCTCTGTGTCTGTCTCTGTCCTGTCAGACTTGTATCTGTCTTTGTGTGTGTCTATGTTTGTTTTTCTCTGTCTCAATCTCTCTGTCCGTCTGTGTGTCTGTCTCTCTCTCTCTCTTCTCTCTCTCTCTCTCCTCTCTCTCTCCTTCGTCTCTCTCTCTCTCCTCTCTCTCTCTCTCTCTCTCCTCTCTCTCTCTCTCTCTCTCTCTCTGCTGCTCCTCTCTCCCTCTCTCTCTCTCTCTCTGCTGTCTCTTTTCTCTCTCTCACACTCTATCTCTATCTCTGTCTTTCTCTCTCTCAGACTCTTTCTTTGTCCCCATTCTCTCTCTCCTCTCTCTCTCTCCTCTCTCTCTCTCTCATCTCATCTCTCTCTCTCTCTCTCTCTCCCAATTCTCTGTCTCTCTCTATCTCTATCATCTCTCTCTCTTTCTCTCTCTCTCTATTTCATTTCATTCTCTCTCTCTCTCTTCTCTCTCTCTCTCTCTCCCTCTCTCTCTCCTCCTCTCTTTGCACCCCATGTTCTCTCCGTTTGTCTCTCAGCTCTCTCTCTCTCTCTCCCTCTCTCTCCCTCTCTCTCTCTCTCCCTCTCCCTCTCCTCTCTCCTCTCCCTCCCCTCTCTCTCCCTCTCACTCTCTCTCCCTCTCATCCTCTCTCTCTCCTCTCTCTCTCCTCTCTCCCCCTCTCTCTCCCTCTCCCCTCTCTCTCCCTCTCCCTCTCTTTCTCCCTCTCCCTCTCTCTCCCTCTCTCTCTCTCTCTCTCCCTCTCCCTCTCTCTCCCTCTCCCTCTCCCTCTCTCTCCCTCTCCCTTTGCACCCATGTTCTCTCCGTCTGTCTCTCCCTCTCTCTCCCTCTCCCTCTCTCTCCCTCTCCCTCTCTCTCCCTCTCTCGACTCCCTTTGCCCCATGTTCTCTCCGTTTGTCTCTCCCTCTCTCTCGCCATCTCTCCCTCTACTCTCCCTCTCCCTCTCTCTGCCCTCTCTCTCCTCTCTCCTCTCGTCTCTCTCCCTCTCCCTCTCTCTCCCTCTCCCTCTCTCTCCCTCTCCCTCTCTCTCCCTCTCCCTCTCTCTCCCTCTCCCTCTCTCTCTCTCTCTCTCTCTCTCACTCTCTCCTCTCTCTCTCCCTCTCCACTCCCTCTCTCTCTCTCCCTCTCTCTCCCTCTCTCTCTCTCTCTCCCTCTCTCCTCTCTCTCCCTCTCCCTCCCCCTCTCTCTCTCTCCCTTTGCACCTCCCTGTTCTCTGTCCGTCTGTCTCTCTCCCCTCCCTCTCTCTCCCTCCCTCTCCCTCTCTCTCCCTCTCCCTCTCCCTCTCTCTCCGCTCTCCTTTGCAACCATGTTCTCCTCCGTCTGTCTCTCCCTCTCTCTCTCTCAATCTCTCTCCCTCTCTCTTCCACTCTCTCCCTCTCCCTTTGCACTCCCATGTTCTCTCCGGTCTTTTTCTCTCTCTCTCCCTCTCTCTCCCTCTCCCTCTCTCCCCCTCTCCCTCTCTCTGTCTCTCTCTCCCTCTCTCTCCCTCTCCCTCTCTCTCCCTCTCCCTCTCTCTCTCTCTCCTCTCATCTCACTCTCTCTCCTCTCTCTCCCTCTCCCTCTCTCTCCCTCTCCCTCTCTCTCCGTCTCTCTCTCCCTCTCCCTTTGCACCCATGTTCTCTCCGTCTGTCTCTCCCTCTCTCCCCCTCTCCCTCTCTCCCTCCCTCCTCTCCCTTTGCACCCATGTTCTCTCCGTCTGTCTCTCCCTCTCTCCTCCCTCTCTCTCCCTCTCCCTTTGCACTCATCCCCTCTCTCTCCCTCTCTCTCCCTCTCCCTCTGCACTCATCTCTCTCTCTCCTCTCTCTCTCCCTCTCTCTCCCTCTCCCTCTCACCCTGTTCTCTCCGTCTCTCTCTCCCTCTACTCCCCCCCTCGCTCTCTCTGTCCCTCTCCCTCTCTCACCCATGTTTCTCTCTCTCCCTCTCTCTCCCTCTCCCTCTGCACCCATGTCTCTCTCCTCTCTCTCTCTCCCTCTCTCTCCCTCTCCCTTTGCACCCATGTTCTCTCCTCTCTCTCCTCTCCCTCTCTCTCCCTCTCCCTCTCTCTCTCTCTCTCCCTCTCTCCGTCTCTCTCTCCCTCTCCCTCTCTCTCCGTCTCTCTTCTCTCCCTCCCCCCCCTTCCTGCCCTCTTCTCCCATGTCTCTCTCGTCTCTCCCTCCCTCTCCCCTCTTCTCTCTCTCTCTCTCTCCCTTCTGCACCCTCTCTTCTCTCCGTCTCTCTCTCCCTCTCTCCCCTCTCTCCCTTTGCACCCATGTTCTCTCCGTCTGTCTCTCTCTCTCTCTCCCTCTCTCTCACTCTCCCTCTTTGCACCCATTCTCTCTCTCCGTCTCCTCTCTCCCTCTCTCTCCTCCCTCTCTCCCTCTCCCTTTGCACCCATGTTCTCTCCCGTCTCTCTCTCCTCTCTCTCCCCCTCTCCCTTTGCACCCATGTTCTCTCCGTCTGTCTCTCCCTCTCTCTCCCTCTCTCCCTCTCCCTTTGCTCCCATGTTCTCTCCGTCATGTTCTCCTCGTCTCTCTCTCTACTCTCTCTCTCCTTTGCACCCATGTTTCTCTCTCTCTCCCTTTCACCCTGTTCTCTCCGTCTGTCTCTCTCTCCCTCTCCCTTTGCACCCATGTTCTCTCCGTCTGTCTCTCCCTCTCTCCCCCTTCCCTCTCTCTCTCCCTCTGTCCTCCCTCTTTGCTCCTCCATGTTCTCTCCGTGCTCTCTCCCTCCCTCTCTCTCCCTCTCCCTTTGCACCCATGTCTCTCTCCGTCTGTCTCTCCCTCTCTCTCCCTCTCCCTTTGCACCCATGTTCTCTCCGTCTGTCTCCCTCCCTCTCTCTCCCCTCTCCCTTTGCACCCATGTTCTCTCCGTCTCTCTGTCTCCCTCTCTCTCCCTCTCTCTCCCTCTCCCTTTGCACCCATGTTCTCTCCGTCTCTCCCTCTCTCTCCCTCTCCCTTTGCACCCTCTCTCCGTCTCTCTCCCTTCTCTCCCTCTCCCTTTGCACCCATGTGTCTCTCCTCTCTGTCTCTCCCTCTCTCTCCCTCTCCCTTTGCACCCATGTTCTCTCCGTCTCTCTCTCCCTCTCTCTCCCTCTCCCTTTGCACTCCCTCCCTTCTCTCTCTCCGTCTCTCTCTCTCCTCTCCCTCTCTCCCCCTCTCCCTTTGCACCCATGTTCTCTCCGTCTCTCTCCCTCTCTCTCCCTCTCTCCCTCTCCCTTTGCACCCATGTTCTCTCCGTCTCTCTCTCCCTCTCTCTCCCTCTCCCTCTGCACCTTTCTCTCCCATGTTCTCTCCGTCTGTCCCTCTCTCTCCCCCCTTTGCACCCTCTCTCCTCTCCCTTCTCCTCTCTCATCCCTCTCTCTCCTCTGTCTCTCCCTCTCTCTCCCTCTCTCTCCCTCTCCCTTTGCACCCATGTTCTCTCCGTCTGTCTCTCCCTCTCTCTCCCTCTCCCTTTGCACCCATGTTCTCTCCGTCTGTCTCTCCCTCTCTCTCCCTCTCTCTCCCTCTCCTTTGTCTCTCCCCATGTTCTCTCCGACACCCATGTTCTCTCTCTCCTCTCTCTCCCTCTCCCTTTGCACCCATGTTCTCTCCGTCTGTCTCTCCCTCTCTCCCCCTCTCCCTTTGCACCCATGTTCTCTCCGTCTCTCTCTCCCTCTCTCTCCCTCTCCCTTTGCACCCATGTTCTCTCCGTCTCTCTCTCCCTCTCTCTCCCTCTCCTCTTTGCACCCATGTTCTCTCCGTCTCTCTCTCCCTCTCTCTCCCTCTCTCCCTCTCTCCTTTACTCACCCTCTGTTCTCTCCGTCCGTCTCTCTCTCTCTCCCTCTCTCTCCCTCTCCCTTTGCACCCATGTTCTCTCCGTCTGTCTCTCCCTCTCTCTCCCTCTCCCTTTGCACCCATGTTCTCCGTCTGTCTCTCCCTCTTCTCTCTCCCGTCTCTATCTGTCTCTCTCTGTCTCCCTCTCTCTCCCTCTCCCTTTGCACCCATGTTCTCTCCGTCTGTCTCTCCCTCTCCTCTCCCCTCTCTCCCTCTCCCTTTGCACCCATGTTCTCTCCGTCTGTCTCTCCCTCTCTCTCCCTCTCTCCCTCTCCCTTTGCACCCATGTTCTCTCCGTCTCTCTCTCCCTCTCTCTCCTCTCTCTCCCCTTTGCACCCATGTCTCTCTCCGTCTCTCTCTCCCTCTCCTCTCCCTCTCCCTTTGCACCCATGTTCTCTCCGTCTCTCTCTCCCTCTCTCTCCCTCTCCCTTTGCACTCCATGTTCTCTCCGTCTGTCTCTCTCTCTCTCTCCCTCTCCCTTTGCACCCATCCTTCTCTCTGTTCTGTCTCTCTCCCTCTCTCTCCCTCTCCCTTTGCACCCATGTTCTCTCCGTCTGTCTCTCCCTCTCTCTCCCTCTCCCTTTGCACCCATGTTCTCTCTCCGTCCTCTCTCTCCCTCTCTCTCCCTCTCCCTTTGCACCCATGTTCTCTCCGTCTGTCTCTCCCTCTCTCTCCCTCTCCCTTTGCACCCATGTTCTCTCCGTCTGTCTCTCCCTCTCTCTCCCTCTCCCTTTGCACCCATGTTCTCTCCGTCTGTCTCTCCCTCTCTCTCCCTCTCTCCTTTGCACCCCTGTTCTCTCCGTCTCTCTCTCCCTCTCTCTCCCTCTCCCTTTGCACCCATGTTCTCTCCGTCTCTCTCTCCCTCTCTCTCCCTCTCCCTTTGCACCCATGTTCTCTCCGTCTCTCTCTCCCTCTCTCTCCCTCTCCCTTTGCACCCATGTTCTCTCCGTCTCTCTCTCTCCCTCTCTCTCCCTCTCCCTTTGCACCCATGTTCTCTCCGTCTCTCTCTCCCTCTCTCCCCCTCTCCCTTTGCACCCATGTTCTCTCCGTCTGTCTCTCCCTCTCTCTCCCTCTCCCTTTGCACCCATGTTCTCTCCGTCTGTCTCTCCCTCTCTCTCCCTCTCCCTTTGCACCCATGTTCTCTCCGTCTGTCTCTCCCTCTCTCCTCCCTCTCCCTTTGCACCCATGTTCTCTCCGTCTCTCTCTCCCTCTCTCTCCCTCTCCCTTTGCACCCATGCCTCTCTCTCCGTCTGTCTCTCCCTCTCTCTCCCTCTCCCTTTGCACCCATGTTCTCTCCGTCTGTCTCTCCCTCTCTCTCCCTCTCCCTTTGCACCCATGTTCTCTCCGTCTGTCTCTCCCTCTCTCTCCCTCTCCCTTTGCACCCATGTTCTCTCCGTCTGTCTCTCCCTCTCTCTCTCTCTCTCTCCGTCTGTCTCTCCCTCTCTCAAAGTATAATATTATTAAAAAGAAAAAAGAAAACAGTAGCTATCAATATTTGTCATTACTTTCTGTGCCAGGTTCGTTGACACGGTCTATTGAAGTGACTGGCCCGGTGTCATGCGAAATAAGTACCTACTGTGAAATATATACCCTTCAAAAGCGCACTAGAGCCATTTTTCTTTCATGTGATAAATAAGGCAACTATTATTTAAGATATATATATTTAAATGCTCAATCTACACGGAAAGAACCACGAAATAGAGCGGGTGTGTGTAAATCTACATTTTTGCCGATAAATCGATATACAAAGCCATGTCACTTAGCTTCGTATTTTTCAAAATGGCGGACGA
>CM065703.1:45221490-45223990 GCA_017654935.2 Phymorhynchus buccinoides | reverse complement strand
CTGTCGAATGTCTAAGAGGCACTCATGACTATATGGCCGGAAGCGTAAAGGTCTGCGTACACGTTAACATTATTCACGAGCTTTCCCCATGGCAAAACAGTGATAGCCCACTCTTAATATGACTTGCAGCTCACTGTGTTGCCATGGGGAAATAGAACTATCTTGTGAATAATGTTAACGTGTACACAGACCTTAATGTACAAGAGGGAATCTGACCGTGTAACATGACCTTTATAAGAGGCCAAGGGGGCAACAGGTTATTTTTTTTTCTATCTCTCTCTCTCTGGCGTGCTGCACGTGGTCTCCTGATGACTCCACTGTCCTGGACAACTAATGATGCCTTGGCCAGTCGCGCGAACAGGAAGAGGCCAGAGCGCAGAATCATGCGCATGCGTGTGGAAAAATGAAGTGACTGGAGAAATGGAGAGGACATCCATCACTAGAAGACCCGTAAATCTTCGGCTCCCACAGTTCGTCTCTTCTGGTTGGCATCCTTGGATGTTTGTCTGTCTGTCTGTCTGTCTGTCTGTCTGTCTTCTTATCTGCCTGTCGATCTGTGCCACACAACAGACCGCCACGAAGCTGTAACTGTTATTTCGTTTACTGGAGAGAGATTGAGAGAGAGAGTTAGAGAGAGAGAGAGAGAGAGAGAGAGAGAGAGAGAGAGAGAGAGAGAGAGAGAGAGAGAGAGAGAGAGAGAGAGAGAGAGAGAGAGAGAGAGAGAGAGAGAGAGAGATTTGTAGAGAGAGAGAGAGAGAAAACTTGAAAACTTGAAAACTTTAACTTTGTTTTTCAAGGAGAGAGAGAGAGAGAGGTGGAGAGAGAGAGAGAGAGAGAGAGAGAGAGAGAGAGAGAGAGAGAGAGAGAGAGAGAGAGAGAGAGAGAGAGAGAGAGAGAGAGAGAACTCACGAATCTTTTTTAATGTTGGAAAAGAATAGGCACAATACACGCTTGCTTACATCTCGCCAACAACAGAGAAGAAAATATTAGAAGAAACCCCCCAGATCAATACATGAATGAGAGAGTGTGAGAGAGAGAACAATGAACAACAATGAACAACTGTTTAATGACCAGGCCATCTGCCCATGTCATGTGGGAAGGGGTAACAATGAGAAAACTTCACAATTCAAAGAGATAAACATAACAAGCAGTATCAAGATAATAGCAGAAAATATCACATGAGAGAGAGAGAGAGAGAGAGAGAGAGAGAGAGAGAGAGAGAGAGAGAGAGAGAGAGAGAGAGAGAGAGAGAGAGAGAGAGAGAGAGAGAGAGAGAGAGAGAGAGAGAGAGAGAGAGAGAGAGAGAGAGAGAGAGAGAGAGAGAGAGAGAGAGAGAGGGAGGAGGACGCAGACGTTCAGCTATTCCAAAAGAACGAAATTAGTTTGAATTTGCGTTAAAGGTTGCCCTTATCTTTATATAACTCAGAAAAAAGTTTTTCTCCATTTGCTTGAGAGAAAATACGGTTGATGGTGGTGTACGTTTACTTTGCCTTCTACTGAAAACTCGTATCTTTAGTCGTTGGACCATTAACTTACCACCACGCCAAGAGAGGGCGATGGGGGTGGAGTAGGAATTAAGGTTTTAAAATCATTGTTATATACGTCTACAGATCTGTCCAATGTTTCTTATGTACTTCCCAGCGAGTAAGTTCCATTTGGTTTATCATGATTTATTGAAACTATTCCTGGCTTAGTTGGTCATACGCAAACCTGATCATACAAAAGTATGACAGTAACGGCTTCAATGTAAAGATCCCCGAATATTGAAATGAAGAAACAGATAGTTCAGAATTACTGAAGTTCAGTGAAGGCATCATGATATTTTTTTCTGCGGCAATATAAGTGCTGTCCTCCAGTCTATTCCTATACACACGTTGCTTGAAACACAACTCGCCGCCTGATGTGACGAATCAAGTTGCTTAATTTAATGAGAAAAGAAATGCATTTTCTCACATTGAGTTCAAAAGAACGCTTCCATGTTTCAGCAGTAGTTTCTTTAAAAATAAAAATAAAATTATAATAATAATGGGAATTTATATAGCGCTCTTTCTCACATGAGCTCAGTGCGCTTTACAAGAACATTAAAGGCAAACAAATAATTAATCATTAGAAAGTGAAATAAGCACGATGCTTGCACGCAACGTTCTCTTACTTCCTCACACACACACACACACACACACACACACACACACACACACACACATGCACGCACATACATGTACGCACACACTCACACACAATTAATTATACAAGAGTAAAATAATTACAATATGAACATTCTAAGAAGAAACATAGACCACATTCACATTCTCAATCACGTTTGAATACAATACTGCGACTTAAAAATAAAATCATACTGCCATCAACATACCAATTACATGACTAATTATAATAGACAAATTTTGCAAAAACAAAAATATCCTTCTACCTCATTTACAAACATTTAAAGTTTACAAGACGTGGACATTATACATACAAAATACGAATTATAAAATAATTG
>CM065703.1:45183990-45191490 GCA_017654935.2 Phymorhynchus buccinoides | reverse complement strand
AACAAACAACAACAACAACGCACGATACTAACAAAACCAACAGACGTACTAGCACAGCCTGTGTGAAAAGAAGCGGACACCCCAGCTGTCGCATTAAGCGGCACGTTCAACCCGTTTACCGACACGTGCCACATTTGTCTGCGAGGGACAGACACCAAGCACTCAGTCAGTCAGTCAGTCTCTCCTCTCTTCTCTTTACTCCCGACTCACGCGTGCGATTTCAGTCCTAAGACTATCCAACTACGACGCCATAATTTTAGTGAAATATTTTATAAAATGAATCTGGTGAAATGATATTAGTGTCGTTCACTGTATTCATGCGGATTCCAGTACACAAATCTCATACGATGTCTGATAATTAAAAAAAAAAAAAGAGACAGATATCTTCATCAGATTCGTGTACGGGGGACTACAAATTGTAGTGAACGAAACTTGTTGGATTTCATCAGATTCATTTAGGTGTATTTAACGAGAATCATGCCTCACAAATGTCACAATTGGAAACTATCAGGATTTCATCAGATTCATTCAGACAGTGCTTACGTATTTCACGAGAGTCATGCTTCACATATTTTGTCACAATGGTCAACTTAGGACGCTGATTTCACCGCCAGGGGGCAATCAAACCAGTAGGGGCTTAGCGCGTGATATTCTTCGTTGGGGGTAGTGAGTGAGAGAGAGAGAGAGAGAGAGAGAGAGAGAGAGAGAGAGAGAGAGAGAGAGAGAGAGAGAGAGAGAGAGGGAGATGAGTCCCTCCTGACGAGAGAGAGAGAGAGAGAGAGAGAGAGAGAGAGAGAGAGAGAGAGAGAGAGAGAGAGAGAGAGAGAGAGAGAGAGAGAGAGAGGGAGATGAGTCCCTCCCTGAGAGAGAGAGAGAGAGAGAGAGAGAGAGAGAGAGAGAGAGAGAGAGAGAGAGAGAGAGAGAGAGAGAGAGAGAGGGAGAGATGAGTCCCTCCCCTGAGAGAGAGAGGGGGAGATGAGAGAGAGAGAGAGAGAGAGAGAGAGAGGAGAGAGAGAGAGAGAGAGAGAGAGAGAGAGAGAGAGAGAGAGAGGGTGCCTCTCTCTCTCTCTCACTACCTCCAACTAAGAATATCACGCGCTAAGCCCCTACTGGTTTGATCGCCCCCTGGCGATGAAATCAGCGTCCTAAGTTGACCATGGGATAGTCGTACGATTGAAACCACTCGTGTGAGTCCGACCCCTTAATACAAGACATCTTCTTCTCTCTCTTCTGGTGATTTATCCCCCCTCTCACTGCCATAACCCCGGTCTCCAGTAGGGGCGCCCGCCATTAAACCGCCAGTGGTCTCCCTTGACACTTTTGGCGAATGGAGTGACCTCCCTTTTTAGCGTCGTAATAAACTGGTTTGTGCAAGCCAAGATGGTGGCTAAGTTTTTAGAGAGTTGTTGGTTATTAGCGCTGGTGAACAAAATGGGCTGGAAGTACGTAGGTGAGATGGCAATAAAGAGTGTGGACATACTGGTGCTATTCTACAACGTGTTGGTGAAATAAAAGCAGCGGGCGTGGAGTTTTAGAGGGCCTTTTTATTATTGATATATAGATGATATACTGTGCATGCAGCAAGTGGGTGTGTAGGGTGTAGCACTGCTGAGTTGGTTGGTGTCGATAGGAAAATTAGGATGTCAACGGTTTATTTTATTTGTTTATCCTATTGTGCACATACATGTATGCATAGATCGGATGGTGATGTGTCCATACTAGCGCATGCACAGGCGTGTATAGAAGCGCCTACCGACGTACAATTTGACATAGACATACATTACTCTCACACACGCACGAGCGCTCGGACACACGCACAGTTGCATACATACATACATGCAGTGATGCCCCGAGGCCCCGGTCATAGGCCATTGACCTATTAACATTGAAAATGTCCTATTGCGTTCTCCACTGTCAGAACAAAATGTGATTAAATTGTTAATACTGGCACATTTTGTCTTACTGATTTCTGCAAGAGCCAGGACATTGTCCTATTGATTTATCTTGTTTCAGGACAGTTTGTCCTATCACATTTCGATCCTCTGTACATCACTGTACATGCATTACTCTCACAGACGCACGAGCGCTCAGACACACACGCACAGTTACATGCATGCATACATACATACATACATACATACATACATACATACATACATACATACATACATACATACATACATACATACATACATACATACACACACACACACATACATACATACATACATACATGCATACATACATACATACATACATACATACATACATACATACATACATACATACATACATACATACATACATGCATGCATACACACACACACACACACATACATACATACATACATACATACATACATACATTATCAGTTATTGGGATTTGCGAGTGTGATATTGCTTTTATCCTATCTCAAGTGGTTTGCTGTTTATCACACGAGGTCGGAGACCGAGTGTGATAAACAGCAAGCCACGAGTGATAGGATAAAAGCAATATCACTCTCGCAAATCCTAATAACGGATATATACCGATATTTTACCTCTTTCAGATGATAATCAAACACGCAACGAAGAAGCGAGACGGCCATGCATGCAGATCTAAAATAATACTAACCACTTCACCGTAGCAAGAAAATCCCACTCATCCACAAATAATATAGTTCTCCAAGTTAGAAAGTCGTGAGCTATTTTGATCTTGCTCATTGATACATTATGAAAGGAAACTGATTATTAATCGAAACATGAACCTACTGGAATTTGCTGTATAAAAAAATAGCCTTTACAATGACATATTCGTTTTACACTGCAATCACAGGCCATAGTTATTGTCATTTCGCCAATGACGAACTTTCAATGATGACGTAATTTCAGTGATTGCGTAAGTTCACTAAGATGACGTTTTTTGGTGTCCTGCTCAGAAGGCGCTATTTGCAGTGACACTAACATGAGAATAGGTTGCCAGGCGCTATTTTTATCATTTGCAATTTCACTAAAAGTTACTATTCACAATTTTTTGTTCAATGTAAAATGTTCATCAGAAACAACCTTTTGCATTTATCGGGTTAAGGCACAGGGTTAAGAGTATGTTTGGGCTTTTTGTTTTACTAAACATCACTTGATGCAAATAAAGAAAATATGGTTTGAGTACTGCAGATAGTCGCGTGCGAGTGTACAAGCCGTGAGATATATAACTGTGACGTCAAGTTTCTAATAGCAACGGTGTATTCTTACACCTTTTCTCACGCGCGTTGACACTAAGCCTATGGGTTAATCTATGCAAATGATATCTCTGGATATTATTTTATATCTCACGGCTGGCAGGCCTCTTTGCACTACTTGTACATCGGTATATACATACATACATACATACATACATACATACATACATACATACATACATACATACATACATACATACATACATACATACATACATACATACATACATACATAGATAGATACATACATACATACATACATTCGTACACCCACACGAGCACGCAAACGTACAAACACACAAGCCCATAGTGATAAATGTCATCAAGCTTTATTCTCAAATAAAAACAACAACACAAAAAAGCACTGATTGATTATATTTGTTTATTGAGTCTATGCTAAGAATTCGTGTAATAGTATAAATTAAAACTTTGTATAAAATGCCGTTGTGGCAAAAAGTGTATAGTGAATGGGCATGGTTGCAAACACAATTTGTTTTTCGTTTGAATGAAAAATAACAAACGGGATGCATATACTAGGCTACTGGTTTGATTACCCACAAAACCGGCAAGAATCACTTTTGAATTTGTTTGACCACGAACTGGGATCACAAATAGTTGGTTTGCTATTGACACTTTCTTCAAGACTACAACTTTTTATCCCAATGGGGGAGGGACAGTGCCTTGTGCAAAGACAGCTATTTCGATCTGTGAAGATCTCATCAGTTTGCATGATCGGCCTGCCGTTCAAGACATTTATGTTTGTTTGGCTTTTTTAGTAGTTTTACCTGTTTACCACAAAGAAGAATAGAACAGAGGAAGATAATTTATTAAAATATAGAAGATGATTTGCTATTGAAAATTTGTTCAAGACATTAGTTTTTGGCTTTTGACCTGTTTACCACAAAGAAGAATAGAATAGAGGTAAATAATTTATTAAAATATAGAAGATGATTTGCTATTGAAAATGTGTTCCAGACATTTATGTTTGTTTGGCTTTTTACGGTTGGGTTTTTACGTACTTACCACAAAGAAGAATAGAATAGAGGAAGATAATTTATTCAAATACAGAAGATGATGGGAACTGGAAGATAAGATAAAGAAGATAATGATAAAAGTGAGCCATACTTTGTCGGGGATAATGTTCTGTATGGTACCCTGGCTGTTGATGGGAGGGAAATACTGATCATTGGTGGGTGGTCCTTGTTCCGTCCTCTGGTGTGAAGACGTGTTACTTTGTCGGGGATATTGTTCTGTATGGTACCCTGGCTGTTGGTGGGAGGGAAATACTGATCATTGGTGGGTGGTCCTTGTTCCGTCCTCTGGTGAGAAGACGTGTTACTTTGTCGGGGATAATGTTCTGTATGGTACCCTGGCTGTTGGTGGGAGGGGAATACTGATCATTGGTGGGTGGTCCTTGTTCCGTCCTCTGGTGTGAAGACGTGTTACTTTGTCGGGGATATTGTTCTGTATGGTACCCTGGCTGTTGGTGGGAGGGAAATACTGATTATTGGTGCGTGGTCCTTGTTCCGTCCTCTGGTGAGAAGACGTGTTACTTTGTCGGGGATATTGTTCTGTATGGTACCCTGGCTGTTGGTGGGAGGGAAATACTGATTATTGGTGCGTGGTACTGGTGGTCCTTGTTTCGTCCTCTGGTGTGAAGACGTGTCAGGTTGAGCTCACGTTGGATCTGAAATCACACAAAGAGCAACTTAGGATGCGGATTGGACCGCTAGGGGGCAATCAAACCAGTAGCGGCTTAGCGCGCGATATTCTTAGTTGGGCGTAGTGAGAGAGAGAGAGAGAGAGAGAGAGAGAGAGAGAGAGAGAGAGAGAGAGAGAGAGAGAGAGAGAGAGAGAGAGAGAGAGAGAGAGAGAGTGAGAGAGAGAGAGAGAGAGAGAGAGAGAGAGAGAGAGAGAGAGAGAGAGAGAGAGAGAGAGAGAGAGAGAGAGAGAGAGAGAGAGAGAGAGGCTATGCCTACAACATATTATGAAAGTCCAGTTTGATACCCTGAACATTATAACAATGCAATAGTAATTTTACCAGCACAATAGGAATAATGCCTAAATGCATGTCTGGCGCCAACTGCGGATAGCGTAAAATATCACAATGTCATACTACAAAGAACAGACCCACGCCTCAGGTCGATCATGTGTGTGTGTTAAAATGGCTGTAAAGACGGTGTTAATTGCTGCATAAAAGGGGGGAGGTAATTGGCCTGCCCAATCTCCAACAATCATGTTTGGTCATCCTAATCTTGGACTGGATCTAAATGTCACGGTTGGAGAGCGGCACAGTAGAGGTAACGCGTTCGCCTCGTGCACGATAAACCCGAGTTCGAACCTGGGTACATGGGATTTTGCCTCTCACTCTGCACGAGGCCTTGCGGTCTGAACGTGGAGACTTTCGGATGAGACGATAAACCGAGGTCCCGTGTGCCCATGCACTCAGTGGCAACGAAAAAGTTGTCATTTGGTCAAAATTAGCCCCCCCACCCCACCCCTTTCCTTCCTCGTCAGTCACAAAACTCGCATGCAAAAAACAACAAAAAAACATGGGTGGCGCGCCTCTGGCTGCGACGCGCTCTCCGGATGGGAGCAACCCGAATTTCTTCACAGAGACGTCTCTGTGACTATAAAATACTAGATCCCAAATACAATTTTGTAATCAGAGCGTAACCACGCTACATCATGCAACCACGTGGCAGCAGTTTCGGCTCCAGTGGCATTGACCTTGGATCAATGACCTTCATGTTTAGAGCTTGGCCTAGATATCCTAACTGCCTATCGGCATGCAGAATTTGAGGAGCCAAGCTCCCTCAGTTCAAGCGCTATCGCATTAACGTAAGACAGCGGTGAAAAGATCAAGCAGCATCACTTCGCAGCTGCATCAATGTTGTTTGTCCTTCCCCTATGGCTCCCCACACCTGCGTGCGCATCTCGACCCTTCCAACGGAAGTGTCGCCATCTTAGTCAGATTTGTGTGTAAACAGCATCGGTCTGGCATTTTTCAAAGTTACTGACTAAGATGGCGGTCTCCCATAATATGGCACGCTCCTTGTGGCCGGATATGACGACACGTGGGCACAAGCCATTCGTGCTCCCAGATCTGACAGAACTGTGTCTACCCATTGTGTACTCTCTATCTCTGTCTCTGTCTCTCTGTCCCTGTCTGTTCCCATTTAATTGGTTTTTTTTTTACAACAGAATGTTGACTAACATAATTAACTGTCATTTTTGTACTCTCTCTCTCTCTCTCTCTCTCTCTCTCTCTCTCTCTCTCTCTCTCTCTCTCTCTCTTCTCTCTCTCTCTCTCTCTCTCTCTCTCTCTCTCTCTCTCTCTCTCTCTCTCTCTCTCTCTCTCTCTCTCTCTCTCTCTCTCTCTCTCTCTCTCTCTCTCTCTCTCTCTCTCTCTCAGTACATTGAAATGGGAACGAGGGCTGTGCGTTGCCTGTCCGAGTGTGTGAGTGTGTGTGTGTGCATGCGCGTGTGTCCGTGTTTGACCCAAATGTGTTCCAGTCCATAGCGCCTAAACCAACGAAGCGATCTCAATGAAACTTGGTGCAACGATTCTTTAAGCCTTACAGATGATTCACACGATGTTCGATTCACAGAACGACGAGCCATATCAACGTAATCCCAGTTAGAAAAGTTTGAATATTACCCCAAACACTGATAATCTCAAAGATAGCGGGTGTATTTAATCCAAAGTAGGTATTCTGTAAAGGCGTTACTTAAGACTATTTTGTTGCAAAATATCTCATTTCTAAACAAGGTTTTACTAATACAGGAATTTATTCAACCCCAAAATACACAATCACCAACATTAATCCTGAATTTCATAGTAGGTCTTATTTGATGAAATTCTATGGAGTTCATTCTAAATTTACAAGTGGCAGACAATTTATTTCCCCATCTTTATTTTTTTTATATATTTTTTTTTTGCAACAGAATGTTGACTAATATAATTATGTTGACTAATATAATTAACTGTCATTTGTTTTGCTCCCTCCCTCCTCTCCCTCTCAATGTCTGTCTTTCTGTCTGTCCGTCTAGGTAATTACATTTATACCGTTATTCACGTGTATGGTGAGGTCTGTGTGGGTGTATGTTTGTGTGGAGGTGTTGCTGGTACTGGGAGTTCGTGTCCATGGCGTTGCCATCTCGTTTCTCTCGCAACCTCTTCTTCTGTAGCCCCCACCCCCCACCCTCCTGCTCTCGCCTCTTGCGTCAACCCCCACTCCCCCCACCTCCACTATTCTCTCCCTTAACATCTCATCTCATC
>CM065703.1:45163990-45178990 GCA_017654935.2 Phymorhynchus buccinoides | reverse complement strand
ATTGGTGATTTTTTTCAGTCAGATCACCGTTTGTTTTTACCGTTAACTTGTGGATTATCCCCCAAACATGATACTAACACTGAGATACGTGTTTTAACCCTTTAACCGCCAGCCATATTTCAGCCAAAAAATTCAATTTAATTTGCCTATTGGGGATTCTTCTGTGACATATAAGATCCTTACTTCCCAAAACTAAGACAACAGGGTCTTTGGATAATAGAACGCAAGTTGATGCCTTTTAGTGACATAAATATTAAATCACTGTAGTGCTAAAATGCGACTTTGGCGGTGAAAGGGTTAATGTTCCTCTACTGATAAGTTTGACAGCCCTGCTGGTGACTATGTCTTTATCAACATTTTCTCGGGGGGTTTTCCCCGCATCATTTTCGCACCTTCATGCTCCTCTCTCTACCCAACCGCATCCTGCCCTGTCCCATCACCCACGAAGGCTACAAAAACTTCCAAGACACCCGACACTCGAAAAAACCCCAACCCAACCCAGACAGCAAACAACAAACAGAGCAACAGAACACAACTTCAGTAAAACTCTTCCTCAGCGCTATCCTAGAGAAAAGGGAACCCCAGCCCAAACCGACTTTTAGGGGGAAAAGAGTCAAAGACCAAGCAACAAGGCAAAGCAGATTTGTCATAGCTGACAGCTTCTGAACACATCAGAGCGAGACAGGGGACTGAAGGCGAAGACGAAGAAGACAAGAGAAGACCAAGGCATTGTCGGTGTATAAGGCGCAGGGAGTTTTCTATTCGGGGGGGAAACGGTCTCTATTCATCGTTCCCCGTGTATAGGGGAGGCGCCTGGGCTCCGCCTCCGCGACAACCGACCCGACCGGGCGATTCGATAAATAATAGCAAGCGGCGCGAAACGACATATATCACAGTCGGAGCCCGTTTGACTTGAAAGAGAAGCGGCTTGTCAGCAAATCGCACGCTCCCTTTCTTTGCCGTAAAGAAGGGGCTGTCAGCCCCGCTTCTAATTTACGGCGTGTTTGGTGTTTGGCGTGGAGAAAAAAGCCACTGGTAGAGTGTTTGAATCGACTAGATCGGGGTGGGGACCGCCTAGAACCAAGTTCTAGTGTTGTGTAATGGTTTCCCTGGGTAGGGTAGGGTTGTGTGTGTGTGTGTGTGTGTGTGTGTGTGGAAGGGGACTGATAATTTATGGGGTTTCTGCTCTGATGGTTCTGGCTGTTGTGGGCGCAGATTGCCTGGTACTGACCATTGTTATTGCCGGGTGGTGTGGACACTGGGGGTGGGGGTGGGGGATGGGATGGGGAGGATGTAGACAGGGAATGGGGAGAGGGTCCAGAGCTCCAACGTCCCCCCATTGTCCCCTTTCCACCCAGCATCCTCCCCACCCACCACAACCTCATATAAAGGGTCCTCAGGAGGGTGCTGGCTGCATTCTGATCGACAGTACAATACCTGGTTACGTAGCGTTGCGTCCCCGTCTCAGACTCTATGTGTCCTCAAAAGGGCATTTGCCGCGCGCCAGCGACCTTGAATTTCACTGAGATGAATTTAGAGAGGTGAATTAGAAAGGTCAGCGTAACTCGGGCAGAACGAGCGCGGGCAAATTAGTAGTCTAGCATAGAGAACGAACACTCGTGGCAAATGCCCTATTTCGTCCTGCGTGTCCCCGTCTCTATGTGTTCCTGTCCTATACGGGTCGTCTCTCCATCATTTTTGTTTATACTAACCATTAACCCCTAACCCTAACAATGACCCCAAACCTTAACCCCTAATTCTGACCCTGATCCGCGGGGATACATAGACTGGGATGGATAGAGACGGGGACACGTTTATTTATTCATTTACACGATTCATAGAGACGGGGATATAAAGACGGGGGCATATAGAGGGGTGGGTAGGAGGGGGCATAGAAACTGGTATACAATGACGGGGACACTCGTGACGTAGAGACGGGGACATAACAGAGACGGGGACACATAGAGACGGGGACACATAGAGACGGGGACACACAGAGCCGGGGACACATAGAGACGGGGACACATAGAGACGGGGACACATAGAGACGGGGACACATAGAGACGGGGACATAACAGAGACGGGGACATAGAGAGACGGGGACATAATAGGGGACACAAAGAGACGGGGACATAACAGAGAGACGGGGACACATAGAGACGGGGACACATATAGAGACGGGGGACACATAGAGACGGGGACACATAGAGACGGGGACATATAGAGACGGGGACACATAGAGACGGGGACACATAGAGACGGGGACATATAGAGACGGGGACACATAGAGACGGGACACATAGAGACGGGGACATAGAGACGGGGACACATAGAGACGGGGACATATAGAGACGGGGACACATAGAGACGGGAGACACATAGAGACGGGGGACACATAGAGACGGGGACACATAGAGACGGGGACACATAGAGACGGGGACACAGAGACGGGGACTCATAGAGACGGGGACATATAGAGACGGGGACACATAGAGACGGGGACATATAGAGACGGGGACACATAGAGACGGGGACACATAGAGACGGGGACACATAGAGACGGGGACATATAGAGACGGGGACACATAGAGACGGGGACACATAGAGACGGGGGGACACATAGAGACGGGAACATATAGAGACGGGGACACATAGAGACGGGGACACATAGAGACGGGAACATATAGAGACGGGGACACATAGAGACGGGGACACATAGAGACGGGAACATATAGAGACGGGGACACATAGGAACACATAGAGACGGGGGAATATAAAGAACACATAGAGACGGGGGGACACATAGAGACGGGGGACATATAGAGACGGGGACACATAGAGACGGGGGCACATAGAGACGGGAACACATAGAGACGGGGACATATAAAGACAGGAACACATAGAGACGGGGGCATATAGAGACAGGAACACATAGAGACGGGGACATATAAAGACAGGAACACATAGAGACGGACATAATAAAGACACACATAGAGACGGGGGCATAATAAAGACAGGAACACATAGAGACGGGGGCATAATAAAGACAGGAACACATAGAGACGGGGACATATAAAGACAGGAACACATAGAGACGGGGGCATAATAAAGACAGGAACACATAGAGACGGGGGCATAATAGAAAGACAGGAACACATAGAGACGGGGACATATAAAGAGGAACACATAGAGACGGGGGCACATAGAGACGGGAACACATAGAGACGGGGGCATAATACAGACAGGAACACATAGAGACGGGGACATAATAAAGACAGGAACACATAGAGACGGGGACATATTTCCAACAATAGATCAGACCTGGTATTGCAGTATCTCCAGGATCTGCTCAGAGCATGGAAGGATGGTTGGTTGATGGTTCGTCCCATATGTGCTGTTTCGCAGCCGAGTGGACGTAAAACCTACCTTTCATTCGACCGGGACATAATAAAGACGGGAAGATATATATTATAGAGATGGAGACACATAGAGACGGGGACGCATCGCACTGATTCCGAGTATCTAGGTGTAGAGGGCAAGGGTATGGGTTGGGGTGATAGAGGAGGAGGAGGGGAGGGGGGTCTGATCTGGGCGTTAGGTGTCCAAACAAACATCCCTTTTGTCCCCTTTCTTCTCAGTTTAGTCTCATAACAGATACCTGATCCCCTAAGTGTAAGGCGATCATCTACATTGGCGTAGTATTAGAATCAACTGCCGTGGTCTAGTATAGTATGTGAATCAGTATACAGAATCCGTGGGACAAGTCGAGAGAGGAGCAAAACTTATAATAGATAGCTTTCAATTTGATGCATTATCTTCAAAGGAAGTACATCTGTGTGCACACCATACCTTGGTCACTTCTAAACTCTCTTCGCTCCCTTAGACTACAATTTTGCCTCTGATTTTGCTTTCGTAGCTGTTTGTTGTGGGGAAACCAATCGATGTAGATAGGTTTTTTTTATATAAAGTCTATATATAACAAAGTCTGATCTACCATTTCCCTATGTCTCAACCTGAAGTAAAAACCCGTAATCTTTCATTTGTCTTTTTGTTTATGTCTGTTTTCGCATCGTAACGACTTTGAATTATTCAAATAACTCACAAATCACTCCAGCCATACACACAAACAAAACATACATAAACAAAAAGACAAATGAAAAAAGATTATAGTTTTTTACTTCAGGTTTAGACATAGGGAAGTGGTAGATCATCGATTGCGTCTTTTCATACACCTAGTTACCATTGTCTTAATGGCTGAGGAAGGCTTTCAGTTTCATTAACTGACAATAAAGCGAAAATTTCTTCATTTTCATAAAAAAAGGCTTGTTGTTTTGTGTTCTTTTAAAACAAATCATATATATAGACTTTATATAGAAAAACTCTACACCGATTGGTTCCCCCACAACAAACAACTACAAAAGCAAAGTCTGAGGCAAAATTGTGGTCTAAGGGAGCGAAGCGAGTTTAGAAGTGACCACAGAAGTGCACACATAAAAAATTATTTACTTCCTTTGAAGATAATGCATCATATTGACATATATCTATTAATTCCGAACATATATGGCCGGAACAACTTGAATGACAAGTAGAAAGTTCCAGTGGTTAGTTTATTTGTGATTTTAGGAATGTTTTGTTATGAACTAAATGTTTTTTCTTTACCAGAATGCTTCATAGATTAGATCATGAACCATACCCCAAAGAAACGATGATTACACTAAAGGCCTAGCCACACTACACACGATTCAATCCAAATGCGATCCGATTGTGACGAGGTCTGGGAGTCATGATTCACGTGAAATATTCCCGTCTAAAAAATAATTCTACGATCTCACAATACTCATCTTGACAACAATGCACGAATCAAACCAAATGTTTCGGATACAAAAATACAGACATTTAATCAGATTCGTTTTATGTGGGACTACTGAACAAAACGGGTAGGATTGTCATCAGATTCATTTAGACAGTAGAATATCACGTGAATCATGCCTCACAATTGGATCGTATTGAATCGAATCGTATGCAGTGTAACGGCCCCTTAAAGACCCACTGACCCACCACGATTAAGTCCCTTGGTGTTTTTTTCTTCTGGGTAGCTGTGACCCACATACAAATGCCTCCAACTTCAAATTGGGGCTGCTCTTTAAAATGGTGTTTCGTTTTGAATTTGGGGGCATTTGTATGGGAGTCAAACCTGGTCAAAACAAGATTTCTTACCAGCTATAAGAGGGAAAACACGTGAAACCCGTGATTTTGACACGTGACCTGGTGGGTCTTTAACACATAACCGAGTCGAAGATCTTGTTGTCTACGATCGAGAGGCTTGTTGGTCGAGTGCATCATTATGGACAATTGTGAATAATGGATAAAGCAGGCTAATAACAATAACAATGCAATTCATGTTATAGCCCCATCAAGTGGACGTTTTTGTTGCACTCAGACAGACCTGGAATCCATCATAGAAATACAAACGTTTCTTACTTTCTTACTTCTGCCAGGGAGGTTGTATTTTTAATCAATGTACATTACTTAGTTGCTTTGTATATGCGCTGTTGCTGGTTGGTGTCACTCTTGAATGTTGTGTTTGTTGTCTGTTGATGAATAATTGATTGTAAAGCGCTTTGGGCTCATCTGAGGTAAAGCGCTATATAAATGTACTATTATTATTATATTATTATTACTTGCTGCTTTGTGTCTCCGTGCACTCCGATCCTTATAGCGCTAGGAAAGAAATACAAGTAAATGTTTTAGATATTAGCACGCTACTCAATTAATCAGACATTTGAGAAGATAATGTCGAGCCTAGCACCATCATAACGATTCGCAAAGCGTCGTTGAAACGTTTGGTTCAAACGATTGGTTTATTGACACACACACATTTTGCAGCAACATACATTAAGACAAGGGTAGAACAAGCCGAGGCTTATAGAGGTATTCAACATGTTTGGTGCAAGCAATAGACTGCATCTCATTCTTTACAATCGATTGAAGTTAATTAAAGACATACTTATTAAAGGAAATCTGAGAAATATTGATTATAAGTGCAGCTTTCAAAACGTTTCATACACCGTACTAATAACAAAACAATTTAAACAAAAAAAACACACGTATAAATAAACGAAACGGGATGCACGGAAAACGGATTTTAAACATCCCCTGTGTCTGAATGATAGTAAGCTACTGGTTATATTGAAAAGATAACAGCTTGATTCCGAATCTTTAGAATACCCGGATCCATTAAAATTCATTTGTTTGGTTGGTTTTTGTTTTTTTAATTTTATGGTAAAGGTTTTCATGATCCGACAAACTATATAGTAACCTTTCGGTCAGTGGGGGTTCAGCACATTGAAAGCCAGAGCGTGAAAACGTTGGATCAACCAGCTGCGCGCAGCATTTCCGGCTCCAGTGACCTTGACCTTTGACTAATGACCTTCGTGTTCAAGCATACCCAGATATTCTAAGTAGCCTATTTCAGCTTCCCGTGTGCCTCCGTTCACTCGTTATCGTGGTAACATTGTCAGTTGGATAGATATGTAGAACAGACAAAATCCCTTAATAATGATAATAATAATAATAATAATAATAATAATAATAATAATAATAATAATAATAAACAACAACAACAACAACAACAACAACAACAACAACAACAACAACAACAACAACAACAATAATAATAATAATAATAATAATAATAATAATAATAATAATAATAACAGTACATTTATATAGCGCTTTACCTCAAAATCAAATACAATCAAATATTCATCAACAAGCAGAAACAAAAAAAGTGTTTAAGAATGACACATAACCAGCAACAACGCACATACAAATCAGCACACACACACACACACACACACACACACACTCGAAAACATTAAGCAGTTTTCGCTATTGCGGCTGCTTAAAAATGCAATATCCGATCTAGGAAGAGGGAGATGGATCCAGACAGATTAACCTTCAACGTTAAAATATTGTAAGGTTGTGTTGATACTAACAAAAAGGCAATACGCTCCATTCAAATCATTCGGACACAGGCAGATTGAACGATTCAAACAGACAGGCGGGGAAACGGAACATAATCTTCTTGCTGCTTGGCACATGCCAGAAACCAGTTAGTCGGTTATCAGATAGCTCTTCCCGTCAGATCTTCGCATTTAGGCGACCAAGGTAACAGGTAGAATTTCAGTTGAACTTTTATTAAATTATTTGTCCTGCCTCCTCCTCCTCCCCCACCTCCCCCCCCCCCCCCCAAAAAAAAAAGAGAATACAAAAAAAGAAGTAAAATAAATTATCGATGGCTTGGAGTCAAAACGGACTAACTTTAGATAGTCCATTGACGAATTATTGAACTTATTATTAAATCTAATAACTTGTATCAAACGATGACTGCAGAAACATAAAAAGGGGGGTTCGCTTTTCATATTTCAGCAGTCTTTTATTTTATACAAGTTATTATTTTTCGTAATAAGTTCAATAATATGTCAATGGACTATCTAAAGTTAGTCCGTTTTGACTCCAAGCCATCGCAATAATAGTGTTCTGCTGAAAACAAATAATAATAAAGAAGAAAAAACAACTCAGTTGAGAGAAATTCAGTCCCAACTTAATTTGCTCGACGAATTTTGACAGTGTGTTGAGCCCATACCAAACTAGTCCACACTACAGCGCATAGCGCGAACCATCGCCTTCTCCCCACACAACCAACAACGACAAAAATTAATGGCCCTCATCATTCTGCTGATGCGACAGAGTGAGAACTTGAACACTTTAGGGACGCTCCATTCTCAGATGGTTGAAGGGACAAGCGAAGGCAATGGCTGAAGATTAATGACACTGCTTGTTGTTGGGAGGTCAAGACGGTTTTTTTAAAATTCACCAAACCTCTTTTTGTACTCAGTTGTTTAAAACGAAAGGGAGCACATTAGAATCAGAACGAAGCAGCTGCCTGTTATTAACATTTGAAAAATTAATGAGAAATTCTCCACATACTGAACAATGTGCGGCATTTTTAAAAATCAAAAACATATTGTTTAATTACTAATTATCTATGCCTTGGCATGAGGCTGTGTCAGACCAGTTGACATAAGCTAGAACGCCAAGGCTACATCAAAATGTTGTTATGCTCTGCATAGTTGTGCGGGGATTGTCTTAAGCCATGACAAACTCCTGGCATAACATCATCAGTCTAAAATCCCCCGAAGTCGGAGTGTGGCTGCCCACATGGCGGGGTAATAAAAAAACGGTCACACACGTAATGTTCTTATCCCTAGCTGGTGCATTTGTTCCAAAGTGTTCAAGTGCTTCGGCTGTTGGGATGATCCCTGGAGTCATTAAGCCAGGGAACAACAACAACAACATTACTAATTATCTAATAAAGAAAATAGAACTTACATAACAACTCACGGAAAAAACCCTGATCAAAAACGTATTGTTTAATTACTAACTATATCATTAAAAAACACACCAGAACTTACATACATAATGACACTCTGAAACAAAACCGATCAAAAACGTATTGTTTAATTACTAATGATCTAATTTACAGTTTAAGGGAATTTGAATCAGGGAGTACCTATGTTTAAAGTAATCGCCGATTAACGTTTTCAAATGGGTAGCATACTCATATTTTCCCGATTATTGAAGAACATTTTGAAGAACATTTTGTCAACGGCTAAATCTGAACACGCACGCATTTGACGAAGAACGAAAACTTAAACCTGGGTTACTGATTTTGACCCGTAATTTTCAAACAAACGCAGTATTTTCAATGTATTCAGAACTATTTTCATAAGTCTCAATTTACACAAAGGAAAGGTTAACCCAGAAATAATATTAATTTTAATTAGAAATACTATATATTTTCCTATTTAATCAGTCAATGGGTAGCCATGCATATTACAGAATGGGGAAAAAAGTTAATAATCTGAGATGTTAAGAATCTGGGATGATGGACGTTTACACAAACCAACATTTAGAAGTGAGATCCATGAATTTTCATTGGTGCAGAAATTGTTCAGTGTTCTCTCTCTCTCTCTCTCTCTCTCTCTCTCTCTCTCTCTCTCTCTCTCTCTCTCTCTCTCTCTCTCTCTCTCTCTCTCTCTCTCTCTCTCTCTCTCTCTCTCTCTCTCTCTCTCTCTCTCTCTCTCTCTCTCTCTCTCTCTCTCTCTCTCTCTGTCACACTCGATGAAAACACCCGAAAGGCCCATTTTAAAACCGTAAATATTTCGAATTAATTTACTTCTTTGTCGTATACACCCAACCACTGACTCAACTATGAAACTCTCCCACCCTCTCTCTGTCTGTCTGTCTGTCTGTCTGTCGCTCTCTCTCTCTCTCTCTCTTTGTCTGTTTGTCTGTCTGTTTCTCTCTCTCTCTCTCTCTCTCTCTCTCTCTCTCTCTCTCTCTCTCTCTCTCTCTCTCTCTCTCTCTCTCTCTCTCTCTCTCTCTCTCTCTGTTCGTCTGTCTGTCTGTCTGTCTCTCTCTTTCTCTCTCTGTCGTCTCTCTCTCTCTCTCTCTCTCTCTCTCTCTCTCTCTCTCTCTCTCTCTCTCTCTCTCTCTCTGTCTCTCTCTCTCTCTCTCTCTCTCTCTCTCTCTCTCTCTCTCTCTCTCTCTCTCTCTCTCTCTCTCTCTCTCTCTCTCTCTCTCTCTCTCTCTCTCTCTCTCTCTCTCTCTCAGTCTGTGCGTGTACACGTGTTCCTACGTGCAAGTATATACTTTATCTGCATACGTACGCTTTTGTGTTAGAGAGAAGTTGCATATAAACCTACAGACTGTTCAATTATTTTTTTGAATTACCTTTTATTTTACTTCGTTTAATTATGAAGAAATATGAAGTCTCGTTTAAATTTTTTTTATATTTTACTTGTATGTTTTACTGTTATAACTTTACTGAAAATTATATTCTTTTATTTGTATGTTTTACTTTTATGTTTTTGCTGCAGTTTCTAAATTATGTATATTATAATTTACAGATTGATTATTCGGATGAACAGAATGTTCGAATTATGCGTCAAACTCCACCATATAGGATATAACATTGAATTGCAAACAAGATGGGCCCTGAGAGAGAGAGAGAGAGAGAGAGAGAGAGAGAGAGAGAGAGAGGAGAGAGAGAGGAGAGATGGGCCCTGAGAGAGAGAGAGAGAGAGAGAGAGAGAGAGAGAGAGAGGGGTAAAACGCGGAGAGGAATATAAGGGAATTATGGAAGACAGGGCATTGTCTTTGCATACAAATGTCGAATTAGAAAAAGAATAACAATCCCGATTTCAACAGAAGACACCGTTTTTGTTTTTTTCTCCCCCCCCCCCCCCCCCCCCCCCCCCTCCGAAACTTAAAAACTTAACACACAGAGAGAGTAGGGAGAGACTCACACAACACACACCCCCCCCCCCCCCCCACCCCAAATAGGGGCAGGGATGTGGGTGTGGGATAGAAAATCTAAACTAACCGTGCCCGACCACTTTCCCTCGACAACAAAAGTCTCATCACTCTTCCCTCTCATTAGCTGTAACAACTTGGCCTTCTTCACTACCCCCCTAGTTTAAAAGAAAAAGAAAAGGAAGACAAACAAGATGGCTCTGCCATATAAACGGTATTCCCACTCCAACCCAACAAAAGATTAAAACAGAAGGGAACATGGGAATACATATTTCGTATTATTATTCATAATGGAAACAAAAGTGGAAACTTTAATTGTTTTGTTATGCTTGAATTTTGCAAATTTGAAATTATCTCCCTTTTTGCAATACAAAATAAAACCCAGTACTAAAATAACGGAAGAAAATTTATGACTGTTTTTAAAATTTAAAAAATCCATGTATCAGTATGGAAATAACCAGTCATTTATTATTTTACAAAACAACAACACAATCTATTGATGGCACAATTACACTGAACCACCTTTGGTTGAAATCCATCAATTATCTTTTGTAGAATCGGTGTTTTTGTAATATTCAAACTAGATTCACTGAGATTACATTTAAATGGTTAGCCATTTGGTAAATACTCGGTATACACATATGTATTGTTCATACAGACGTTTTTTGAACATCTGCATTGTTAAAAATCGGGACTATCCTGGTGTTGCACTGCCTCCAGGATCGTTTCCATCATCTTTATATCTACTAATGTCCCCTAATTATTATATGTGACTGTTCCAGACCGGAGGACATTAAGCAGAATTTCACCATTTCACATCTGTATTGTTAAAAAAATTGGGACTTTCCTGGTGTTGCAATGCCTCCGGGCATTGCCTCCAGGATCATCCCCACCATTTTTATATCTACTAATGTTTCATATGTGTCTGTTCCAGACTGGAGGACGTTAAGTAGAATTTCATCATCAAATATGATCTCAGAGGCTACATCCAATATAATTTAATACATATCTGTATTGTTAAAAATTCGGGACTTTGCTGCTGTTGCACTGCCTCCGGGAATTGCCTCCAGGATCGCTCCCACCATCTTTATATCTACTAATGTCCCATATGTGTCTGTTCCAGACCGGAGGACGTTAAGCAGAATTTCGTTCGAGGCTACATCCAGTGATCTGAGGGTACAGTTCTACCAAGCTCTGTCAAGATCAGTTGTGGAAGCTTTTTGGTCTCAGAGAGAGAGAGAGAGAGAGAGAGAGAGAGAGAGAGAGAGAGAGAGAGAGAGAGAGAGAGAGAGAGAGAGAGAGAGAGAGAGAGAGAGAGAGACGCACAGTCCTCGTTCCCATTCCAATGTACTTCCTGTTCTTTCAGAACTGGGAGTACCCAAAGAAATTGCGCGTGCTGCACATGCGCAGATGTGGAGTAGCAGTTGTAGTATTGGGGATCTCTCTCTCTCTCTCTCTCTCTCTCTCTCTCTCTCTCTCTCTCTGTCAAGGGAGTTCGCTGGACAGTGAATTATGGGCACAATTTGAATCAGGGCCCCTTAGGTCGTAAATCATCGTGAATAAAATTAATTCGTGGCCACTCGCTGTCGTTCGAAAGATCGCGCCTCTAACGGACCAGAAGAAAGTTCTGCCGCTGCTGCTGCGACGGAAAAGGAAAGGAAAGGAAGACAGGACAGAAAGAAAGGAGAAAGAAAGAAAGAAGAAAGAAGGAGTAAAAGAGAGAGAGAGGGAGAGAGAGTGAGAGAGAGAGAGAGAGAGGGGAGAGAGAGAGAGAGAGAGAGAGAGAGAGAGAGAGAGAGAGAGAGAGAGAGAGAGAGAGAGAGAGAGAGAGACGCAGACGCAGACGATTTATTCCGAAAGGCCATGGCCCCTTAGAAGGGGAATATACAAATATATACAACATAAGCAGGTAAATTATATAGTGATGATGTACCAACTTTGCACTACTTCAAAACGAACTAGAAATGTATTATTGTTTAAGGTTTCACTATTAAAATGACAAGAAAACACAACAACAAAAACCCGTACTCAACATATGATATGTAAACACTTCGTATTTTAAATGCTTTATATACAAATACATAGCAAGATATTTTACAATATTGAGAGAGAGAGAGAGAGAGAGAGAGAGAGAGAGAGAGAGAGAGAGAGAGAGAGAGAGAGAGAGAGAGAGAGAGAGAGAGAGAGAGAGAGAGAGAGAGAGAGAGAGAGAGAGAGAGAGAGGGAGAGAGAGAGAGAGAGAGAAAGAGAGAGAGAGATAGACAGAGAGAGAGGGAGGGATAGAGAGACTAGGAGGCAGAAAGAGAGAGAGGGGGGGATATAGATGACGAGGAATGAGCATTGGGGCGGAAGGGGGGTGGGAGAGAAACCCCCCGAAGAAAATGCTGAATACAATAATTTCAGATTTGAAAGAGAAAGAGAGGTTAAAAACAAAGGACAAAGGGACATGTCAGTGGTTTCTGGTCCTGTTTCTTTTTTCTCTTTTTTCCCCAGTCTTTTTGTTTAAGCAGCTGCGAAGCAAATTAAGCGGCTTAATGTTTTCCCCGCTGTCTGTCCCTGGCTGACTATCTGACTGGCTGACTGACTATGTGTCTATGATACCACGATAGCGTTTGAACGGTGGGGGGACCTACCATCCTCTAGATTTGCATGCGGATATACTATTATATAGTCATGATAATATTTGGGCCAAGGTCGAAGATGAAGGTCATTGGTCAAAGTTCGAGGTCACGGGAGCTCGAAATGCTGCCGCACAGCTGCCTGATCTAGCGTTTTCACGCTCTAGTTTTTTGGGGTTTTCGTTTGTTTTCCTGACATTCTCTCATTCTTCGTTTCCTGTTCATTTCTTGTGATGTGATGTGATTTTCCTCCTTTCATAACAGAGAGAAAGGAAAGGACTTGAAAAAGGTGACCACAATGAATAAAGAACAAGATGATGGAAACGAGTAATGAGAAGAAGAAGAAGAAGAAGAAGAAGAAGGAGAAGGAGGAGGAGGAGGAGGAGGACGACGACGGGTATGTACTGTACATCGATTGCGCCTGGGTTCCGCAGTTGATGTATCTTAGACGTTAACCTTCAGTTAACTATAAACTCAAAGCTAGAAAAGCTATTTAGATTCTGTTTTCAGTGTATCTGTAATGAATGTTACTGCTATTTTAAAAACAAACACAAACCTCGATTCGTCATGAAAAACTTCAGCTATCTCTAGTGGCCTCATGAACCATTTCAACTATTTTCAATTGATGACTACGACGCGCAATAGGCGCAATTGACACAGGAGTAACTAAAATAGGCGCAATTGACACATGCGCAATTGCGATGCACCGGAAGGTCGTGGTGGGGTGGGGGTGATGGAGGAGGGAGTCATGAGGTGGAGGGGGTGGGGTAGGCGTGACGTGTAGGGGTGTCACAGCTGAGCTGGCAGCATCAGCAACTGTTTGGACATTGGGGAGAGAAGCCATCCATCACTTCTCGCTGACCTGTCGAGCGTTTTATTTCTCCCTTCTCTGAACACATCCGCGCGCGCTTGGCGCAGGCACGCACGAACGCACGCGCGCCCGCACACTCACACACACGCGCACGCGCGCACGAACGCACGCACGCACACACACACATACACTTGAAAGCATTAGGCAGTTTTCGCTATCGCGGCTGCTTAAAAATGTAATATTTGATCTAGGAAGATGGAGATGGATCCAGACAGATACACGTGCAACATTTACTGAAACGCTGACCCCCCCCCCCCCCCACACACACACACACACACACACACACGCACGCACGCACGCACGCACACACACACACACACACACACACACACACACACGCACACACGCACGCACACGCACGCACACACGCACACGCACGCACACACACACACACACACACACACACACACACACACACACACACACACACACGCACGCACGCACACACACACCCCTCCCCAACGCCAGGTGTCCCAAATCCCCTTTTGGTTGAGATATTGAGGACGCACCGCGGGCAAGGCATTTCCAATATAAACAATAATTTTATTATGTTGTAGCCCAGTCGTCCAGAATAGCAGCTGCCTCCTTTGCTATCTGGAAGTCATAGTCGGAAACGGAAGACTCGTTTATTACTAAACACCCCCCACCCCCACCCCGGTGGGGACACCGGGGGGTCTTTTGTATAAATAATACCCCACCTTCTGGAAGTTCTGTGCTTGTACCTTCCTCTAATGTGTCACTCTCTTTGACTCTGCCTTTTCCATTTTGCTTACTGTCATCTACTATCTTTCTGCCTTACCTGGTCCATTCTCCTGCCTTTTCCCTTTGCTTACTGTCATCTACTGTCTTTCTGCCTTACTGGCTCATTCTCCTGCCTTTTCCCTTTGCTTGCTGTCATCTACTATCTTTCTGCCTTACCTGGTCCATTCTCCTGCCTTTTCCCTTTGCTTACTGTCATCTACTACTATCTTTCTGCCTTACCTGGTCCATTCTCCTGCCTTTTCCCTTTGCTTGCTGTCATCTACTATCTTTCTGCCTTACCTGGTCCATTCTCCTGCCTTTTCCCTTTGCTTACTGTCATCTACTATCTTTCTGCCTTACTGGTCCATTCTCCTGCCTTTTCCCTTTGCT
>CM065703.1:45143990-45156490 GCA_017654935.2 Phymorhynchus buccinoides | reverse complement strand
TCTACCCCCCTCTCTCGCTCTCACTCTCTCTCTAGTCCTCTCAGCTCTGCCCCCCCCTCCCCCTAGCTCTCCCTCTCTCATATTACACACACTCATTCTTTCTTTCATTTTTTGTTCAACAAAGTTTTTTGTTTTTGTTCCCACACTTCAGCAACGCGCTTCTTGTCACGCTATTGTTCACGAAGGAGACCCAAAACATTTTTGTTTTAAGTTCCAGAAAAAGTCATCAATATTGATTTAGTCGGCACCTCTGTCAGTTCGCCGCGCTTTGAATTTAATCAGGAATTTAAAACAAAAAAGAAGAAGGAAGAATTGGATACAAAGAGGGCTGCAAACGTTGCAGTGTCTTGATTTTCGTGAAGAAGGAAGAAAATTTAAGAATTTGAGATTTGTTTTCTTATAAGATCAGTTTGGTTTAAACAAATCTTTATTCACTCACTCGGAAACGATCAAACAAAAAGACAATTAGAGCAACAGAGATCAGTTTGATGAAAGTGGTTTAAAAACAAATATAACATCTGGCAAAGTATTAGACTTATATATGATGTATTATTTATATTTTCTATGGTGACTAACACATTTGTTTATATGCACATGGACAGCAGCAGATGGCAGACTCGCGGAAACATGCATAGAGACATGAATTAACAGTCTGCGCACTGTCTGTCTCTGTTTCTCTGTCCGTTTTTCTGTCTGTTTCTGTTTTTGTTTTCGCAAAATGTTTCCGTTCTAAGGACAGATTGGAAGAATAGGTTTGGCCTAAAATTTCAATCCTTGAAAAATAAACTCTCTCTCTCTCTCTCTCTCTCTCTCTCTCTCTCTCTCTCTCTCTCTCTCTCTCTCTCTCTCTCTCTCTCTCTCTCTCTCTCTCTCTCTCTCTCTCTCTCTCTCTCTCTCTCTCTCTCTCTCTCGTATATTGCATTGCACATACTTAGTATTAGTGATGTGCGGTTGTTGTTTTTGTGTTTGTTTTTTTTCCCCTTTACCCTGCCGGTTGTATTGCGGTCTATGGCCAAAGTGCAATAAACAAGGTCAGTGTTCAGTGTTCTCTCTCTGTCTGTCTGTCTGTCTCTCTCTGTCTGTCTGAACCCCCCCCCCCCTCTCTCTCTCCCTCTGGATATCGTATTCTATAATCTGCTTTTTAAGGTCATAGTCACTAAAAGCCATTTAAAAAAACGCAGCAACAGTCGCCAACAAAACACAACTATAACAACATCACCGTGCATTATTTCACACGAGACACTGCACATTCAATATTGCTTCATGCAACAAACAGAAACCGCATCTACACACAAATAAAATCTAGACTACTGGCTCATCGATATACACTAAACTAAGCTAACGGGGACTTCGCGAAAACTACTGCGCAAATGTTCATAATGGTCGGTATTGTAATTTAGGCTGTGGTGATTATAGCAAAGTTCCAGTTACTTGTAAAGAGAGACACGAAGCAGACACGCACGGTTATAAAACCCACATGTCCTCGTTACGTTTGTAAAGCAAGTTACTCCCAGATTTGATCAGACCAGAAGTTGAAAAGAAGTAAACTGTTTCTTGCTAAAAACACGATGTCTGCGATGCATCATACATGTCGCCAAGGGGGGGAAAACCTCAACTGCATCGAAAGTCTGAAACTTTTGATCTACTTAGTCTGCTCTTTGGTAAGACCTACCTTCGCATTAATTTTAGTCTCGCGCAGAACCCGTTTGGTGATGATAGTAGGATATGCAGATTTCCAGTTCTGGCGATAGTTCAAAAGTTGCAGAAGCAGATTTTCAGAAGTACAAGCGATTTGATTCCCACAACTCGTGATATAGTGGTGTGTGTGTAAATTGGATTGATCTACTTTGCCTAAAAGAATAACGACGAAATGCCACGCGCAGCATCACCGGTCCGCGCATGCGTGCATTTTAATTTCTTCAGTTCAAAAATTGAAATAAGTTATTTCGCTTTTTTTTTTTTTTTAAACAATGATTTATCGCTCGTCCATACATGAATGAAGTAACCAGCAATTCAAGCGTTGGTTGCAGCATGCAAATGAGATGACATGCGCACTCCATCATCGTCGCTATGGTAATCAACATCACGCGCCCCCTCTGGGGGGATAACTGTGTTAAGACTTCCATTTTTCGGCGAGTGTTGGAGCGAGTTCTTTTTTTTGGGGGGTGCTAATCCGCTAAATGCTATTAGTTTCCCCGCGAAAGAGCGACACCCGTGTGTAATGGGCAAGGTTGGGTTTGGGGAGGGATTAGGGGCGTGACCCCTGTTTAATCTCTCTCTCTCTCTCTCTCTCTCTCTCTCTCTCTCTCTCTCTCTCTCTCTCTCTCTCTCTCTCTCTCTCTCTCTCTGTGTCTCTGTCTCTCTCTCTCTGTCTCTGTCTCTCTCTCTCTCTCTCTCTCTCTCTCTCTCTCTCTCTCTCTGTCTCTCTCTGTCTCTCTCTCTCTCTCTCTCTCTCTCTCTCTCTCTCTCTCTCTCTCTCTCTCTCTCTCTCTCTCTCTCTCTCTCTCTCTCTCTCTCTCTCCCATTTCCTACTCCACCCTTTTGCCATGAAGGTTTATTTAACGCCCTATTAGACCTTTTAGTTTTTTAACTTTTGTTTTCCTGATGAGTTTCTGGGTATATTTTGATCGGCACATACCCCCTAACATCTTTGTTGTCTTCGTTTCTGCTTCATTATTCCTCTTTATCTTTGTGACTGTTGTCTGTCTCTTCTCTGTCTGTTTCGCTAGCTCCCCCTCTTTTCATCTATGTCTCTATATCCGTGCGTCCAGTCTCTGTATGCCCCTGTCTTTAAAAACAACAACACCACCTTTGTGTGTGTAGATCCGTCTCTGTTTCACAGTGTTAGATTGTCCCAACGCATGTCGTCAACTAGGTATGTGTGTGTGTGTCTTTCATTTAACGTCTATCCACTACACCAAAAAACAGAGAGAGAGAGAGAGGATATGCATAAAGGTGAATATGTGCTCGTGTACTTGCATGTATGTATGTATGTGTGTGATGTGTGTGTGTGTGTGTGTGTGTGTGTGTGTGTGTGTGTGTGTGCGTGCGTGCGTGCGTGTGCGTGCGCGTGCGTGTGCGCGCGCGCGTGTGTGTGTGTAAGTATTGTCCATTACATATAAGTGAAGTTCATCAGGTAAGGTTTAAGCTAAAAATAAATATAAAAAAGGAAACCTAATCAATTATAAAATTCAAAAATCCAAAGATCAATAAACTATAAAACAACAAAAACAACAAGTGCAACGCCCAGCGTCTGCAAAGTCCCCTCACAGCATCGCCGAGCTACTCCGAAATCGGAATGTGTCGGCTGTACACACAGCGGGGAGACCATTGAGAACTGAAAACAGGACGCACGCACGGACGTATGGACGGCCGGAAAGAAGTAGGACATATTGGGCCTGTGACACAAAGGGCCTAGGCACGCCCGTTCAATTGGGATCATTTAGTTTCCACCTATGCACTATCGTGAAACCCACTCACCTCCTCCCCTAATGCCAGTCACTGATGCAAGCAAGACTTGGCGCGCAGGAACTCAGTAGTAAAGTGTGAGCCACAGTGCTACAGCCAACTGTTTGCTACCCCCCCCCCCCCTCTCTCTCTCTCTCCCTCTGTCTCTCTCTCTCTCTCTCACGGCTCTCTGTCTCTGTGTCTCTGTCTCTGTCTCTCTCCCTCACCGCTCTCTTTCTCTCTCTGTCTCTTTCTCTGTCTCTGTCTCTGGGTGTTTCCAGCCGTGTTGGTGGAGTCTAGGCTTACGGGTTCACTTGTAATATTTACATCAAATCATCAGTCAACAGATAGGGTTTCAAACCATGAAGTTTCCAACAATGCTTTGTGAAATTTTCAAGTCATAGCCTTGGGGTTCGGACCCGTTATTTGAGCGCGCGCGATCATGCGCACACGAGCGCACAGAACAATTCATGACAACTGTGTTATCAAGAAATGTTGTGAAAAAAACTGCATTGAAATACATGCAAAACTTCGCGATTATGTGTTTTGGGGTTTGAACCCCGTAACTGGCGCGACCTTGACCTTAATGTAAAACTAAATACATCAGTGGATAGCTTGCATCTTGGCAAACTAGTATGCCAAATTTGATGATGATAGACTGAATAGTTTTTGAGAAAAAACGGACGAATAGCCGGCCGGACGCCGGACGGCCGGACGCCGGACGGCCGGACGCCGGACGGCCGGACGCTGGACGGACCAGACATAAACAATAGTTCCCCGAACCTTCGGCTCGGGGACTAACAAAGAGACTTGCCCTCTTGCTCCCCTGCCAATTTTAGCCCACCCACACACGCTACTGTTGTTTCCGTCCTAAGGACTAGCTATGTCTGTCTATGTCCTAAACTACCCGTATCCTTGGTTTTTAAAAAAGATATCTAAAACCATCAATGTCTTTATCCAAAATTATCAATATTTTCTTCTTTGTGTGTATGTAGGCCTATTTTAAGAAACCAATCAGTATCTTTGTCTGTCTTGAATGTCTTTGTCTGTTTATGTCTCGAAGTAAAGAAGTGTCTGTCTCTCTGGATTTTTTTAATTTATTTTTTATTGCGTGTCTGTCACTTTGTATCTCTGTATCATTTTCTAAATGCCTCTGAATCTCTCCGCTCTTTCGTTTTTAACATGTTTTTGCTATGATGATTCATATGCCCCACCCCCACCCCATACAAAGCAACAACAAGAATAAAAACAACAACAAAACAACAACAACAACAAACCAACAAAAACAGCAACAAAACAAGATTCATATGACATGCTTAAATTCATTTTGTGAATGCAGTGTAGAGTGGCACAGAGGTAACGCGTTTGCCTCGTGTCAAGTAAACCCGAGTTCGAACCTGGATACAAGGGGATTTTTTATATCGCTCTGCACTAGGCCTTACGGTCTGAACGTGTAGTCTTTCGGATGAGACGATAAACCGAGGTCCCGTGCGCCCATGCACTTAGCACACGTTAATCCCAGTGGCAACGAAAATGTTGTCATTTGGTCAAAATGTACCCCACCCCCTTTCCTTCCTCATCAGTCACAAAAAAATCGCATGCATATTTTTTTTTAATTGGGTGGCGCGCCGCTGGTTGCGACGCTCTCTCCAGGTGGGAGCAACCCGAATTTCACAGAGACGCCTCTGTGGCTATAAAGTACCTAATACCTAATTGTTTCGGTCGGGAGTGTATAGTCACACACAAAAAAGGACTACAATTTCGTACAAATGTTAGGTTATTCCAGTACAATGTGGTCACCCTTCTTGCACTGTGTTCACTGTGTGGTCACCCTTCTTGCACTGTGTTCACTGTGTGGTCACCCTTCTTGCACTGTGTTCACTGTGTGATCACCCTTCTTGCACTGTGTTCACTGTGTGGTCACCCTTCTTGCATTGTGTTCACTGTGTGGTCACCCTTCTTGCACTGTGTTCACTGTGTGGTCACCCTTCTTGCACTGTGTTCACTGTGTGGTCACCCTTCTTGCACTGTGTTCACTGTGTGGTCACCCTTCTTGCACTGTGTTCACTGTGTGGTCACCCTTCTTGCACTGTGTTCACTGTGTGGTCACCCTTCTTGCACTGTGTTCACTGTGTGGTCACCCTTCTTGCATTGTGTTCACTGTGTGGTCACCCTTCTTGCACTGTGTTCACGTCACCCTTCTTGCACTGTGTTCACTGTGTGGTCACCCTTCTTGCACTGTGTTCACTGTGTGGTCACCCTTCTTGCACTGTGTTCACTGTGTGGTCACCCTTCTTGCATTGTGTTCACTGTGTGGTCACCCTTCTTGCACTGTGTTCACTGTGTGGTCACCCTTCTTGCACTGTGTTCACTGTGTGATCACCCTTCTTGCACTGTGTTCACTGTGTGGTCACCCTTCTTGCACTGTGTTCACTGTGTGGTCACCCTTCTTGCACTGTGTTCACTGTGTGGTCACCCTTCTTGCACTGTGTTCACTGTGTGATCACCCTTCTTGCACTGTGTTCACTGTGTGATCACCCTTCTTGCACTGTGTTCACTGTGTGATCACCCTTCTTGCATTGTGTTCACTGTGTGGTCACCCTTCTTGCATTGTGTTCACTGTGTGGTCACCCTTCTTGCACTGTGTTCACTGTGTGGTCACCCTTCTTGCACTGTGTTCACTGTGTGGTCACCCTTCTTGCACTGTGTTCACTGTGTGATCACCCTTCTTGCACTGTGTTCACTGTGTGGTCACCCTTCTTGCACTGTGTTCATCACCCTTCTTGCACTGTGTTCACTGTGTGGTCACCCTTCTTGCATTGTGTTCACTGTGTGGTCACCCTTCTTGCACTGTGTTCACTGTGTGGTCACCCTTCTTGCACTGTGTTCACTGTGTGGTCACCCTTCTTGCACTGTGTTCACTGTGTGGTCACCCTTCTTGCACTGTGTTCACTGTGTGGTCACAGTGCATAAGCCAAACACTTCGCACACGCACACGCACACACGCACACGCACGCACACGCACACGCACACGCGCACATACACACCCCCCCCCCCCCCACATATATATATATATAATGATATGATATCAGCTGAAGCTCGAAGTAAAGCACATTGGATAACATATGCTACAATCTCTGGGCTTCTGACATATATGGACAAATCAGGGCACTTTTAACATTAAAAGACTTAGATATTCATTAATCAATAAATTGAAATAATATTATGTACAGTGTTGGAAAACTACTAAAGGCAGTGGTGCCTCAAGGCTTCAATTCTATAACATAGTCACACGGTCTTACAATATCCAGCCATATATAACAACATGCAAGAACGTGAAACATAAAACACCTCTATGTCGCTTAAGATTAAGTCAACACGACCTTCACATTGAAAGGGGTCGCCATCGCAATATCCCAAGACAAGACAGACTTTGTCAATCTTGTAGCGTGGTGGAGGATGAACTTCATTTTCTAGATGCATGTACACTGTATACCGATTTGCCGCTTGCTCTTATTAATGGTATTAACAGACAGATGCATTCTTCATTGCTAACAGATTTTCAGTCTCCAAGTCTCATACTGAAATCAAATTCCTTTCAACCTGAAATAACAAGATACACTTATGAATGCTTTGCTGTCCGCAGTAAATAATTAGCAAGAATATATAAATGTTTTATTATTATTTGTATCTGCTGAATTTACTTCGTCACGAACTTTACCTTGTGCTTTTTGTTTTAGTTTTTTTCTTTCGTGGTGTGTGCTTACTACTTCTGTGTCAATCATTCCTTTGATGGTTTTACGACAAATAAAAGAGTTTGTGTTTGAGAGAGAGAGAGTTTCACACACACACATACAAAAAAACAAAACAAAAAACCAACAACAACAACAACCCCGGGTTATTCCAGTACAGTGTTCGTAGCTCGTTATCCCAGTCTGGGTATACGTGAGACAGGGTCCATGATTAATTCACAGAAATCAGACACCGTGAAGCCTGATGAGGCCTAAATGCCAGCCACCACAATGCGCCAACACACTGGCGCGAAAAGCCAGCTCCTGCGAAGTTCCTCCCGCGAGGGGAGGGCAACAAACGGGCAAAAAAACACCTTTTAATGGATTTTCCAGATTTGAGAATATCAAAAGAAAAAAGTGCGTTAATATTTTACAATGCTAAAAAGTCTCTCTTAGGGGGTTTGAAGATTTCCAGGGTTTAGTCATTAATTCTTAACTGTTCATCCGGCGTTGGGGTTTATAGACACGTTTCGCGTGGTTTGCTGCACGGAACGAGGTGGCATGACGGGTAAGGTTTCTGATGGCTTCCACGAAGTAAGTAAGCTAATGGGCGATGGAGCGGAAAAAGTGACAGCGTTATTTCGATCGATTTATCGAGAGGGGGGAGTTAAGTCTCTCTCTCTCTCTCTCTCTCTCTCTCTCTCTCTCTCTCTCTCTCTCTCTCTCTCTCTCTCTCTCTCTCTCTCCCCCCTCTCTCTCTCTGTCTATCTGTCTCTGTCTCTCTCTCCCCCCCCCCCTCTCTCTCTCTCTGTCTCTCCCTCTCTCTCTCTTTCTCTCTCTCTCTCTCTCTCTCTCTCTCTCTCTCTCTCTCTCTCTCTCTCTCTCTCTCCTTGGTTTTATCACTTTAAAGCTTTGCTTGAGAAACATACATTAAATGTTGATGAGAATGATTTATTTTCTGATGATGCAGATGATCAGCATTTTAATCGTGCTATTTCTTGTGATGAAGTACTATCGGCCATACGGAAGTTGAAGAATAATAAAGCTGCTGGCCCAGATAATATTATTGGTGAATTGTTAAAAAATGGTAGCATGCAGATGGTTGACTTTCTCCTGACATTTTTCAACACGCTCTTTGATGGTGGTTCATTTCCTGAGAATAATTATAGGGGTATATCCCTTGTTGACATAAGCAGTAAACTATATAGTACAATTATAAACAAGCGTTTGCAAGAATGGGTCGAAGTTGATAATATTACGGGAGAGCATCAGGCTGGTTTCAAAAGGGGATATTCTACAATTGATCACATGTTCACTCTTCTCTGTTTTGTTCAAAAACAGTTTTGTTTCAATCGTAAATTTTATGTTGCATTTATTGATTTTGAAAAAGCCTTCGATTCGGTAAACAGACAGCTATTGTGGCCAAATTTTTATTAAAACATGGTATAAAGGGGAAATTATTTAAATGTGTTAGAGCTATGTATAATGTAGTGAAAAGTAGAGTTAGAACAGGTTCAAATTTGACAGAATATATTAATTGCTTTTCTGGGGGTAGACAAGGGGATGCTTGTAGTCCTGTTTTGTTATCAATTTTCATAAACGAACTAGCCATAGAAGTTATTAATAATGGTAGTCATGGTGCAAACTTTTCTGATGATTTGTTAGAATTATTTATTTTGTTGCTAGCTGATGACATTGTTTTGATTTCAGAAACTGTGATAGGCTTACAGCGACAGCTGAATAGTTTAAGCAGAGCTGTTGAACTTAATGTAAATATGAACAAAAGCAATATTGTTGTGTTTAGGAAAGGTGGTTATTTGGCTGCGAGAGAGAGGTGGGTGTATAATGGGGCTGTAATGCCTGTAGTAAATGTTTATAAGTATCTAGGTATTTACTTTTCTACACGTTTGAGTTTTAATTTCGCCTGCAAGGACCTAGCAAGTAGGGGAAAGAGAGCTTTAATATGCGTCATGAAAAAACTGGCTACCTTAAATAACAATTCGCTTGATTTACTGTTGAAAATATTTGATTCGCAGATTCAGCCAATTTTGTTGTATGGGGCAGAAATTTGGGGATTAAGTAATTCTGTTACACATTGTGAATCTGTTCATTTGTTCGCGTTGAAAAAGTTTCTAGGGGTAGATAAACGTGTTTCTAACGATTGAGTTTACGGAGAGACTGGTAGATATCCATTATCTATCTGCTCAGCTGTTAGATGTATTCAGTATTGGTTAACACTTTTGTGTATGGATCAGTCTAGACTGCCACGAAAAGCATATACTATGTTGGTACAATTAGATGGGAAGGGATAACAAAATTGGGTCTCAAGTGTTCGACGTCTTTTGTGTGAGTGTGGATTTGGAGATGTGTGGCTGAATCAGTCTGTTGGTAATCGAAATCTTTTTGTTCGCGTCTTAAGGCAAAGATTAGTTGATTGTAGATGGCAAGTGTGACATAATCATATTGAAACGAGTAATAGACATAATATTTATAGAAATATTGTTGATGGACATGATATTCAGTTTTACTTAAAAGATGATTTAGATATGTTTTTGAAAAGAAGTATAGTTAAATTACGTTTTGGTGTATCAGAAATTAAAAGTCATTATTATAGGTACAGACAACACACGGAAAGAGATCTAATTTGCCCTATGTGTATGCAAGATGAGGAAAATGAAATACATTTTTTATTTTGTTGTCCATTTTTGGAAACTTTACGCCGACAGTTCATCCCAGGAAAACACTATTGATACCCTTGCTTGTTTAGATTGCAATTACTGCTTAGTTCTAAGAGATATAAAGATATTAAAAATGTGTCTATGTTTTTGTCAAAAGCTTTCAAATTGAGAGAGTTACTGATATCATAGTTTTCGATTTGTTTTTCCAGTTCTTTTCTTTGTTTCATGTATTTATCGTTCCCCCCTTCACAGGGGCCAAAGGCCTTTCTGAATAAATGTCCCGTGTTCCCGTGTTTCCGTGTTCTCTGTTCTCTCTCTCTCTCTCTCTCTCTCTCTCTCTCTCTCTCTCTCTCTCTCCCTCTCTCTCTCTCCCCCTCGCTCTCTCCCTCCCTCTCTCTGTGTCTGTCTCTATCTATGTATGTCTCTGTCTGTGGCTCCCCCCCCCCCCTCTCTCTCTCTCTCTCTCTCTCTCTCGCCTCTCTCTCTCTCTCTCTCTCTCTCTCTTCTCTCCTGAGAGTCTCTCTCTTCTCTCTCTCTCTCTCTCTCTCTCTCTCTCTCTCTCTCTCTCTCTCTCTCTCTCCTCTCTCTCTCTCTCTCTCTCTCTCTCTCCTCTCTCTCTCTCTCTCTCCTCTCTCTCTCTCTCTCTCTCTCTCTCTCTCTCTCTCTCTCTCTCTCTCTTTCTCAATGTTCATTGCAATTCTATAAGGGCTGTAATATCCAAGTAGCAATACATTGCAGTCATGCAGTCATATATTATCTCTCTGTCTCTTTCTCCCCCCCCCCTCTCTCTCTTTATTTCTCTCTCTCTCTCTCATTCATTCATTCATTCATTCTCTCTTTCATTCATTATCTCTCTCTCTCTCTCTCTCTCTCTCTCTCTCTCTCTCTCTCTCTCTCTCTCTCTCTCTCTCTCTCTCTCTCCCCCCCCCCTCTCTCTCTCCCCCCCTCTCTCTCTCTCTCTCTCTCTCTCTCCCTCTCAATGTTCATTGCAATGCATGCTGTAATGGCTATAATAGCTAAATAGCAATAAATCCCATTCATTCATTCATTCTCTCTCTCTCTCTCTCTCTCTCTCTCTCTCTCTCTCTCTCTCTCTCTCTCTCTCTCTCTCTCTCTCTCTCTCTCTCTCTCCTCTCTCTCTCTCTCTCTCTCTGCCCTGTGTTATGGAAAAGGGTGGTGGCAATAGGACGATGGGAGAAACAGGATCAAATCGTCCTCTGGGCGACAGAAGAGTAAAATGTTTTGTGCTGCATAATCGTAAGCCATTGGCCATCCCTTCAGCTACCTACTGCATAGTTATTTACACCAACATTGTTGTTGCCTGTCTGTCCTTTCCGACAATGACTGCCAGATAGCAGAGGGGGCAGCTGCTATTCCGGCGGGCTGGGCTACAATTTGTTTATAGTGGAGAAGCCTTGCCCAGAACACAGCCCCACTCTCTCGGCCAAAGGGATTTGAGGACGAGAGTTGGCGTTGGGGAAGGTCCCCAAAGGCCAACCAATCCCATTGGCTGCAGCACTATAGCCAATAGCAAATGCCCCCCTAGTTAGAGAGTCATAGTGTTCCACGAAAGACTAAGCTGTACCATGATATTCCACTACTGTGGACTATGGTTTATATATATAGTACAGCTCTCATTTACTATTGGCCCTTTGTACATGCTAATGTCAACCAGTGATAAAAGCCATTTGAGCAAAGGACCCTAGGACTAAGTCTATAATTGACTGCATACATTATGAAATATAGCAGATGTTGATCAAAATTCAACACAATCATGCATTCTATTTTTAGTATGTTCAACAGGACAACCTAGATTGTATCGTGTATGATACCTACCAAAACTTTGATATTGAAATCATAATCTTTCGCCTCTTAAAGAGTTTTTTCTAGTGTTTCTTTTTAGCTTATGTCCCCCCCATACCCCCCATGCCCCCCCCCCCCATACCCCCCCATACCCCCCCCCCCATACCCCCCCCCCCTCTTATTTGAGGACAAACTGTATAGTCTCTCGCACGATACGAACCAAACCTCTGATATGGAAATCAGAATGTTGTGCTTACTTTAAAGAAGTATTATGTTCGATTTAATTTACGCCAGTATTAGACTATTTATTCTTTTGATTCTCGAAGAACCCTGTTTCCTTTGTACTGCACACCAAGGAGCTTACTATACTGAGTGTCTTTGCTGCAAACCATGATCCATGCCATTTTCTTTCGTTACGTGGAACCAGTCTTCACCACTTCAGCCAGCGTTTCAAATGCTTCCATCTCGCTCTTGACTGTTTCAGTCTGGTTCAGCTTAAACGGTGATGAGACACGTAAGTGGATAGGAAAAAAAAAAACGAGAGAGGGAGAGAGAAGGGGAGGAGAGGAGAGAGAGAGAGAGAGAGAGAGAGAGAGAGAGAGAGAGAGAGACGAGAGAGAGAGAGAGAGGAGAGAGAGAGAGAGAGAGAGAGAGAGAGAGAGAGAGAGAGGAGAGAGAGAGAGAGAGAGAGAGAGAGAGAGAGAGAGAGAGAGAGAGAGAGAGAGAGAGAGAGAGAGAGTAGAGAGAGAGAGAGAGAGAGAGAGAGAGAGAGAGAGAGAGAGAGAGAGAGAGAGAGAGAGAAGGGGAGTGTGGTGGTTGAGGTTGGAAATCAGACAGATAC
>CM065703.1:45133990-45138990 GCA_017654935.2 Phymorhynchus buccinoides | reverse complement strand
CGAACATTGCTACGGCGTTATCCATCACAATTCATAATCGTCACATCCCTCTGCTCTCGTCCTGTCTCCTGGGCCCGTAACCACGATTGTGTCTTAGGACAGTCAACACGGGTAGTAATGCATGTATATAAATTAGGCTAAACATCCAATCGTTTTGGGAGTGTAGTAACACCCCCCCCCCCCCCACCCACCCACCCCCGTGGAGATACCGGGTGTGTGTGTGTGTCTTCCGTAGAATTAGTTCCCCCACCTTCTGGACGTTCTGTGCTTGTAACTTCCTCTAATCGCTCTCTCTCTCTCTCTCTAGTAATATAAGCCACAAGCGTGATGTTCATTCGAGTCACCAGAAGAGCTCATCGCTTTCAACAAGGCAAGCTATGACTTCGAACGGGGCTTTACCCAGGATTTCAGGACCTACGGTTTATGCTCGCCACTTCCCACCTCAGCTATCGCATCAATGGGCCTGTAAAAGACTCCCAGCGACTTTGAAGGGGTTAAAGAGATTCGAACGCTATAAACCAGCTTCAGTTCCCAGTGGTTCTAATTTCAGGACAAGCGGCGAGGAGGTCGTAAAATTGCACGACCCGCAGTTAGGGAGTTCGAGAGGTTTGACTGATGTGGTTTAGTGGTACAGAATGTGCGTATTGAATAGTGGCACTGTGGTGTTGCTTGATTGAGGAACGGAATAATAATAATGTTGTCCTAGAGACTCTGTCTCTCTGCCTCTCTCTCTCTGCCTCTCTCTCTCTTTCTCTTTCTCTCTCTCTCTCTCTCTCTCTCTCTCTCTCTCTCTCTCTCTCTCTCTCTCTCTCTCTGCCTCTCCCTCTCTCTGTCTCTCTCTCTGTCTGTCTCTGTCTCTCTCTCTGTCTCTCTCTCTTTCTATCTCTCTGTCTCTCTCTCTCTGAATGTCTGTCTGTCTCTCTGTCTCTGTCCCTGTCTGCTGTCTGTCTGTCTCTCTCTCTCTCTCTCTCTCTCTCTCTCTCTCTCTCTCTCTCTCTCTCTCTCTCTCTCTCTCTCTCTCTCTCTCTCTCTCTCTCTCTCCATATATCCACAGTCAGAGTTATTGGACTTATCTTTCCAAGGAACAATTTTTGACATATAACAAGGTCAAGTTTTAAAGAATAATAAACCGTCTGGGTGTAGGACCCGTGCTGCAAAGTCTGGCATTCCCAGAGAACAGTTGTCTGTCCCTGCAGACTTTGAGAGCATACATTCTGCAATGAGCACCCCAAGAATATTATTAAATAAATGAAAGAAAACAAACACCAACAGTAACAACAAGTAAATAATAATAATAAAAAGTTCAACGCGTTGCTTTGTTTTGGTTGGTTTTGACTATTCAGCGGACCCCAGGACTTGCGTCCCAAACCTTCGTTTTAACCATTTAATTGAACTATCCATTTTGGCAAAGGACACATAAGGCATATTTGATGATGTGAGGGATGGTGTCAGTCAAATGTAAAAAACAAACAGACACCACGAAACTAGTATTACACTCCCCCCCCCCCCTCCACCGAAGTCGGAGTGTGGCTGCCCAAGTGGCGGGCGAGGTAATCAAAACGGGCACACACGTAATATTCTCATCCGTAGCTGATGTATTTGTACCATAGTGTTCAAGTGCTTCGGCTGTTGGGATGATCCCTGGAGTCTTTTAGCCTGAGTACTTCTTCTTCTTCTTCTTCTGCGCTCCCAGGCCAAAAGGCCATAATGGGTAAGGTACGTATGTGTCCGGTTTTCAGTTGTCACTGGTCTCCCCGCTGCGTACACATTCTGATTTCGGAGGAGCTCAAAGGAGAAACGCATATTTGGAAGCTTATTTTGGAAAAAAGGCAGGCGAATGGGCCAATAAGTCAGAAGGATAGTAGATGGTAGAGAGCAAAGGGAAAAGGCAGAGTCAAAGAGAGTGGCAGATTAGAGGAAGCTATAAGCACAGAACTTCCAGAAGGTGGGGGAACTATTTTTTTAAAGAAAGACTCTCCGGTATCCCCAAGGGGAGAGACTCGTGGAGGGGGCGGGGTCGTCCAGCTCCCCGTATGGAGGCACGAGGCATCCATCCACAGCCTGGGTACAACAACACCCCCACCCCACCCCGCCCACCTTATGAAGCATAAGATTTACAAAAACGACAAATCCAGCCTACAGTATCAATCAATCGAAGTGCGTAAGATTGAGTCTTGTTGCTCAGTAGGGGGGGGAGGTCCAATAAAAGAGCACTCAACTTCGGCCATGTTCCCCCCTCGTGCTCTTCATGTCTCAATCTCGTTCGCCAGTGATTCGAACGGAATCAACCGAATGAGCCCGAAATGACTTCCGACGGCAAACGGATTGGGCCGACAAGAGCCGAAGAGGTCATCAACAGTTCTTAAATCATGACTCCTTGCCTTGCCTGTGCCTTCGCTCTGTAACATCCATCACTGGGCCTGGACTCTATCTCTGTCCCTTTCTCTCTCTGTCTCTCTCTGTCTCTCTCTCTCTCTCTCTCTCTCTCTCTCTCTCTCTCTCTCTCTCTCTCTCTCTCTCTCTCCTCTCTCCTCTCTCTCTCTCTCTCTTTCTCTCCCCCATCTCTCTCCAGTGAAATCCTGCTTAACGTACTCCGGTCTGGAACAGACACATATGGGACATTAGTAGATATAAAGATGGTGGGAACGATCCTGGAGGCAATGCCCGGAGGCAATGCACCACCAGTAAAGTCCCGTCTCTCCATCTGTCTCGCTTGTTACATATGTTTAAATCAAATTACTTTCACCTCCTACTGAGACCGACACAATATTTTAAGTAACCCAGTGTTTTTGAGTTATCCGTTTTTGAGTTATCAGTTCTCCACTGTATGTGTCCGGTTTTCAGTTTTCACTGGTCTCCCCGCTGCGTGCAGCCGACACATTCTGAATTCGGAGGAGCTCAAAGGAGAAACAATTTGGAAGATTGTTTAGGCAGGAGAATGGGCCAATAAGTCAGAAAGATAGTAGATGACAGAAAGCAAAGGGGAAAAGCAGAGTAAAAAAGAGTGGCAGATTAAAGGAAGTTACAAGCACATAACTTCCAGAAGGTGGGGGAACTACTTTTACAAAAGAACCCCCAGGTATCGCCACGGGGAAGTTTTTAAAAGTCAAATATCAAGACATATAAACGTACTTCTGATGACTTGGGTTTTTGTTTCCGTTTACAACAATGAACCTTGTATATATGCACAGGACAGACGTTTTTTTGAAAATTTGTAGAAGTGTCCCCGACGATTCAAGAATATCAATTTAACCAGTTGCCAAGACAACAGAGACGGGGTGAGATGGGTGGTGTTGGTGGGGACAGGGAACGTGATAGATAGAAGTGGAGGGAAACTTTCGCCGATATGTACACAATCCAAGAACCACAATGAAGACGAAACAGACAACAAAACACAAACAAAAACCCAGACGAAGCCTATTATCTTCTCAGAGATGCTAGCTGATGAGAGAGAGAGAGAGAGAGAGAGAGAGAGAGAGAGAGAGAGAGAGAGAGAGATAGAGAGAGAGAGAGAGAGAGAGAGAGAGAGAGAAAACTAGAAAACTTTATTTGACGATACAGAGTTTAGGCGATGCCTATTCTTACAATCTGTCCTAGGATAAAATAAAAAACAAAAACAAAAATAACAATTAAAATGGACTAGTAATATGAGAGAGAGAGAGAGAGAGAGAGAGAGAGAGAGAGAGAGAGAGAGAGAGAGAGAGAGAGAGAGAGAGAGAGAGAGAGAGAGAGACACACACGGACACAAACATTAATAATGGAGAGACAGACATATCAGAATAGAGAGACAGACACAGAGACAGGCAGAGAGGAGAGAGAGAGAGAGAGAGAGGAGAGAGAGAGAGAGAGAGAGAGCGAGAGAGAGATGAAGAGAGAGAGAGAGAGAGAGAGAGAGAGAGAGAGAGAGAGAGAGAGGCGTACAGTCAGAGAAACAGAATTGGTAAATGAGATAGAAAATAAGAGACAAGAGTGCAATGTTGTTGTGGTTTTCTGGTGGCACGTGAAAACGTGGCAGTCGCGCTGACTGAAACCGACAAGCCTGCACTTCACCGAGCCACAGGTGTCGACAGCACACACAATTGCCTGGCACAATAGCCTCCTCCTTTTCTTTTATTCTCTTTTCTTTCCTTTTCTGTTCGTTCTTTTGCTATCTTCTTTTCTTTTTGCTTAGTTTTTGTTGCCCCACCCCCCCTTTCTTTACTTTGTGTGGGTTTTTTTCTGGGGGTTTTCCCCTTTTCTGGGTTTGTTTCTTGTTCGTTCATATTATGTGTTTTTGTTTCAATGTACATTTCTCTTTACTTTATGGTCTTTTTTGTTTGTGGCTCAAGCCACAAACCTATAACTCACTTTGTCGGTCGGTCGGTCTGTCGGTCGGTCTGTTGTTCCAAAATTGTCGCACATTTTGACAAAATTGTCGCACTTCAAATCGAGGCTACACTTCTGGACACTCTTTAAAATGATGTATTTTAAAAGCGTACGAAATAATAAACATACGTAATACAGACACTACAACAGACACGACGAGTATGCGGTGCTTCTTTCGATGAGTATAAGTAGGATACATAGTTTTAAATGTTTTCCAAAAGATATAAAAAGTTACGAAATGGTGCAGAGATAACATTCTGGTTTACAGATTAAAATGATTGAAAAGCCAGGGGAGGTAACTCATGATTGGAGTGGTAAAAATAGACAGCGTGCCACAAACTATTGCGATTTCGCGCTTGTTTTTATACCTTCTTGTTTTTCCTTCCTGTTTTCATTTTCTTCTTTTGCTTTCCTGTTACGTGTTTTTTCTTTGTTTGTATTTTTCAATCTACATTTATCTTTTCTGTATCTGCTTTGTAATGTCCTTTTCCTTTTCTGTATCTGCTTTGTAATGTCCTTTTCCTTTTCTGTATCTGCTTTGCAATGTCCTTTTCCTTTTCTGTATCTGCTTTGTAATGTCCTTTTCCTTTTCTGTATCTGCTTTGTAATGTCCTTTTCCTTTTCTGTATCTGCTT
>CM065703.1:45121490-45128990 GCA_017654935.2 Phymorhynchus buccinoides | reverse complement strand
CACCGACGGTGTGGAGTAACTTTTTTTATGGAGTAACTTTTTCCATGACTCCACAACCCTAACCTCATAAACAGCGTCCAGAGTCTGCCCTCGTTGCCCTGAAATAAATATCTAACATACCTCAGAAGACCACTGTGAGGTTGCTCGTGTAGAAGCTTTGTGCAGTAATGGAAAAAGTTACTCCATAAAAAAAATATTACTCCACAAAATCGGTGTTGGGTACAGTGTGTTACTGCATAACCGACGGTAAACACACACACACACACACACACACACACACACACACACACACACACACACACACACACACACACACACACACACACACACACACACACACTCACAATCAGCTGTACTCCACAGCGTGTAGGTAAACGCGTATGTGTGTGTGTGTGTGTGTGTGTGTGTGTGTGTTGTGTGTGTGTGTGTGTGTGTGTGTGTGTGTGTGTGTGTGTGAGAGATATAGCGAAGAGAGAGAGAGAGAGAGAGAGAGAGAGAGAGAGAGAGAGAGAGAGAGAGAGAGAGAGAGAGAGAGAGAGAGAGAGAGAGAGAGACAGACACACAGACAAACAACCAGCCTGCCAGTAATTTGTGTGTATATCATGGACAATACAGGATCTTACGTCAGTCTTTTTGTTGTTGTTTTTAAAGGGGGTGGGGGGGGGGGGTGGAGTAAAGCAAAACAAAACAAGAAAGAAAAAAACCCAAGAAAGGAAAGGGAAAAAAAGAGAGAAAAGAACATAAATTAAGAACAGCCCTGAAGGCAGAAGTGGTGGTGGGTTACATGAGTGACCAATCTAGCGGAGAGCAGATGAATGATTGGGTGTTGTGGTGTGAGAGTTACATATTTGTTGAAATGTAACTGTTCTGTCTCATGCTTTTTTTTAAAATTATTAATATTTTAATTTTGATGTATTCTATCATATTGTAAAGGCGCGTTTGTACAATGCCAATGGACAATAAATAAACTTATGACTTATGACAGAGAGACAGAGAGACAGACAGAGGCAGAGACAGAGAGACAGACGGACAGACAGAGGAGGTTATGGTCGGACACGATTGATGAACACACGAAGCTGTTACTGAGCATGGAGGATGAATGTGGAGCCCATTTCATGAGCTGGTTTTTCCCCGGGGGGATACCAGGGGGGTCTTCCGTACGCATAATACCCCAACGTTTTGGAAGTTCTGTGCTTGTAACGTCCTGTAATCTGTCATCCTCTTTGACTCTGCCTTTTCCATTTGCGTTCTGTCATCTACATTGTACTATCTGTCTGACTTAGTGGCCCATTCCCCTGCCTTTTTTTGTAACCTTCCAAATGTTTGTTTTTTCCTTTGAGCTCTTCCGAAATCGGAATGTGTCGACTGAATGCAGCTGGGAGACCAGTGAAAACTGAAAACCGGACACACGCGTACCTTGACCACCATGACGTTATGGCCAGTGAACGCAGAAGAAGAAGAAGAAGAAGAAGAAGAAGAAGAAGAAGAAGAAGAACAAGAAGAAGAAGAATTAGATGATTAAATGTCTTGTTTGTAAGGCTGAAACTTCCTAAAAAAAAATGGTGTGCTGGATATTCTAGCGCAAGGCCTGAAACGGTCACACACGTAATGTTCTCATCCCTAGCTGGTGCATTTGTACCATAGTGTTCAAGTGCTTTTGCTGTTGGGATGAACCCTGGAGTCTTTAAGCCAGGGTAAGACAACAATAACAACAGCAACACAACACTTTCTGAAAGCAAATGGTGTGCTGGATATTCTATCGCAAGGCCTGAAACGGTCATTGATGATGGTTGCGAACAATAGTCTTTCTGGAAATGTTATCGAAAGGATCTCTGGGTCAGTGTTTTAAACGATTAATTTGTTGTTTATTTACTCGCTTGTTCTTCAACCAAAATGCTTGCGTATTGGTGTGCACATGCGCGAATCTTTAATTGAAACAGTCATAAAATGTCCGTATGATTCAATGAATGATTTTGAAAATATGAAAAAAAGTAAAAGTATGTGTGTAAACACACCCACGGGGTACGGAAAGGGGTGTGTGTGTGTGTGTGTGTGTGTGTGTGTGTGTGTGTGTGTGTGTGTGTGTGTGTGTGTGTGCGTGCGTGCGTGCGTGTGCGTGTGCGTGCGTGCGTGCGTGCGTGTGCGTGCGCGTGCGTGTGCGCGCGCACGCGTGTTTATGTGTGTGTGTTTGCGTGCGTGCGTGTGTGATTGTGCGTGAAAGCATGCGTATGTGTATGTACGTACACGCGCGTGCACATGTGTGCACGTGAAGTACTATATTCTTGTTGCTCAATGAGAGCCAAAACATTTAGTATGATAACCGTCCCTGATAGTTCTAGCCTAGTAGAACCATTTTCTACAACTATGTTGGTTAAGAACTGGGTCGGTAAATGACTCTTTAAACTGTCGCCCGCTCGTGCATGTGCCTTGCATCTGGTGGACAGCTTGGGGCGTACGTACCTCGCTCAAATCGAGACATACTCGCGATACCTTTTTGCTACCCCCCCCCCCTCTCTCTCTCCCTCTACCCCCCTCCCTCCCCATCAACGGGTTTAGCAGCATTGGGTCCCGGAGGGGGTGTGATTCTGGGGCCTGGGTTTAGTTCTGATTTACGAAGCGCGTCCGAGTTGTTTATGAGCCTGATGTTAAAGACACACCTTGTCCCCCCTCTAACGGCAGTAACGGAGCAGAAAAACAAATAGCAAGGCAGCCTTTTCGTTGTTTATTGTTTCTTTCGTCATTTTTGTCTTTTCTCTCTCTCTCTCTCTCTCTCTCTCTCTCTCTCTCTCTCTCTCTCTCTCTCTCTCCCTCTCTCTCTCTCATCTCTCTCTCTCTCTCTCTCTCTCTCTCTCTCTCTCTCTCTCTCTCTCTCTCTCTCTCTCTCTCTCTCTCTCTCTCTCTCTCTCTCTCTCTCTCTCTCTCTCTCTCTCTCTCTCTCTCACTCTCTCTCTCTCTCTCTCTCTCTCTCTCTCTCTCTCTCTCTCTCTCTCTCTCTCTCTCTCTCTCTCTCTCTAGTCCTCTCTCATCTCTCTTTCTCTTCTCTTTGTCTTTTTTTTTGTCTTTTATTTGGTATTTGGTATGGCGGATAAAGGAGTTGGTTTTCATTGTGTGTTTTCTTTTGGGGGTGTTTCGGGGAGGGGGGGGGGGGGTGTTCAAGGAGAATGGTTCGGGTCGAGCATACATACAACTTTGGGTCATTCTGCGCATAGTTGGTATACCTTGCACAATCTAAACTTCGGGGTAGAATCATAACACGTGGCAAAAGTACCCCCCAAAAAAAAAATCCCAAAAAAAAAAATCTAAAAAATAAAAAAACAATTCGCCTATTATTGCATCACAAGGTGTTCGAAGAAAAACTACTTTTTTTTCACATGCTTCAGTTACTCATGTTCTCCCCGTGGAGGTTCATACACATAGTTCCTCCACCTTCTGGAAGTTCTGTGCTAGTAGCTTCCTCTAACCTGTTCCTCTCTTTGAACTCTGCCTTTTTCCATCGCTTTCTGTCATCTACTATCTTTCTGACTTACCGGCCCATTCTTCTGCGCTTTTTTTACTTCAAAAATCTTCCAAATTATTTTCTCCTTTGAGTTCCTCGAAATCGGAATGTGTCGGCTGTGCGCAGTGGGGGGGACCAGTGAAAACTGAAAAAAACCCGGCCACATACGTACCTTACCGATTATGGCCATATGGCCTGGGAACGCAGAAGAAGCAGAAGATGTTACTCGGGTTATATACTATACGCTCGTACGCGCAAAGAAAAGGTTTGTATAATAGGAATTGTTCGGAAATAATTAAGGGGATCGGGGGTAATTTCATGGTGTGTGGGAGTGATCTCGCCTAATTCATTTGGTCAAACAGGGGAAGTTACTCTACCATCGCTTCGTGCGTTTGAGGAGACACACAGCATGTAGAACGCAGTGCGTCATTTTGCATTCTAAAATTGATGTAATTTATTTTTTTTGCGTCACAGTTTGCAAGTTCTATCACTTTGTAGCAACTGGCCACCCCTTATTTTTCAAAAGTTTTTTGCAACTCTCTGACTGGCATCCTGCGTTTTCAAGCTTCGACGCCATGGTTGCTATAGTTTTGACCGAGTAACTCGAGGTAATCAACTCTAATTTTCACGAAGTGCTCTCCCCTATTTTTTACTCTCCGAAAATCGTCTATTGGTGCATTTCTTGTATGTTTTTTTGTTCTTAATTAGTCCAACCCGAGTACAGTTTACAAAAAAGAACAACAGGAACAACAACACCCCTCCAACCCCCCCAAACCCCCCCAAAACAACAACAACACGCACACAAGCACACACAAAGACATTAAAACAACCAGAAAACCCCAACGACAAAGAACGACACAGAGGCACTAGCTCCAGTTACTAACTAATATAAATGATAAAGGCGATTTCTCTTAATGTTCCCTGTTTGCTGTTATTTCATTATTATGCTCTGGTCCAGTGTCGTATTACTTTTGGCAGCCAGTATTGTGTAACATGTGTTTTTGAGCGCCTTGTATAAGCTTTAAGCTTGTTGTGCTCGTCTGCATTTGTTTATGTTGCTGCTATATTGATTTTCAATCAAATTCGTTTAAACCAAAAGCGACGAAGCAAGGAATGTGTCTGTTATCATTACATTCTTAATTAACAGCTAACAAAATGATGTGTTGGACATGTTGAAGGAAACAAGTTATTTTCACCTTTTCCATAAAGTTGATAAAGTTATTTTGATTTTTGAGACGTTTTTCTTTGCAGGAATTGAAGAGCTTTTTTGGGGACATTTTAAAGGTTAACTTTTGCTCTAAACTATCTTTGGAACTAAACATGAAAGTGTTTTGAGCTTGAGATTTTCAGGACAAAATAAATTGCCACACGCTGTTTACCTTTTCTTTGTGTTAACGAATTTACTTTTAAAGGAAAATGTTAGTCTTGATATTTTCCTTGTTGTTGTCTTGAGATTGAGAGTTTGTGAATAAATGTTTCTTAAATATAATGCTATGAATGTTGAGTTTAGCTTTTCTTGTTGTTATTTTGAGATTGTGAGTGTTTAAATAACTGTAGAAATAAAAGTTAAAACTTTGACTGTTGATACGTATGGTACGGCTATGGTGTTGGTCCTACTCCCCTCTCTCTGTGTCATTCCTCACCAGTAGACTACTCTCTCAACGGGTCCACTGACTTCTCCAACTGCAATGGTACGGCTATGGTGTTGGTCCTACTCCCCTCTCTCTCTCTCATTCCTCACCAGTAGACTACTCTCTCAACGGGTCCACTGACTTCTCCAACTGCAATGGTACGGCTATGGTGTTGGTCCTACTCCCCTCTCTCTGTGTCATTCCTCACCAGTAGACTACTCTCTCAAGGGGTCGACTGACTCGTCCAACTGCAATGGTACGGCTATTGTGTTGGTCCTACTCCCCTCTCTCTGTGTCATTCCTCACCAGTAGACTACTCTCTCAACGGGTCGACTGACTTCTCCAACTGCAATGGTACGGCTATTGTGTTGGTCCTACTCCCCTCTCTCTGTCTCATTCCTCACCAGTAGACTACTCTCTCAACGGGTCGACTGACTTCTCCAACTGCAATGGTACGGCTATTGTGTTGGTCCTACTCCCCTCTCTCTCTCTCATTCCGCACCAGTAGACTACTCTCTCAAGGGGTCGACTGACTCGTCCAACTGCAATGGTACGGCTATTGTGTTGGTTCTACTCCTCTCTCTCTCTCTCATTCCTCACCAGTAGACTACTCTCTCAAGGGGTCCACTGACTCGTCCAACTGCAACCGTACGGCTATTGTGTTGGTTCTACTCCCCTCTCTCTCTCTCATTCCTCACCAGTAGACTACTCTCTCAAGGGGTCCACTGACTCGTCCAACTGCAATGGTACGGCTATTGTGTTGGTCCTACTCCCTCTCTCTCTCTCTCATTCCTCACCAGTAGACTACTCTCTCAAGGGGTCCACTGACTCGTCCAACTGCAATGGTACGGCTATTGTGTTGGTCCTACTCCCCTCCTCTCTCTCTCATTCCTCACCAGTAGACTACTCTCTCAAGGGGTCCACTGACTCGTCCAACTGCAATCGTACGGCTATTGTGTTGGTCCTACTCCCCCCCTCTCTCTCTCTCTCATTCCTCACCAGTAGACTACTCTCTCAAGGGGTCGACTGACTCGTCCAACTGCAATGGTACGGCTATTGTGTTGGTCCTACTCCCCTCTCTCTCTCTCATTCATCACCAGTAGACTGCTCTCTCAAGGGGTCCACTGACTCGTCCAACTGCAATGGTACGGCTATTGTGTTGGTCCTACTCCCCTCTCTCTCTCTCATTCCTCACCAGTAGACTGCTCTCTCAAGGGGTCCACTGACTCGTCCAACTGCAATCGTACGGCTATTGTGTTGGTCCTACTCCCCTCTCTCTCTGTCATTCCTCACCAGTAGACTGCTCTCTCAAGGGGTCCACTGACTCGTCCAACTGCAATCGTACGGCTATGAACTGTGTTGGTTCATACTCTCACGAAATCCTCTCTCTCGTTCACTTCATCTGCAGTCCCCCATACTGTTTGCTCTCTCAAGCGGGTCCACTGACTCGTCCAACCGATAATCGTATGTGTCCGTTTTTCATTGAACTGTCTCCCCGCTGCATTCAGTTAGGCATTTCGGGGGAGGTTCCCCCCGTACACGAACTAATGAAATACCTGTAGTCCCCGTACACGAAACTGATGAAATACCTGTAGACCCCGTACACGAATCTAATGAAATACCTGTAGTCCCCGTACACGAATCTAATGAAATACCTGTCTTCTCCGTACACGAATCTAATGAAATACCTGTAGACCCCGTACACGAATCTAATGAAATACCTGTAGTCCGGTTTACACGAAACTGATGAAATACCTGTAGTCCCCGTACACGAATCTAATGAAATACCTGTAGACCCCGTACACGAATCTAATGAAATACCTGTAGTCCCCGTACACGAATCTAATGAAATACCTGTAGACCCCGTACACGAATCTAATGAAATACCTGTAGACCCCGTACACGAATCTAATGAAATACCTGTACCCCGTACACGAATCTAATGAAATACCTGTAGACCCCGTACACGAATCTAATGAAATACCTGTAGACCCCGTACACGAATCTAATGAAATACCTGTAGTCCCCGTACACGAAACATGATGAAGTATCCGCGTTTTCTGTGTCTGTCAAAGGCTACGCCTAATTAGACGTTAAGCCAACCATTGAGTGTCAGAAACGTTATCAGATTTGTGTGCAGGGGCCTACAGGAATATAGTGAATGAAATTTTTTGGATTTCGTCAGATTCATTTAGACTTAGGTATTTCACGAGAATCATGCTTCCTCACATACGTGATCACAGCAGGATCAGAGAGAATGAAACATGTGGTAGGAGAGTGAAAATCCGTTTAACGTCCTCCGGTCTGGAACAGACACATATGGGACACTAGTAGATATAAAGATGGTGGGAACGATCCTGGAGGCAATGCCCG
>CM065703.1:45088990-45093990 GCA_017654935.2 Phymorhynchus buccinoides | reverse complement strand
TCTCTGTCCTGTGTCGGTTGAAAGACAGAAGGTACTGCTTCTTCTGCATTCCCAGGCCATATGGCCATAATGGGTGAGGTACGTATGTGTCCGGTTTTCTGTTTTCACTGGTCTCCCCGCTGCGTACAGCCGACGCGTTCCGATTTCTGAGGAACTCAAAAGAGAAAAAAAGTATAGTTTTACGAAAGACCCCTCCCCCCCGGTATCCCCACGGGGAGAGACTCGTGGAGGGGGCGGGGTTGTCCAGCTCCCCGTATGGAGGCACGAGGCATCCATCCACTGCCCCAGAAGGTACTACCAGTCTTGATTTGTTTTTGTTTGATAGCACCCTCTGGCGGACACATGTTGGTGTTCTTGGCTAACCCAGAACATACAAATGTGATCCTGGAAGTATAGCTTATGTCTGTATTATATTATTATCATTATTATATAGTATTGGTGATCCTGGAAGTATAGCTTATGTCTGTATTATATTATCATTATTATATATTATTGGTGATCCTGGAAGTATAGCTTATGTCTGTATTATATTATTATCATTATTATATATTATTGGTGATCCTGGAAGTATAGCTTATGTCTTTATTATATTATTATCATTATTATATATTATTGGTGATCCTGGAAGTATAGCTTATGTCTTTATTATATTATTATCATTATTATATATTATTGGTGATCCTGGAAGTATAGCTTATGTCTTTATTATATTATTATCATTATTATATAGTATTGGTGATCCTGGAAGTATAGCTTATGTCTTTATTATATTATTATCATTATTATATATTATTGTATAATATACACACACACACACACACACACACACACACACACACACACACACACACACATGGACACACACGCATACGCACGCGCGCACGCACAAACACACACGCGCGCATACGCATGCGCGCGCACGCACACACACACACACACACACACACACACATACACACGCGCAGATACACACACACACGCACGCACGCATGCACACACACACACACACACACACACACACACACACACACACACACACACACACACACACACACACACATATTTCATTTTATTCTAGAGTAGTAGAGTTGACCGTCGCACAACTCGAATAAGGAGCAGGATAATACGCCCCCTGGACAATTCGCCCTGAGGACAATTCGCCCCTGGACAATTCGCCCCTGGACAATTCGAATCCAATGAGCGGCACGGTACAAGAATTGTTGGGTACCAGAAAGCGTTCCACCCCTATAACTTAGATTTCAAACAAGCATTTGTCGACGTGGGCTCCTTGAAGGTTCTTGTCTACAGTTCACTTCTAATCTACCCACCAGACGGCGCCCTACTACAAGATGGCAGGGGGCCGTCGGGAATGTTTGGACAGGGCACGCGCGCACGTGGATAAGATTGACCATGATGGTGGATAGAGAGATGAAAGGATAGAGTGGTCAACACAGTGACGGACTGGTTTCCTCCGTGGCTTGGTCAGTTTGAAGTGACGCTTTGTTTAGGTCACTTTCTCTTACATTACGGACGCATTGGTTGTTGTCATGATGTAGATAGTCTGTATAATGCTCTTATACACTCATACAACAAACAACTACACGACAAGAAATTTAAAAAAACAAAAAACAAATAATCGCTCACACACATGCAAATAAGCATACGCATACAGACCCCCCCCCACACACACACACACACACACACACACACGCAGGCACGCACGTACGCACACATACACACACGCGCGCGCGCACACACGCACGCACGCACACACACACACCATTACCATCACCACCACTCACCCCACCCAAGAACACAATACATAATACAATCAGTTGAATAAAGCATCAACTCTCTCTCTCTCTCTCTCTCTCTCTCTCTCTCTCTCTCTCTCTCTCTCTCTCTCTCTCTCTCTCTCTCTCTCTCTCTCTCTCTCTCTCTCTCTCTCTCTCTCTCTCTCTCTCTCTGTGTCTGACTCTCAACAACAACAACAGCAGCAACAACAACAACAATAACATCCATGGGGTAGCCTAAATGATGTCAACTCACCGACCGAAGTTGAAATCGATGTAGAAAACGTCTTTGATGGTTGTAGTTTCTATCCAAACAGCAAGTGCCGAAGGTGTGTAGAAACTTGGGTATTATTATTCTTCGACATCTCCAGAAACTGGTTTCACGGACCAGAGTCACAAGCCACAAGTCACAAGTCACAAGTCACAAAATCGCTTGTCCACAATGTACATGTAAATACATAATCACATAAATGCATAATAAAATACATAATTATGCGGAGGCACGTAAAAGATAAACAATAAATAAATAAGACCACGGTTGAAATATTGAGATGTTAAAGAGTGTCCTTTGGCTCAGTTGTTTGCCATGAAGGTAGTACAGTATGGGACACATTGGTGCCCCCCCCCCCCCCCCCCCCCCCCCCGGCCTGACCTTGAAACATCCGGAGTTATCAAAAAGCGCGGATATGTCCATTTGCGCGAACATGAAGAATACAATTTGAGCGATGATCCCACAGAGCGAGAGAAACAGTCACAGGAAAAATAACTAACACGGGGAACGGGCAAAAGGTAACAAGAAAAATAAAGGTTGGTGATTTCAAAAAAGCCACAAGACACCAATGCTTTCAGGCTTTCGAGATTTTTGTCATCTCTTCATCAGGAAAATGAGTTTTAAAACTGACATGAGATAAAAAGGTACAGCTAAAAAGTGTATAAAACGTTTCTGTGTCCAATGCCTGTATTTGTGAACCTGAGAAACAAAACCAGTGAACGTTAACTTTATGTATTGTTGTGCTCATTTACCTTTTCTCCCCCAAAGAAAGGTATCAGAAAACAGTAACACATTTTGCTAGGAAAAAAAAAGTAACCGAAAAAAGTCACAGGAAAAAAAAAAAATGAACATGACTGTAAAATATTGTTTTTAACGTAAGTGTAGAAATCATCTAGCATAAAACAAGGCGTGCAGTTAGGAGCCTTTTCTGTGGTCCCGACAATGGGATATTTGTAGTTTTTTGTCTTGCTGTGAGTTTGTTACTTTTTGTTTTCTTCGTTGAAGACGCAGTGACGCACCACGATTAAGTCCCTTGCTTTTTCTGGGTAGCTGTGACCCACATACAAATGTTCCCAACTTCAAATTGAGGCTGCTCTTTAAAATGATGTTTCGTTTTGAATTTGGGACATTTGTGTGGGAGTCAAACATGGTAGATAGTGAAATAGATAGTTAAAAGAGACAAGCCCCTTCCACCATAAACTGTGATATCGGAGCTATTCACTGTCAAACCTGGTCAAAACAAGATTTCTTACCAGCTATACGAGGAAAAACACGTGAAACCCGTGATTTTAACACGTGACCTGGTGGGTCTTTAAAGAACTCTCAACAACGGAGTGTATATATGCTTATCACAGCACTTTGGGATACCGTTAACTCGAACATGGGACGACAGATTTAAATAATACGTCACACGTTATGTATTGCGATGTTTATGGCAACAATTATGATACCGACGTTTGTAAAGAAAATTGGCAAAAAACATTCGATTCGTAAAAACATTATGGACTCTTTGATATTTGTGATAAGCGTACTACACGCACATACGCATGCACTCACGCACGCACGCACTGGCGTATGCATTACACTGCACACAAACACACACACACACACACACACACACACACACACACACACACACACACACACACACATCACGCATACAACATACACACAAACACGCACGCGCGTGCGTAGACACACACACAAACACACTCGCGCGCACGTGCGCACGAACACATTTCCACACAATTACGCACTGGCGCACGCGCGCACACAAACACACGTATTCACACACAGAGCAATTACCAGAAAGTTAAAGAGAACTTACCCATAATGAAAAGAATACTTTACTCATGTTCTAACAAGTACGTAAGAACACCAATGTCTGTCATCAGAATGTGTGTGCGTGCCTACCAACAAGGCGTTTATGAGGCATGTGTGTGTGTGTGTGTGTGTGTGTGTGTGTGTGTGTGTGTGTGTGTGTGTGTGTGTGTGTGTGTGTGTGTGTGTGAGAGAGAGAGAGAGAGAGAGAGAGAGAGAGAGAGAGAGAGAGAGAGAGAGAGAGAGGAGGCGAGAGTACGAGCGCGTGTGTGCGCGCGCGCGCACGCTCGTATGTGTGTGAGTGAATGAGTGAGTGTGTGCGTACGTGAGTGCGTGCGCGCGCGCGTGTGTGTGTGCGAGAGAGCGAGCGAGCGAGCGAGAGAGAGAGAGAGAGAGAGAGAGAGAGAGAGAGAGAGAGAGAGAGAGAGAGAGAGAGAGAGAGAGAGAGAGAGAGAGAGAGAGAGAGAGAGAGAGAGAGAGAGAGAGAGAGAGAGAGAGAGAGAGAGAGAGAGAGAGAGAGAGACAGAGAGAGAGAGAGAATGCGTCTGTGTATAATGTGTGTCTGTGTGCACGTGTGTGTGCGTGAGTGTGTGCCTGTGAGTGTCCGTGCGCGTGTGTAAGTGCGTGTGTGTGTATTTGTGTGTAGCCATAATGTTTTATGTGCTTTATGTAAAGATGAGAAGCACTTGAATGTAAAATGAGCCCTGTGTTGCATCCCCCCCCCCCCACCCCCCCCTTCCCCTTCACCGACGCAAACCTATTCATTATCCGTTTCGTTATCCATTTCAGTTATAGCAAGATAGCAATGCCATGTAAACGTAGTCCCAGTTACTAGCAAAACCCGCACGCACACATACCCCCCCCCCCCCCCCACCCACCCACTCACCCACCCACAGACTTGCTCAGTTTGATGAAAGTGGGTCCACACCCTTAATCGGTGGGGTGCACACCCTTAACACGGAGACACGTCTGCCACTCAGCGACATTTAAACCTCACTTGGCGTGGTTTGTGCTGCAATATGTTCTACTCTTAGTATTACACCCCCATAGAAAATTTGAAGTGATTCCATGCAGTATTTTATTATAGACCGATGTACAAGTAGTGCTAAAGAGGC
>CM065703.1:45076490-45081490 GCA_017654935.2 Phymorhynchus buccinoides | reverse complement strand
GAGAGAGAGAGAGAGAGAGAGAGAGAGAGAGAGAGAGAGAGAGAGAGAGAGAGGGGGAGATTAGGAGGGATGGGGAGAGGAGTACAAGAGTAAAAGAGAGGCAGTGTGAATGGGACCACCCATTTATCACCCATCTCTTCCCCCACCATCCGCTCGCTCCCCAAACTGTATCACCCTCATCAGTTTCTCATTGCCATTTTTCAACGACTAATTTGTTTGGAGGGGGAACGGTTTAGTGTGTGTGTGTGAGGTGGGGGGGGGGGGGTAGGGCAAGGAAATATAAAGAGGAAAAGGGTGGGGGTGGAGGGGTGCATTACGCGTTTCATTAACAACACTTGATGAGTTTGAACAGAGTAAGGGGACAGAGAGGAAGAAGATTGGATGCGGTAAGAGAAGGGATGCTGAGAGAGAGAGAGAGAGAGAGAGAGAGAGAGAGAGAGAGAGAGAGAGAGAGAGAGAGAGAGAGAGAGAGAGAGAGAGAGAGAGAGAGAGAGAGAGTCTGAACTACATGTAGTTTAATTTGTTACCATACCATACCAGTGAAGTTCACATATATGCAAAACACACGTAATTAGATCACAATGCTAATGCAGACCTCGCAGAGCATCGTTCCGGACTAGGCATGCTGTATGAGCAATACATATTTACAGACTAGACAGAGAATGCGAATGCGAATGTTTATTTAGTTCAGGCCTAGGCCCCTCACTGAAGGGGTGTCAAGTAATGCAATGCATGTTGATATAATTACATAGACAACCATAATCACGAAGCATTGAATTAATTAATTGTACAAACATAAAACAGAAGACAATTCAAGCCTATTAAGAATTCATTAACTGTAGCCTTTTCTGGGCTGTGTAGGCATACATAGCCAAGTTCACAATAGTTTTCTCATTTAAACTAGAGAGAGAGAGAGAGAGAGAGAGAGAGAGAGAGAGAGAGAGAGAGAGAGAGGGGAGGAGAGAGAGAGGGGGAGAGAGAGAGAGAGAGAGAGAGGGGGGAGAGAGAGAGGGGAGAGAGAGAGAGAGAGAGAGAGAGAGGGAGAGAGAGAGGGGGAGAGAGAGAGAGAGAGAGAGAGAGAGAGAGAGAGAGAGAGAGGGAGAGAGAGAGAGAGAGAGAGAGAGAGAGAGAGAGAGAGAGAGAGAGAGAGAGAGAGAGGGGGAGAGAGAGAGAGAGAGAGAGAGAGAGAGAGAGAGAGAGAGAGAGAGAGAGAGAGAGAGAGAGAGGAGAGAGAGAGAGAGAGAGAGAGAGAGGAGAGAGAGAGAGAGAGAGAGAGAGAGAGAGAGAGAGAGAGAGAGAGAGAGAGAGAGAGAGAGAGAGAATTCACGGAATAATTGTGGCTACGCATGGTCAAGAAGGAAGAGGCAGAGACAGACAGACTGAAAGCGATGAAGAGAGGCAGAGAGTTATCTTGTTGGGAATAGTTATTATTCTGAAATATCGTGGCTTATCTTCCAAGCGTTTTCACAGACTTAATAATTATGACCCAATTGAACACAAAAGCTTTTCCACATTCTCTGTCTTTCTTTCTTTCTTTCTTTCTCTCTTTCTTTCTTTCTCTCTGTCTTTCTTTCTTCTTTCTCTGTTTCTTTCGTGGAAGCAAAGGGGAGGCGTAGCCTTTCTATTCAGAAAGAAAACAATTTTACTGCTATTTGGGGCATTTTCTCTCTGGAGACAGTTGATTGGTAATTACCAACGACTCGTGACCGATAGACATTCGGATGAGGTGGGTTGGTTCTTTGAAGACCTTTTGTATTTCTGGTCTGTTCCCGTGGACACTGTAAGGGAAATGAGCACCCGTGGCTTTTAGTAATAAAGGCGCTCACTCACAGACTCTGCATCACTGTACATTATCGTCCAGTTATGTTTTGTTTCCTAGGCAAATCTGTGACTTTTTCCCCCGTTACTTTGTTCCTGTTACTTTTAGTCCGACCCCACTCACCCACTACAACCAAATGACTTCTTTTAATAGACTCTATATACTTGCGCAGAGTTCCACCGTGAACCCACCCTCTAGCCATTGTGATTATCCCCCAATTTATTGACACTTATCGACGGAATTTCAGGTGTCCAAAATCCTTCACACAGACACACCTTTAGGCCGTGTACACACATAAGCGGATATTCCATGCGGAAACCTGTGCGCAATCCATAAATAAGTGAAACAAAGAAGGGAAAAGATTTGCGCACGTGTCCAAATGTCCCCATTATGCGTAAGCTTTTATCATTTCTTCCACTTATTTAGGGTTTTCCGTACGGAACTTACGTGTCTAATGTGAACCCGGCCTTAGGGGTTTTCACATGGAAAATCATCTCCACCTTCCAAAATGGAGTTCACCTTCTTTCACAACACAAGGACCACTCTAAAGGTCGAAACACACGCTGCTATTTTTCACCTTTTCCCCATGACGGCACTAGTGATACTCTAGTAATGAGATTACTTACCTATCACTTCGTTAATATGGGAAAAGATGGAAAACTAACAGCGTGTATTTTGACCTTAGCATTCCACCTGAACTTTGCCGAATTCCCACAGATAGATAAAACAGAAAAGAAACAAGCACATCCACAGCACATGCAACAACCCCCCGCTACCAACAACCTCCGTACACACTGAGGCACTCAGGGACACTAGATGTCCTCCTCTTATACACGGACTGTATGTACGTGGACAATCTCTCACAGAGAGAGAGAGCGTGAGAAGAACAGAACGAAGACACAGTAGACGAAGAGGACGGAGATGAGATTTGCGAATCGCCGGGCAATGCATCTCTTTCTACAATTAGGCCGGCAGGTTGACAGTGGGAAAGCCGCCATTTATTATATTAATTTATCACCGCCGGTGTCGACACAGCGAGTGGGGGGAAGGGAGGGGATGGATAAGGCAAGGAGGGAAGGGAGGGATGAAGGATGACCTATACACAGAGTTCCACCACTCACCCACCCTCTAGCCATTGTGATTATCCCCCAACCCCCTTTCCATTTTCTCTTACATACACAGAGTATTTTATTTCTGGACTGAGGATCCTAAAGGTGTCTGTACAATGTGAACATTTGTCACTCTTTCCCCATGGCAACGCAGTGGCATGCAGGTGATCTTATTGATGTTATGCCTGGCTATCACTGTGTTGTCACGGGAGAAAGAGTGACAACAAATATTCACGTGTACAGAGACCATTTACTGACAAAGCCAAGGCTTAACGGGGCACTCTCAGACAAGATAATAATAATATAGAAATAGGGATTAGAGGAGATCCTCAGGTGGAACGATATTCCGCGACCCCGGCTGATGGCAGCTTAGTTGTAGAGTAGTTCTGGCAGGATTAGGTGGCGCTGCTTGCATTGCCTCTATGCCCCCTTCCGCCCTTGCTGGTTCACTTAGCCAGTGCCCTAAATCTCCTGACTGAGCCCCCCACAAACAAGGGGATTTCCGAGGAAGATCGTTTTTCTTGGGGAAAACAATCCCCTCCTTTCCCTTTCTTACCCTCTTTGCTTCCTTCTTCTATGAAGGACATACATACCCCTATTCCTTTCATGATTTCAACAACACGAATAACATTGCCACGCGTAGACGAAAATCGGTTTTCTTTGGAAGAACAAATCCCACCTTTTCTTTTCTTGTCCTTCTTTTTCCCTTCTCCCCGGAAGATAAACATACAACTGTTCCTATATGATTTCAAGAACGCAAGTATCCTTGCTGTGCGTAGACCTATTTGTATGAGTGTACAATTTATTTTTCACAAAATACCGTACAAGCAGTTTTCCTGTTTTGCTGTTTTCCCAATGTTCCTGTTTGTTCTTGACCCGTGCTGATTGTAATTTACAGAGTCTTGACATTTTGTGGAAGGTGAGAGGCAGAGAAATTTCAAAACTGTATTTCAGATAATCGCCATGGGTCAAAATAAACAGGACATTTTGGAAAACAGTTTTAAAAAAACACCGAGAAAGTTGCTAACAGCTATTGGTTTTAAAAGGAGAAACATTTTACGGTAAAGTTGTGAAGAATACGGGAAAGCAAAATGAAAAACAAAACTGTTACAGAAAATAACAGACAACAACAACATACAGTATTCATACAGCGCTGAATCTTGATAAAAATCAAATCAAAGCGCACACACACGTTAGCATTCATAACGCATTCAAACAAAAACGCAATACAAAGCGAACACACGCGTATGACATAAATGGAATACAGCAGAAACAGACCTAAAGGCAAGGGAGGGAAAATGTAAGAGAGCGGAGCTTTAATGACGGGGGAACAGGTGGGCTTTGAGGTTAGATTTGAAGGCTGAGAGGGTCGGTCGCTGGCGGAGGGAGAGAGGAAGTTTGTTCCAGGAGGTCGGTCCTGAGACAGCGAAAGAGCGCCGACCAACAGTTGAAAGCTTATACCTAGGGATCTGGAGAGAAAGAGGGTCAGAAACTGAACGTAAGAACAGACCACTCACTCTTTCAGAAAAGAGCGCGTGGAAGATCATAATCTGATGTCGAAAGACAAATGGAAATATCAACAATAAAAGTATGACAGTCCAGTAATATTTTGGACGTCCTTATTGGTCCTTTCTCACTTGACCCTTTCCCATTTGGCTCTTTCTGTAATGCAAAAAAAAACAAAATGGGAGTGCCATTTCGCCCTTTCATGTCTTTTGCGAAGACAGGGCCGGATCTAGGGGGGTGCTTTGGGTGCTGCAGCACCCCCCCGCACCCCCCCCCCCCCCTCGCCTGTCAAAAAGAAAAGAGGACAAAGGAGATACTCTTGCAATAAGGTGATAATGTTTGATTGTCTTTTGTGTGTTATGACTGCAAGCTAAGCAAGGTGCAAAACTGATAAAACGCTCTTAAGAAGTTCTGTTCTGAGCTCACAGGAGATGCCACAAAACAGTTTTAAAATGTTGAAAACTCGTTTTCGGCAGGGGGGCTTCGCTCCCCAGGACCCCCCACCAGGGCTTTGCCCCTAGACCCCACCGGGGCCTAGCACCCCCTCTTCAAAAGTCTGTGATCCG
>CM065703.1:45061490-45066490 GCA_017654935.2 Phymorhynchus buccinoides | reverse complement strand
TGTGTGTGTGTGTGTGTGTGTGTGTGTGTGAATGAGAGGGATGTCGGTATGTGTGCATGTGTGTACGGGGTTGTTGTTAATATGAATTTATGTTGTGGAATTCCTGATCTTCATTTGTTTTGTTTCGGGGAATTTCATTTATGGACGATGTTTACTTTTTTTATCATTTTTATTTGTAGTCCTTTTAACTTTTATGCTTTCTACGGAGATGATGCGATTTACGTCCTATTGGCGTGAGCCCTTAAGGACACGTTGTCTGAAGACCGGTTCTTCCTAGGGAAGAACGGTGGTAATGAGATGAAGATTCATGGCCGACTACCGTGGATGATTCCCGTTGCATTGCGGACCCTTGAACATAGGGAGTTCGTACTCTGGAACTGGACGGAAGTACGAATCTTGGTCTTTCCTTGATGCTTAGAGTGTCTTCAGCATCGACGTGGAGAGTCTTGGTCTTGCCTTGATGCTTAGAGTGTCTTCAGCATCGACGTGGCGAGTCTTGGTCTTTCCTTGATGCTTAGAGTGTCTTCAGCATCGACGTGGAGAGTCTTGGTCTTGCCTTGATGCTTAGAGTGTCTTCAGCATCGACGTGGAGAGTCTTGGTCTTGCCTTGATGCTTATAGTGTCTTCAGCATGGACGTGGAGAGTCTTGGTCTTTCCTTGATGCTTAGAGTGTGTTCAGCATTGACGTGGCGTGTCTTGGTCTTTCCTTGATGCTTAGAGTGTCTTCAGCATCGACGTGGCGAGTCTTGGTCTTTCCTTGATGCTTAGAGTGTCTTCAGCATCGACGTGGCGAGTCTTGGTCTTTCCTTGATGCTTAGAGTGTCTTCAGCATCGACGTGGCGAGTCTTGGTCTTGCCTTGATGCTTAGAGTGTCTTCAGCATCGACGTCGCGAGGAGAGAAGCGGGATTGCATCGTGAGATAGCCTTGTGACGTTGTCCTCGTTGCCCGTTTTACTTGTCGCTTGTTTGGTCGTTGACCTCCCAACTCCAGGTCGTCCTCAGGACCACGGGGGCAGCCTTCTCCCTACCTAGGCGATGGCGTCGTCAACACACAACAGAGTCGGACAGTCTCTGCAGACGGGACCCCCCCCCCCCCCCCCCCCCACTTTCGAAGAGAAAAACAAATAGGGGAGAGCATTTCGTGAAAATTAGAGTTGCTTACCTCCATTACTCGGTCAAATTCCATAGCAACAATGCAACAATTTCGTCGAAATTTGAAACCACAGGATGCGAGTCAGCGACTTGCAAACGTATTCTTAGAAAAAAATTAGGGGTGGCCAGTGGCCACAAACTGATAAAAATTGCAAAATGTGACGTAAAAATATAAAATAATTTTAATGACATATTTTTTTACAATGACGCGCGGTGTTCTAAGTGCTGTCTGTCTGCTCAAACACACGAGTCGATAGGCTACGAGATTTGATGGCAGAGTGACTTCCCCTGTTTGACCGATTGAATTAGGCAAGACTACTCCCACACACCATTAAATTACTCCCTTTAATTATTTCCGACCAATTCCTATTCACATTCATGGCTATAGGACCTGGAGCGTCTACTGGGCATGGGCGATGTGCTGGTCCCTGGAACCAGCGTTGCAGAGATCATCCAGGTCCTCGCGCGAATCCCGTCCGTATGGCGAGTCAGCCAACACCCAGTGGTGAGGGAGGCTGACTGCGCTGCCTGCCCTGCTGTTGTGTCTGCCACTTGACAGCCGTCGTGAGCGTTTCACCCCACTCTCGGGAATGTACTGTGCTTGACTCGGTACTTCAACTTCAACTTCAACTTCAACAAATCTTTATTATCTCAAAATGTGAAATTAAATATGGCAACACCCGCGCTTTCAACATAAAAGACATCACATAGAACAATAGTTTCCAAATCATGCTTAAATATGAAACAAGACATAAAAGTACACAGCTCTACATAAGAATACACAAATGCAATATGAAGACACACTTATGTTTAAAACATCAATTATATATAAGACGAACACCATATTTATGTACATATTCATACATTTAAGAAACAGCTCACAGACCCTGTATGTATATATATGTTTATGACACATGCAAACACACTCCACCCACCATAGCCCACCCACCCACCCCTCTGTTCCACACACGCATGTGTGCGCCCATGTGCACCTACATACTTGCAAAAGCATACATACTACCACTCACAGCCACACTCCCATGTATACACGCGCGCACGTGCATCCCCACCCATACCCCACCACACACACACACACACACACACACACACACACACACAACACACACACACACACACACACACCTTCTGTATTAAGATGAAAATGATAATTTAAAGAAAAGTATAGTCAGGTAAAAAGACAAACCATTTACTTGTTCATAAAAGAGATTGACTTGGGAATAAAACTGTTTCTGCTTCTTACAGTTTTAAACTTTGGCGTTCGGTAACGCCTGCCAGATGGTAAAAGTTCATAACATCTACAAAGGCCATGGCTGGAATCACTCGCAATCATTCGACCCTTTCCTCTCACGCGCCGCTCATCCCAACACATTCATACCGTCCTGTTCCACTCCAACAATCTTTCCACAGACTGCTAGGTGCCGTACTCGATACAGTACGTACAATTATCGCCCTTGTGCGTTGAAAAGAAGTATTACGAGTATAAAGCCTCAATGAAATAGCAGAAACAATACAAGAACGTTGGACGTTTGTTATGGTGGAGATGGAAACAAAAAGAAGAAGAAATAAATCGTCGAGCAAGAACGAAATTCGACCAAATGGAATAGGGAACATGTGCTAACAACGTGTGTTAAGTCCTCTCGCGGACGTTTTGTTCTTATGTGCACATTAGTCTAAAATGACCATGTTTGTGCTTTTTCCCAGTAGTTATTGCAAGTATTGCTTTCGTTACTCGCCATGTTACATTACCACACACAATTTGAAGCCCCATTCTACCCACTGGTTCATGAGATACAGCTTGGACAGGAAGGGATAACATTTCGGTTTTGTGAGCCTTCCTTGGCGGAGGTTCGCACTGGCGGTTCAACATTCACAATCTGAACAGGTTGTGACATGCTGATCAAGAATATTATATGGGAGACCCTAGGCTTATTGCAGATCATGGCGAGAGGACAAAATGTCCGCGAAAGGACTTGACAAACGTGTCTCCATACACTCCTCTGGTGGGTGGTTGTGTGACCATGTTGTCAACTTGTAGCGGGGCCCCTTTGTAGTTGGGTGACAGGTTCAAACCCCCTGACATGCACATGTTATCATAAGCTAAAGCTGCCTTGATTCTCGCGGCGCCCGACTAACCAACCCAGTCAGTGTGTTGACATGACAGCGTTCATGTCTGTATCATGCCAACAGAAAGACATCATTGTGCCCGAAATGTCAGTGAGGCACTACAAGCAAACAGGCTTTTTATTTTGCTAAGCGTAAAGGGAAAGTGCGCTGAACGTTTTTTCCCTTGCTTGTGTATATAAAATGTAATATTCAAAACTCTGCAATTACACATCTGTATTGTTCAAAATTCGGGACTTTCCTGGTGTTGCACTGCCTCCGGGCATTGCCTCCAGGATCGTTCCCACCATCTTTGTATCTACTAATGTCTCATATGTGTCTGCTCCAGACCGGAGGACGTTACGCAGTATGGCATTACTCTGGTAAGATGCAGATTCAACACGCCCCCTCAACGTCTTCCTTCGTTTAGTACGTTATTTCAGTCACGCCTTTAATATTCTATTATTAGTAAATGGGTATCTTTGAATGTAGGGGTGCCAAATGTTGTCCTTTCTGCAAAGTTGCAGTTTAGACATTCTCTTCACGTTTACGACTCTCTATCTCAAAGTCTGGCTCTTTCAGTTTCAGTTCGTGACAATAATTAACCTTGAGCTGATTTTAACCCTATCGCTTTCGCGAGAACGGGCAGAATATTCATTGGTTCTCAGTGACAATTTGCAATGCTAAACATTAGTGTGATGGGGGTGTCTACACTAGAAATTTGTCTTTTATCATGACTTTTTCTCTCAGCTTATTTTCCCGATACAGAAAGATAAGGTGATGAGGTACTTGGACGTACTGTACCTTTAACCTCGCTTTTATCTCCCCATCATGCTCACGCTGTCTACCATAACCACGTTTAATAATAATAATAATAATAATAATAATAATGAATATTTAGGGCGCTTAATCTTAACAAAAGCCCTAAGCGCTTATAATCATGATAAAAACAATACTAACAAAATGAAACGCCAGACAACGCACAAAGCACTCACACGAACTTGAGGTCAAACACACACACACACACACACACACACACACACACACACACACACACACACACACACACACACACACACACACACACACACACACACACACACACACACACACACACACACACACACACACACACACACACACACACACACACACACACACACACACACACACACACACACACACACACACACACACACACACACACACACACACACACACACACACACACACACACACCAACAACAACAACAACAACAACGACAAAAACACACACGCGCGCGCGCACGCACATGACTCAATGGATAACCTTTGCAGGAGGAGGAGGAGAAAGATTATGTTTTGAAGAGAGTTGTTTTGAGGGAGGACTTGAAAGAAGAGAGGCTGTTTGAGGTTCGGAGTGCAGAAGGGAGGCCGTTGCAGGAGGAGGGAGCTTGGAAAGAAAAAGAACGTTCGCCAAAAGAAAGTTTCTATTCAAACAGGTGTGTGTCTGTCTGTCTGTCTGTCTGTCTGTCTGTCTCTCATTTGAAGTTTCCATTTCATTATTATTCAACTCCACAGAGAACGCAGTAGGTTTTCATTGGTGACCTAGCACCACGAAAGGGACATTAAGTGTCAAAATGACCATTCTGAGAAAATGGCACAGTTGCAAACTTCAGGCAATTCTCTTTCTAATGATATACAAATCATTCTTGTATTTTTTTTGTTGCAGAGTTATGAGCATTTAA
>CM065703.1:45048990-45056490 GCA_017654935.2 Phymorhynchus buccinoides | reverse complement strand
TCAACACATCAAGGTACACTCGCACTCATATGAGGCAAAACACGCGAAAACGGTGATTTTGGTTTAAAAAACAAGACAATATTGTGCCAAAGAGGCCTATAAAACAATATACCAACAAGTAGTGAAAATCATAACGATGTACAAGTAGTGCCAAAGAGCAGCACCGATAGTGCCAGGCCGGTGATTTATCATGTACATGTAGTGCCAAAGAGGTGTGAGACATAAAACAATATACCGATATATCATTTGCGTATTTAACCCATAGGCTTAGTGCAAACGCGCGTGAGAAAAAGTAAGAGAGAAAGTTGACGTCACAGTTATATATCTTGACATATCATTATCATTATCACACATCAAGGTACACTCGCACTCATATGAGGCAAAACACGCGAAAACGGTGATATTCACACATGACGTGGTGGGTCTTTAAAATGACAGACAGAGAGAGAGAGAGAGAAAGACTGAATGCATGTCGCGCACATTGAACAAAACAAAATGGACTGGTAACTAGATTGTCAGAAGGACACAGTCTGAACCCACAGCTACTGTTGAGAAGCTGATAAACACTCTCTAGCACACACATCAATGAATTGGAAAACTGCAGTCTATGTTCTTCGTCCTCTTCTTTCTTGAAGCATCCTCCGTCATCATGTTGACGATTCTGAGGCATAAACAAAGGGGGTTCCGGTTTACTTATCAATATCAACTGTGGGAAAGGATAGTTGCCCAGATGATCAGCTCACTGGGGAAGTCGGGTAGGGTGGAGGGTCATGGGGTTTGGCAATTTGTCGCATTGAAAATGGTCAATGGGAAGCAACATTTTGCCATTCTCGGGAAAGGGATAGGGTTAGGATCAGCCTGGGCTTATTTTTTTAATACATAAAACTGAAAGAAGCAGACTTTGGGATTAATTCCACTCATACACATCTGTATTGCGAAAACTTCGGGACGTTCCTGGTGTTGCACTGCCTCCAGGATCGTTCCCACCATCTTTATATCTACTAATGTCCCATAATTATGTGTCTGTTCCAGACCGGAGGACGTTAAGCAGAATTTCATCTTTGAGATTGAGGGTCGTAAGTATGAGTGGGGGGGGGGGGGGGGGGGGGGGGGGGGGGGGGGGGGGGGGGGGGGGGGGGGGGGCTAAAGAACATAAAAGCCACAGATTCCACATTTAATACCTGTCTGTATGCATGGTGAAATGGTAGCGTTCACAACTTGAACTCGTCAAAAAAAAGGGGATAGGCCTACCAACATTTCAGTTTGCTTTACGCTATGTAAGTTAAAGTGATAGACAGCATTCAAAACAATAGAAAAAACAACAAGTGGGAAAACTGGGGTGTATATATATCTATTAGGCAAATATGTCTCCTTCTGACAGAAAGAGTCACATTTAAAATGCATGTAGAATGATTAAAATTCACAGATTATTAAATGAGTTAAAGTGATATGATGGTAGGCTATTTCATACATTTAATGAACCAATATGGTTGGTATTTTTATCCCAAAAAAAAAATCGGGACTTTCCTGGTATTACAGTACCTCCAGGATCGTCCCAATGTCTATTAGTGTCCAACATGTGCCTGTTCCAGGCCGGAGGACGTTAATCGGATTTTCATCATTTTGTTGCGTTATTCGGTTGATGGCCCACTTTTGACCAAACGATGGAGTCAGGGCTGGGTGGGGATGGTCCGTTGGGAAACTGGTACCGATCTGAAAACGGGACATCAAATGAATGTTTAAATGTCCAGGTTTGTCTCCCCACCCCTGCTTTATTGTGTCTTTCACGATCATACTCCTACTCCTTACAAAGAACATTCAAATCTTTAAAAAGATATTAAAATCGAAAATGTGTCCTCTCAAAGGGGGGTGTTTGGTGAATCATTGACCAAGTTACAAAGAACAGTTTTGAAGGTTCTGAGCTGTCCCGAACGGAAATAGGACAGATAGTGAAAAGACACTCTACAGAGAACCGGACAACACGGAAATAGGACAGATAGTGAAAAGACACTCTACAGAGAACCGGACAACAGAGGGTCTTCGGAGAAGACACCCCCCCCCCCCCCCCCAACCCCAACCCCCCCTCCACCCCTCAATCAAGCGTTTCGGCCCTGAACTCCTTCCACCCTAATCTTGTGATGAAAAACACGAACCTGAACTTTGAAGGTTGGTGATAAATTGTAGGTTGGGGAAAGATGATGTGAATTTGTGTAGGGGTGGGAGTGGGGGTGGTAGAGAGAGAATCATGGTTAACTAAGGTAGGATTTTACTGATGGTAAAAGTAAACGCCTTAAGGAAACAAACAGAACAGTGTTTTGCTATGTCTTGTGATTTGTTTCCATACCTGGAGACAACCACCAACTTCCACAACAACACCGGACTGGATCCAACATCTATGGCATGATTCAGCTAAAACGCTGAACAATGATTCAATGCAAGCTGACATTATGTTTTATATTGCCCCTAAAATTCATGTAGATTAGATTTACTTAATTTTGTTGTGTATTTTCTTTTTTTCTGTTCTTTTTTTCCTTTTTGTATATAAGTGTTTACTACTGTTGTTGATTTTATGTTATTATTTTTTCAATGTTAGATTAGTTTTGCGTGTGCAGTCCTTACTGTGCAACTTGAATATTAGAGTACGCTTTATAAGCTCTTAGCTTGTTGTACTCGAAGTTCATAAATGTATTGCTGCTTTGTTATGATTTTCTATTCTTGAATAAATTCTTGTTTAAACCAAACGCTGAACAAGAAGAAGTTTATATACCTTCTATTCCTACAGTATATAGTTATATAACTAAACAAAAATCGTGTTGGCTTTCTGCACGCAAATATGTTAGTGCCATTTTGTCAATCTCACAGAATTGCACTGTATTTAAATGTTTATTTTCATAAACATTTTAAACTCAACTGTACTAATCCACGTAAGTTTCTTTAACAAAATGAAGATAAACGTATTATGAGAGATGTTGCCATGTATATCCATAATCCTCGTCGTTGTAGAGAAGAATGTAAGGGTATCAACATGATTTCAGAAGGCTCAAGTCATTGTTTCTTTGCCTGAAATAATGTTGTTTTGTGTACATCTCCCCATGTCGATAGACCGGAGGGGGCTCACATTAGATTAAAATTTCGCGAGTATTGTTTACAAGTGTATCTAAATGTTGGTTGCGGTTTCAAGCCTTCCTTCCTTAAATAGAAAATGACAGCCCAAAATGTAGCAGTGACGCCATTTTTAGCATCTCATCCGCCGACTACAAAAGACAAGTTACTTTTTTCTGATTTTTTTTAAAAATCAGGGTCAGAAACAACTCCATCTAAACTACGTTGTCACGCGATCAGATCATAACGTAAAACTTGGTCACGCGACCCGTACTGGTAGTCATGAGAGCGTCTTAAACCTTAACACGGGTTGTAAGATGTAAACTAGAAGAGAGAAAAAAATCCTGCTAATACGATTGACTGTTTATGCTTAGTTACATGTTAGTACCCGTGTTAAAACTCTTTAAGACGCATTCGTGAATACCATACTTGCAAATGACGTACACCGCTTTCCATAGCCATTGACCTCCAGAGCTTTGTCCACACCGAAAGGGAGAAAAGAGGGTTGCGAGCCAATCAAAGCAGGCTCGCGCCAGAATGATGATCATGACCCAATCGCATCTGCCAGCCAGGCTGCGAGCCCCCCGCACGCGCTTGTGTCAGCGACCAATCAGCTTGCCGATAGCCTGGACCCGTCGTCGTTGTTGTTGTCATCCGCGAGGCCCATCATCGTGTCAATATTATCACAAGGCGGTCGAACGGACAGTCAACGGAGAAGAGGGAAAGTGAGAGGGGGGTAGGGATTGTGAAGGGGGTGGGTGGTCGATTGACCGAGAGTGGTGCGAGAGGGTTTTCGATTGGAAAGGATGGAGAGAGGAGGATGAAGGAAGAAGATGGGATGGGGTGGGGGTGGGGGTAGGATTTGGAGAGAGCCAGCTTTTTTTTTTTTTGTGGGGGGGGGGGCCCCAATCCGTCCAATTAGACTCTGAGACTCACTACTACTAGGAACTGGGGGAAAGCAGACGGTCTGATCTGGGCCTGAAAATCGGGAATAGACTAGATAGAAGAAGACAGAGACAACAGGAAGGGATGGCTTAATATGGCGCTTGATTCCAGAGAGGATGAGACAGAGTAGAGACAAAGTGAGCTATCTTTGTCTGGGTGCTGTTTTTGTGTGTTTCCCCCCCCCCCCCCCCAAGAAAGTGGTGGGATGGGGGGGGGGGGGGGGGGTTACTCAAGTTGTCTGTGGTGGGGGTGGAGATCGGGGTGGGGGTGGGGGCCTGTTTTGTTTTGATTTGTGTGGATAGTTCGCATAGTAGCCGGAGACATCTTTACTCGTTAGTATGCTGATTTGTCCGGCTAGTAGTCCGAGAGAGAGAGAGAGAGAGAGAGAGAGAGAGAGAGAGAGAGAGAGAGAGAGAGAGAGAGAGAGAGAGAGAGAGAGAGAGAGAGAGAGAGAGAGAGGAGGGGGGGGGGGGGGGGAGGGGGTTCTATTGTTTGTTTTAGTCTGGCGTTACGAGCTGTTTTGTTGTTAGATGTCCAGGGGCAGTGTGGTTTTAACCTTTCACCGTTTGTGCGTTCAGTCTTCATGGTCCCATTGTATTATCCAGTTGCCTTTTCCACCATCGAAGTTATTTCAGTCAATTTCTCTTGGGATGTTGACTTTTAATGGGGAAAAAACCCCCACAAAAACAGGCGCACGACACACACACACACACACGCACGCACGCACGCACACGCACGCACACGCACACGCACACACACGCACACACGCACGCACGCACACACGCACACACACACACACACACACACACACACAACACACACTCCTCTTTCCACAGGGCCGGACGAAGCGATTCGAAAGGGAGGGGAGGGAGGTGGGTGGGTGCGTCCCCCGCGGGTCCAGGGATTTAATAATAATAATAATGAGGAAAATGTATATAGCGCCCATCCTACTATGTAGGCTACAGGGCGCTTTACACAGAATTGAAATGGAATAAAAACATGAAACAAAAATCCAATAACATGAGCAGACAAAACAATACCGGTCGGACTTCGTTTGGCCGGTAAAAATGCACATAACAATCAGCAACAACAACAACTGCTGTGACTACTACTACTACTACTACTACTACTACTACTACTACTACTACTACTACTACTACTACTACTGCTGCTGCTGCTGCTGCTGCTGCTGCTGCTGCTGCTGCTGCTACTACCACTACGACTACCACGACTACTAATAGTAGGCCTATAGATTTGCATAAGGTTCAGGGGGCGAAGCCATCAGAAAATGTTGCAATTCAGTGATTATTAAGACAACAATCGAGTCATTTTCTTACTTTTCACCCTTGCATAAGGTACAGGCTTGGGGCAGACAGGAAGCGGGGGGAGGGGTGGGGGGGGGGGTGGGGGGGGGGGGGGGTGTGTGGGAAACCTGGACCCCCGCCCACCCACCCACCACTAGATCCGGCCGAAGACAGAAACACAAGCACAAAAGTAAGAGAGAACGCTGTCAGTACCCGATACTATGTCAGAAGATTAGTATGTTGTGGTTTGTTGTTGTACCCTGGCTAAAAGACTCCAGGGACGATCCCAATAAAGGTACTCTAATCCCAACAGCAGAAGCACTGGAACACTACGGTACAAAATGCTAGTGATGAGAACGGCACGCGAGTGACCGTTTTTGATTGCCCCGCCACGTGAGCAGCCACACTCCGACTTCGGAGGATTTTGTTGGAGACTGATGATGTTATGCTAGGAGCTTGTCATGGCTAAAGACATGCTCCCCATAACTATGCAGAGCATAACAACATTTGGATATAGTAGCCTTGGTGTTCTAGCCTATGTCGATTGGTCTGACACAAGGCGAGAGAAGATAGTATAGCAACAGAACTTAAGGGCCAGCTACACGTCCGCTAAAATCGCACGACTGTACGATACGATTCGATCACATGGTCTCCAAGCGGACGTGTGGCTGGCCCTTAAAGAAGACTCATACTACTACCTCGTGGTACTTACCCAAGAAGAATGTTACCTTATCAAATACATCTGTATTGTTAAAAATTCGGGACTTTCCTGGTGTTGCACTGCCTCCGGGCATTGCCTCCGGGATCGTTCCCACCATCTTTATGTCTACCAATGTCCCGTGTGTGTCTGTTCCAGACCTGGAGGATGCTAAGCAGAATGCTACACGCCCAAGAAGAATGGTAATACGTTTTGGCATTCACTTCACGAATCTCATTCTCTGCAGTCAACCCGGCTGTAGCCCGAACTGCAATATCTGTGCTGAGGCAGTGCAACATCAGGAAAGTCCCGATTTGTTAACAATACAGATTAAATTGACTGCTGATGGACTCATGTACTCCTTTTAGGGTTGACTTTCTGAACTTTTTTTTTAGCATAGCACTTTGTCACCTCGTGTGAATTAGTCATGTCTCTACAAAGAATGAAATAGTGAGGCCAAGAGAGGAGATGACGAAATTGAACAAAGGGTAATTACTCTCTTTTTCTAATTAACTCCCCTCCACCAAAGTTGATTACGATACCATTCACCTAGCAGTGCGTGGGTCAGAACCAAAGTGACACAAGCAAAGCATCATTCTTAAAAAAGAATGTGCCAAGTTCGCCTTTATGACCCTCCACCCACACAGTACGCATCAACAATGGTGGAGAGGACAACATACAAACAAATCAACACATGTCCAAGAGTGGCATAGCCTTCTAACCTTGAATATGTTACACATAAACAACATACAACACAGAACAAACTGGTAAGCCTCGAAAGGAAGTTTGGTTAATCAAAGAATGAAATAGTGAGGCCAAGAGAGGAGATGGGGAGTTAATTAGAAAAAGAGAGTAATTACCCTTTGTTCAATTTCGTCATTTCTCTACAGGTGGGCTCCGGCCTTACTGTTTCTATTTTCCTTTCCTTTCTTTCCATTTGTGTTGATAACTTTATAGCGTTTTCTTTATGGGAAAGAGAGAGAGAGAGAGAGAGAGAGGGGGGGGGGGGGGGGGGGGATAAAGAGAGGGAAGAACAAGTGTGAAGAAACAGATAATAATCCGAGTCAATATTTACATGAGGTTCTTTATTTCTTTATTCATTTATTTATTTATTTATTTTTCCCAATTCCTGGCAAATATTTAAATAAGATGTGTTTATTTAGTTGTGTATTTATTTAACAAGAGTCTGGCATTTTTCTTCTTTGAAAATGTTAATGTTGGCAAAGCAGCGTACCGTTGATATACACAAGTGCTGTATCATCAGACCTCATGCAGCAGTTATCAATATGAAATAAACATTATCTCCACACACACACGCACGCACGCACGCACACACACACACACACACACACATACACACACACACACACACACACACACACACACTCTCTCTCTCTCTCTCTCTCTCTCTCTCTCTCTCTCTCTCTCTCTCTCTCTCTCTCTCTCTTTCTC
>CM065703.1:45041490-45043990 GCA_017654935.2 Phymorhynchus buccinoides | reverse complement strand
ATATACTGTATGTTTGTGTGTGTGTGCGAGTACGTGAACGAGCTGTTCGTTTGAGCTTGAATGTTTTTCGCATGTTCTTCAATTTACTGTGAACATGCCTGTTGTTATTTTCTATTCTTTTTATCCATTTTTTACTTTCTTTTTGTTTTCCTTTTCTTGTTATTTGGCTTTTCTTTTTCCCCTCGAGGGCATGGTGTAAAGAAGCTTGAGCTTATCCGTTTACCCTCATTAAACATTCGTATGCGTATTCGTATTCGTAATCTCTCTCTCGTGTGCATTGGCATGGAGTGTGTTTCCACATTCTTTATTATCTGTCTGTCTGTCTGTCCTCTCTCTCTCTCTCTCTCTCTCTCTCTCTCTCTCTCTCTCTCTCTCTCTCTCTCTGTCTCTCTCTCTCTCTCTCTCTCTCTCTCTCTCTCTCTCTCCACCCTCTCTCTCTCTCTCTCTCTCCCCCTCTCTCCCTTTATGTGTGTTTCCACATTCTTTATTATCTGTCTGTCTGTCTGTCTCTCTCTCTCTCTCTCTCTCTCTATCTCTCTCTCTCCCCCCAGCCTCTCGTCTCTTTCTCGTCTTCTCTCTCTCTCTCTCTCTCTCTCTCTCTCTCTCTCTCTCTCTCTCTCTCTCTCTCTCTCGTGTATTGGCATGGAGTGTGTTTCCACATTCTTTATTATCTGTCTGTCTCTGTCTCTCTCTCGTATTTGTTTTGGTGTTATGGCTTTGTGCACTCTGATTATAAAGTAAGGGCAGTTACACTCAGACACAGAGGAGAGAGAACACTTAACACTGAACACTGAAAAACTTTAGAGAGAGAGAGAGAGTTACAATTTTTTGTTATTATTAGTTTTCTCCATTTGTTTTTTGTTGTGTTTTTTTTGCTTACGGGAATTTTTACGCAGTGTTATTTTAATTTAATTGTTATGGTTAAAATGGCTCTTGGTTACTTTCATGTTGTTTTTTGTCAACGTTCAAATCTACCGTTTTGAAATATGTGCAGTGATAAATAATATTTTAGTTCTCACGTTTAGCTGCATGGGTATCCACAGTTGTTTGTCCCCCTCTATTCTTCATTTGAAACATTTTAGCAAAGACTGTACAGGGGAAGATAAACATCCGGTCTCTTTTCCCTATATGAGTAGTGAGGACAGAAACACTGGTTATGTCCCTTTGAAACGTGACACATTTTACACATCGATAGGCCAGTTGAATTCTCCGTTCAAGTTCCAGTCCGAGTTTTTGGATAGCCTCCACTGTGAATAGTGTACACGTCCGCACTAACGATAACTCTATCAGCCCGGTTCGCCGAGCTTTTAAGTAATCCATCTTACCCTTTTAGAATATCTTTGATTTTAGGGCCTACTTCTTGATGTGTGGATGATTCCTTCTTTATTTATTAATGTATTTATTTATTTATTGATGTATTTATTGATGTGTTTATTTATATATTTACTAATTCGTGTATTTGTTTTTTTATTTATTTATTATTTAGTTATTATTTATTTTTTCGTTTGCTTAGTGTTTAAACAGTATATTTATTCTATATTAATTCATGCATTTATTCTTGTCTGCTGCATCAATATCTGTATTGTTACAAATTCGCGACTTTCCTGGTGTTGCACTGCCTCCGGGCATTGCCTCCAGGATCGTTCCCACCATCTTTATATCTACTAATGTCCCATATGTGTCTGTTCCAGACCGGAGAACGTTAAACAGATTTTCATTCATGTCTGCCTCATCATCATGCATAACGGTACACAATTTCACTTGTTTTGTTGTGTGTTTGTTTATTTATATATTGTTTTTGTAGTTTTGAACACAAACTTCGGCTACTGGTAAACAGTGGCTTTATTTTAATCAGGATGCAAATTTGTTTTTTAAAGAAATATAATTTCTTGTTAAAATATCGTGTTCGTTAGTGTTGCAGTTCTGTCTTTTTTTCAATTATTATGCAAATTTGTTGTTACAAATATTTGCATAATTGATTCGATTGTTTCTTGTTGGATTAAAAAAATATATTTTTACTGTTACTATTTTATTTTTATTTGGATTTACTGTGAAGTTCTTTCTTTTAATAGTTGTTTTTTTTGTTGCTACAAATTAACAGATCATTTTGCATAGTCACGCACCTTTGTTTATCACTTAAAGCTCTCCAGGTGGATACATTTGTAAACGAGAACGATTTATTTATTTATTTATTTATTTGTGTGTTGGTTTGTTTGCTTGTTTATTTATTTATTTACTTATTAACTAACGTATGTATATACGCATCATGAATTTGAATATACGTACGCGTGCACTTAAAAAAAAAAATCCCTGTCATAAAGAATACAGTCACAGTGAAAAGGGTTCGCTTAGTTAATAAATAAATTATTATACGGGTCTTCCATGGTACTGCAGTACCTCCAGGATCAACACACTATCTTTATTAGTACAAATGTCCCGTGTGTGCTAGTTCTAGGTTGGAGGACGTTCAACACAGTTTTCTTCTTCTTCTTCTGCGAAA
>CM065703.1:45028990-45031490 GCA_017654935.2 Phymorhynchus buccinoides | reverse complement strand
CTTTGCCTCTTGTTATCATCGGTTGACATGTTCTACTGCGGTTGGGGCTCAAACGAACAAGAAACACCCGAAGGTGCTGATGGGACCCAGAGATGCACTGGCCCCACCTGCCCTACCAACACCAGAGCAGGCCTGCACAAGCTAATACTATTAGGTATTATTAGGTATTAGGTATTAGGCACTTTATAGTCACAGAGGCGTCTGTGAAATTCGGGATGCTCCCACCTGGAGAGCGCGTCGCAGCCAGAGGCGTGCCACCCAACCTTTTTTTCCCCCTTTCTTTTTTTGTTTTTGCATGCGAGTTTTGTGTGGCTGATGAGGAAGAAAAGGGGGGGGGGGGGGGGGGGGGGGGGGGGGGGGGGGGTGGCGTATATTTTGACCAATGACGAACCTTTTTCTTTGCCACTGGGTTTAACGTGTGCTAAGTGCATGGGCACACGGGACCTCGGTTTATCGTTTCATCCGAAAGACTCCACGTTCAGATCGTAAGGCCTAGTGCAAAGTGAGAGGGAAAGTCCCCTGTACCCAGGTTCGAACTCGGGTTTACTTGACACGAAGCGAACGCGTTACCACTGTGCCACTCTACACTCAACTAAGCGCTTACAATAAATGAGATACTGTGTTATGGAAGAAAACAATGTTTGATACAGCTTGGTCTTTTTCGAAAGACAATGACTCAAAAATGACAAAACCCCACCCACCATTCTCCAGTAATTCTAGGAATGGAACAGATCTGTACAGCTTAGTCTGTTCTGTGTGTGAAATACTACTATAACCCTCAACATAGGAGGCTGTTGCACATGCTCCAAGGTGTAATAAGTTTGGACATTCTCGTTTCTTAATAATAACATATATTAACTATCTTTATTATTTAAAAATTCCGGGACTTTCCTGGTATTGCAGTACCTCCAGGATCGTCCCGCTATCTTTATAGTTATTATTGTCCCATATGTGCCCGTTCCAGGCCGGAGGACGTTAAACGAACTTTCATCACATTCTCGTTTCTTCCTATTATTTTTTTTCTCTACGTTTTGTTTTTCGGTATGGAAATAAATAACGGTAAGTTCAAAACAATGGGTTGTTGCGTTTCTTTCCTTTTCTTTTCTTCCTTTCTTTCTTTTCTTTCTTTCTTTCTTTCTTTCTTTCTTTCATTCTTTTCTTTTTTCCTTCCTTCCTTCCTTTCTTTCTTTCTTTACTTTCTTTATTTCTTCCTTCCTTTCTTCCTTCCTTTCTTTCTTTCTTCCTTCCTTTCTTTCTTTCTTTCTTCAAAACTTTTTTTTTTTTCGGAACTGTATTATATAGCACACAACATTGATGAACCTAGAAAGGAGATAATCATTGGGAGGAATCTGAAAGAGAGAGGAACGTGGCTGGGGAAACCCCCAAAAACAAAACAAACGGTATGAACAGTAAGGAGTTGTATTATAGTGGGGGAGGGGTTAGGGATGGGATATGGTCAGGATGATATGCTGCCCCCCCCCTCCCCCAACCCCCCTCCCCCCCCTCCCCCCCCCCTCCCCCCCCTCCTCCCCCCCTCCCCCCCCCCCCCCCTCCCCCCCCCCCCCCCCCCCGACCCCCCCCCTCCCTCCTCCCCCCCTCCCCTGTCCCCCCCCCCCCCCCCAGGAAGTATGCCCCCAAACCTCATCGCAAGCAGGTTAACGAGAGTCCAAACAGGGGTCATGCAAATATTTGACCATCCACGTGCAGACTCTCTTCCCCCCCCCCTCCCCCCTCCCTGCTGCCCACTATACTACTGAAAGAACAACAGAGAGACTGGTAGGAACACCGTCGCTTTAATCCGATTACTGCTTGCTGTCCTATCTTGTCCCCGTCCTGTCCTCCCCTGTCCTGCCCTGTGTCCACACACAGAGTGGGGGAGGGTGGGGTCAAAGGCTGGCCATTGCCCTTTATCTGGTCAACAATCAATCAATAGAGTTCTTGCTTGCTGCTGCAAGTGCCACGTGTGCCATGCTAGAGAAGAAACTCTGTTTAACGTCCTCCGGTCTGGAACAGACACATATCAGACAATAGTAGATATACAAATGGTGGGAACGATCCTAGAGGCAATGCCCGGAGGCAGTGCAACACCAGGAAAGTCCCGAATTTTTAACAATACGGATGTGAACCCTGTGCCATGCTAATCTCGCTCCACATTGTCATGACTGTCACCGTGGTTGTCCCTCAGATCCGAGTATGATATTCTCTCGCGCGCTGTACCTTCATCGGTGGATGCGCATGTGGCTACAGAAGCGCGCGTGCGATTACAGGTGGGACACGAAACACCAGCGGTGACAGAGACAAATGCAGCTCTGTGACGCCGCTCTCGTGCTGTTGCCAGGCGCTGCCGACGATCATCTTCGAAACTCTTCTCTGCTCTCCTGGTCAGGGCACGCCAGCTGGTTCTGTTGGCTGCAGCAGCAGCTTCAAGCTGACGAGGCTGGAGCCCTGCCCACTGTAAGTTGGCCTTGAGATTGTCCTTGTATCTCTTCTTGGGGGCGAC
>CM065703.1:45021490-45023990 GCA_017654935.2 Phymorhynchus buccinoides | reverse complement strand
TAATATTCAACCTCTCCCCGATTAGACAATAGTATTGGAGAAGCTTTCTTTTTCTCTAACTTGAACCTGGCTTGCCCCCGACTGCTCGGCTCCAAAGCTGCCACTAGATTATAGGATTACCCTGCCCGCCTCTTTACGCCTCTGTCAAAACCCCCCCACCCCACCCCACCCCCCACCCCCACCACCACCACCCGTCCGTTTGTCGACCCTGTCAGCAGAAAGATTAAGCGCGGCCCTACTGTCATAGTAAGAGAGAAAGACGAGCCAGCAATTAAAAAAACCACCTATAAAATATTTATATAAAAAAAGTAATAACAAAATAAAGAAGCCCAAAGCAAGCTTCTGTATTAGAGAAAACAAGGACCCAACGTAATCGAAATAGAAAAATAAAGTAATCCGAAAAAATAAAAGCTTTTTTGGTTTACATGCTTAGCTGCTGCACTGGTGTTTTCTTAGGGCCTACACAACATTCAAGACGTTCAACATTCAAGGTGGGGGGGGGGGGGGGGGGGGGGGGGGGGGGGGATATGATAGATGGATGATGAGGAGGGTGAGGTTGAAGAGCTGGACACTGGAAAACTATTTAACAAGGAGACAGATTTTTTGCGGGGGCCTATTATTACAAGAGAGAGAGAGAGAGAGAGAGAGAGAGAGAGAGAGAGAGAGAGAGAGAGAGGGGAGGGGGAGAGAGAGAGAGAGGGAGAGGGAGAGAGAGAGAGAGAGAAAGAGAGAGAGAGAGAGAGAGAGAGAGAGAGAGAGAGAGAGAGAGAGAGAGAGAGAGAGAGAGAGAGAGAGAGAGAGAGAGAGAGAGAGCAATGTTGTCCGCTGTGATATTTCTTTGAACTGAGCACACCATAAGCTCTGCTCGTTGCTGCTTCAGTTGTCTTCTATTGTATGATAATCGTTTGGTGTTCGGACAATAAAAGGTTTCAACCAGAGAGAGCTTGAAGTAGTGCCGTGCCCTGCGACAAGATTCCGTCCAGGATTTCGCCCCTATAGGCTAATTATTTCCCCACCAATTCTCACCTTCATAGGCCTCCCCCCTACACTTTGTTCTTCAGACATTTTTAAAATGGTATTACAAAAACCCCATAGACATTGTATTTAGCAGAATCTCTGCCGGAAGCCAGAAGGGGGTGAGCAATTCATATAATGTATCTGGGATTCATTTTAATGGCTGATTGGGGGGGGGTGGGGAGGGGGGAGGGGGGGGGGGGGGGGGGGGGGGGGGGGGGGGGTTGTCGCATTTAAAAAACGTAGCTCGTAAAAATAAGTAGCTCCCTACTATGAGAGTCTGTATTTGCGACAACCACAAATTTCACTGTTTCTGTACTTTAACCATTTACCGAACCCTAACCCTAACCCTATCCCTAACCCTAGAAAAAAGTGAAATTTGTGGTTCATGCTCAATGTCGCAAATACACACTGTCATAGGTAGCGAGCTACTTATTTTTACGAGCTACCTTTTTTCATGCGACACGTGTTCGGTGCAGACGGTCCATACATTCAGTGTGCTGAAGACGACTGTTCTGACAATGTCCATGAACTAATAAAATGCTGTTCAGATATTAGGAACGTCGCTACGCCAGGGGGAGCTGCTTTTTGATCAGACTTCGCATCATCAGTCTTGTCCCACGTCACGGGTACCACCGTCATCATCACTGCTACCACCGTCATCATCATTGCCACCACACTCACACGTCTCGCTATCTCTCGCCATCTCTCAACCCACTTTAGGCGAGGATGGATGGCCTTCTTACAAACAAGGAAAGAAAGAAAAAGAAAGAAGAAGCAATCCGAGCCGTTGAGAGATAAAGAGTTGTAGACTAAGAGATTGTGATGCCCTAATCTGACGCCATGCTTAGTTTATCTTGCTCCGACTTAAAAGAAAATAACGGTGTTTGTCGTTCATTTTTGAACAGTCAAGAAATTGGGAAGTTTCTGTCAAAATTTGAGATTAAAAAAAGCGGCTGATAATTTCAGCCGGGCTGTTGTTTAGTTGGTCAATGAGAACAGGTTATGCGAGCTGTAAGCCAATCATATTATTACATGGGTAACAAGTTGTTACAATTTAAAAGTCTGATCAATCTATATATGGGGGGATTTTAGAGATACAAATTAGCCTTTATTAAACCCTTTGGGTCACTTGTTGTTTGTGTGGGAAAAACCCAACAACTTCCATACGTGATATGTGTAGCTTCCACCAATTTTAATAACAGCTCAATATCGATATTGTATCCTTTTTTTGTCTTTTAGTTACTTTACATTTCAATACATATTTTTTATGCTAGGTAAACATTAAAGGAACAAACCAGAGGACTTTGTCATAATGTTCATAGAGAACATTTAAAACTCACCCACCCACTCTTTTCTGTGCCGTCTGGCGCGTGAGGCGACAGCAAGGGATCTCCATCATCATCCGTCAGCGACCAACCCTCTCCGCTTTCAAAGCTAACCTCAAAACCCACCTGTCCCCCCCCCCCCCACCCGTCATTAAAGC
>CM065703.1:45001490-45016490 GCA_017654935.2 Phymorhynchus buccinoides | reverse complement strand
AGAGTAGAGAGACATCACGACATCTTTGAGAGAGAGAAGTGGAGCAGAACATCAGAGCGAGAGCTTGAGAGACAGAGCGAGAGAGATCAGATGAAGAGACAACGCGAGAGAGTTGGAGAGAGAGAGTGAGAGTCAAGACCATTTTAAGAGATCAGGAGCACGATTCATGAGGAGAGAGACAGAGAGAAGAGAGCAAAAATCAAGCCAGAGGAGAGAGAGAGAGAATCAGATGGAGCCATTAAGAGTAGAGATCTTGATTGTATACCGAGGAGAGAGAGAGAGGAGAAGTGAAGAGAGAGAGAGAGAGAGAGCAGAGAGAGATCTCTGATGAGAGGGTCGTCGTTCAGAGAGGAGAGAGAGAGAGAGACAGAGCGAGAGGAGAGAGAGAGAGAGACAGGAGATCTTCCCTCCATCTCTGGATCGATGAGAGAGAGAGAGAGAGAGAGCGAGGATGGAGAGATCAGAACAAGCTCTCGAAGACACCTCTCTGAGAAGATGAGAGAGGAGAGAGACAGACTGAGAGAGTCACTTAGAGAAGAGACACTCTTGTGACAAGGGTAAGAGGAGAGATTGTTCTCAGACTCTGCTCTCTCTCCGATCCGGCTCTCTGGAACTGGAGAGAAAAAGAGACTCGAGGGAGAGAGAGAGAGAGAAGGAGGAGAGAGAGAGAGAGACTCTGAGAGACCCAGACGAGAGAGAGAGAGAGAGAGAGAGGATCTCCGAGATCAGAGAGAGAAGAGATAGAGAGAGGAACTTGCCTATCTCTCTATTTGGCCCCTGGACGAGAGGAGTCCCGGCATAGAGACTGGAGAGAGAAGAGAGTGTCGACGGAGGAGAGAGACTTCCTCAGAGAGAGGGAGAGAGAGAAGAGAGAGAGACAGATCAGAGACAGAGAGAGAGAGAGACAGAGAGAGAGCAAGAGACAGAGAGAGACAGAGAGAGAGCAGGACATCAAATTGCGTGAGCTTGCTCGACATGGCCAAATCAGATGAAGCGTCACAACGTTCTATTGTTGAAGGAAAGCTATTCCCGAGTCAAGACCATTTTAACGGATCATGAGGAATTCATGAGGCAAGAAACAAAAAAAAATAAAAAAAAGAAGCAAAAATCAAGCCATCAGGAAACAAAAGAAAAATCAATGGAGCCATTAAGGTAAAAATCTTGATTGTATACCGTAGGGCCTACTTGCATGCAGGAGAAATGAATAGTGCCAGAAATGTGTGCATGAAGTGATCTCTGTCTCTCTGTCTCTCTGTCTCATCTGTCTGTCTCTCTCCTCTCTCTCTCTCTCTCTCCCTCTCTCTCTCTCTCTCCTCTCTCTCTCTCTCTCTCTCTCTCTCTCTCTCTCTCTATCTCTCTCGCACCGCTCTCTATCTCTCTCTCTCTCTCTCCTCTTCTCTCTCTGTATTATGTCATTCTCTTTTTTTATGACAACTACATTTATTCCTGTCACTTTTTTGTTACCTCAACTCCAGTGTTATGGGCCAAAGGCCTAATCATTAAACAATTTGTTCATTGTTGTTCATTGTTATCTCTGTCTCTCTCTTCCTCTCTCTCTCTCTCTCTATACTCTCTCTCTATCTTTATCTCTCTCTCTCTCTCTCCTCTATCTCTCTCTCTCTCTCTCTCTCCCCCCCTCTCTCTCTCTCTCCCTCTCTCTCTCTCTGTCTCTCTCTCTCTCACTCTCTCTCTTCTCTCTCTTTGTACCCTATTTGGCCCAGTTCCATTCGTTCCCAATTCTTTCTAGTGCCAGTTAATGGTCGACGTATGGCGATTATTTGCCCGCCAGGGGGCAGTCAATCCACTAGGGGCTTATCACGCGATTTTCTTAGTTGGGCGTAGTGAGAGAGAGAGAGAGAGAGAGAGAGAGTGAGAGAGAGAGAGAATTAGAGAGAGAGAGAGAGAGAGAGGAGAGAGAGAGAGTGAGACTCCTCCCTCTCTCTCTCTTTCTTTATCCCCAATTAAGAATATAGAGAGGATTAGCCCCACTCGAGCGTTATGCCCCCTGGTGGTCAAAAAACCCGCTAAGTCGCTCATTGTTCCTAGCTGTTCTTGTACCTTACATGTGTTTAGCAACTCTACAGACTTTTGTTAAAACAAATCCAAACGTTTATGTCAACATAATGTGATGCAAAGGTAATCAATAGTAATAGAATATAATTAGCTTAGAAAGATTGAACATGATGATCATGCGAAACGTTTATGTCAACATAATGTGATGCAAAGGTAATCAATAGTAATAGAATATATTTAGCTTAGAAAGATTGAACATGATGATCATGCGAAACGTTTATGTCAACATATGTGATGCAAAGGTAATCAATAGTAATAGAATATAATTAGCTTAGAAAGATTGAACATGATGATCATGCGAAACGTTTTTATGTCAACATAATGTGATGGCAAAGGTAATCAATAGTAATAGAATATAATTAGCTTAGAGAAAGATTGAACATGATGATCAAATGCGAAACGTTTATGTCAACATATGATTGCAAAGGGGTAATTAATATAGTAATAGAATATTTTTAGCTTAGAAAGATTTAACATGATGATCATGCGAAACGTTTATGTCAACATATGTGATGCAAAGGTAATCAATAGTAATAGAATATATTTAGCTTAGAAAGATTGAACATGATGATCATGCGAAACGTTTATGTCAACATATGTGATGCAAAGGTAATCAATAGTAATAGAATATAATTAGCTTAGAAAGATTGAACATGATGATTAGCGAAACGTTTATTCAACATATATGATGCAAAGGTAATCAATAGTAATAGAAATATTTAGCTTAGAAAGATTGAACATGAATCATGCGAAACGTTGATGTCAACATATATGATGCAAAGGTAATTAATAGTAATAGAATATATTTAGCTTAGAAAGATTGAACATGATGATCATGCGAAACGTTTATGTCAACATATGTGATGCAAAGGTAATTAATAGTAATAGAATATATTTAGCTTAGAAAGATTGAACATGATGATCATGCGAAACGTTTATGTCAACATATGTGATGCAAAGGTAAATAATAGTAATAGAATATATTTAGCTTAGAAAGATTGAACATGATGATCATGCGAAACGTGTATGCCAACATAATGTGATGCAAAGGTAATTAATAGTAATTTAATATATTTAGCTTAGAAAGATCGAACATGATGATCATGCGAAACGTTTATGTCAACATATGTGATGCAAAGGTAAATAATAGTAATATAATATATTATTTAGCTTAGAAAGATTGAACATGATAATCATGCGAAACGTTTATGTCAACATATGTGATGTAAAAGTAATTAATAGTAATAGAATATATTTAGCTTAGAAAGATTGAACATGATGATCATGGCGAAAATGGTGTTTTACGTCCTCTTGGTCTGAATCAGACACATATGGGACATTTTTAAATACAAATGTGGTGGGAACAATACTGGAGGCAATGCCCGGAGGCAGTACGAAACCAGTAAAGTCCCGATTTTTTAAATTAATACAGATAGGTGTAGCGGTAACCACGCCTCGGTTAAACCTCATCGGCTGTGGTACCGCCACAAGTATGCGTAGTTGTTAACATGATGATCATGCGAAACGTTTATGTCAACATATGTGATGCAAAGGTAATTAATAGTAATAGAATATATTTAGCTTAGAAAGATTGAACATGATAATCATGCGAAACGTTTATGTCAACATAAACGGATATTTATATGGCACTTTTTATGGAGCACAAAGCGCTTTACAATCAGTATTAAAACACTCACACACGCACACACACGCACAACAGACACACACGCACGTACGTGCACGCACGAGCCTGAGAGTGAACGCGTTCTCGCACACATACATACACACACATGCCAACACACATTTCATCAAACACACAGAAAACACATTCTCACTGAAACGCACACAAACTTACTGAAACATACACTTGTACAAACACGCGCACACGCACGCACGCACATGCACACACACACGCGCGCGCGCATGTGATGTAAAGGCAATTAATAGTAATATATTTAGCTTAGAAAGATTGAACATGATAATCAACATTAAGCATGCGTAGCTGATTGTGGTGTCCCTAATCCGTATACAAAAGGGTCTGTAGTACAGCACATTATTATTATTATTATTATGGTAATAGGCAGCAATTAGTACAGTGTATGCTATCCATCATTTGGATAGCAGTAAAGTAGCTCGCCTACCCTTCAATTTATGCCCACAAATGTCAAGATAAATCAAGTAAACCACGAACACACAAATAAAATATTATCATGTTTCTGTAGTAAAGCAAAAGTGTCTAAAATAATGCAGGCGTTAGATTATCCCACATGATGGAAACTGTACCCTATCAGGCACAAACCATCGGTGCTTGGCTAACAACACTACCACTTCTGCTCAATGATATGCCTATCTTGTTTCCACCGCTACATCGAGCTAAGTGCGCTATTACAATGGGCAACTTAGGACGATGATTTGACCGCCAGAGGGCAATCAAAACTTTAGGGGCTTAGCGCGTTATATTCTTAGTTGGGCGTAGTGAGAGAGAGAGAGAGAGAGAGAGAGAGAGAGAGAGCGAGAGAGAGAGAGAGAGAGAGAGAGAGAGAGAGAGGGAGAGTAGAATATAATGCGCTAAGCCCCTAACGGTTTGACTGCCCTCTGGCGGTCAAATCATCGTCTCCCTCTCTCTCTCTATCTCTGATTTAAATGTTTTATTTTCCAGAGAAACAACAATAACAGCAACAGCATAACTGAAGCAGCAACAAGCAACGCTTATGACGTGCTCAGTTCGAGATAAATTACACAGCATAAACATTAGGCGGAATTATACCAAAAGAAAGGGGGAAAAACAACACAGTTACGAAAATATCAAACCAATCAACAACGAACAGTAAACATAACAATAAAGAGAAAACGTAGAACAACATGAAAAAATAGGCAAAGGATGAGTAAAACTAAAATCCTCAATATCTCTTTGACAATCCTAAGCGATCAGAAATACAAAGTCGTCTCACACACGCTGAGAGAGAGAGAGAGAGAGAGAGAGAGAGAGAGAGAGAGAGAGAGAGAGAGAGAGAGAGAGAGAGAGAGAGAGAGAGAGAGAGAGAGAGAGAGAGAGAGAGAGAGACTGAGACACTGGACACTGGACACTGAGAGAGAGAGAGAGAGAGAGAGAGAGAGAGAGAGAGAGAGAGAGAGAGAGAGAGAGAGAGCAAGAGACTGAGAGAGAGAGAGAGAGAGAGAGAGAGAGAGAGAGAGAGAGAGAGAGAGAGAGTTCCACTTCACATCACTCTGCAGAGCAGTATTCCAACCCCGTGTCGCAATGAGTACGCATTGGCAATAGGAATTGAAATAAATCATTAGATTTTATGTAACGTAACGCATAGGACACTATAACGTAACAAACACCTGCTTTATGATTATATGAAATGACGTCAAATGAAAACAGAGAAAGCAATACCAATTAAGATCAAACGTGAAGTGGATTTTATAGCCTTTCACTTTGCGCTATAAACTGATGTACAGTTTTGAATATTTGTTCATTTTCTGCTACTGATAAAGTTTGATCACCAACAAGTAGTGTGTGGGTGTTAATTGTGTGTGGGCTAAGTGTTGAGATCGTGTTCGTTCTTGTCGCAGTACAATTTCTACAATGCAACAAATAATGTTCATCATCTTCAGTATGGTGGCCACATGCACATTTGGGGTTATTTAGTAAATGTCTGTTGTACAAGTCATAGTCAATATTACTCTTCCTAAACGTAGTCTACAATGATTAACTTGATCCTGTCTGGATCCTATGTAGTGGTAGGAGGGGACTGTGACAAATAACGTTTGAACTGACTAATAGAATCGGTTGCTTTGATATTATCTGCGAGGTTGTTCCACAACTTTGTAGTACTGGGGAAGAAATAATTTTTGTGTAGTTCAGTTTTGGATCGTGGAACTATTCTATCTAATAGTTATGGTAGGGGTTTTCTTCGGACACTAGGGAAGGGAGAAGATCACTTAAGTAATCAGGACATTTGCCATTGACCATTTTGTGAAACTGAATCAATTTGTGTCTTCTTCGTCTTTCTTTTAATGTGCAAAAAACAGATTCTATGTACAGTTTCTCGTGACTAGTTCCCTTTACTCCTCCTATCATGATACGAATCGCTTCCAGATGTAGTGTTTCTAATGTGTTTGACTGTGTGTCTGTACAATTGTCCCATAATATATGGGCATAGTCAAAATGGGGCAGAATAAAGGATGTATACATGATTTCTAGAGCTTTGCGGCTTAGTCGATATTTGTAATTTCGGAGACAAGCAATCAACATATTTACTTTATTGGCTATTGTTCGAATGTGCTAATCCCATCTACAGTTATCCTGAAAAACTACTCCTAAATGTTTGTGAGATATTGAGGGCTCTAAAGTCTGCTGTCCAAATGTAAGAGGTAAGAGTAGATTGTGTTCACGAGTAGTGTTGAGAAGTTCTGTTTTCTTTTCGTTGAATTAAATGTTCCATAGTTTGGCCCATTGTGCAATTTTACGAAGATCTGATTTAAGGATTTCAGCTCTGACAACGGGATCAGTAAGAGCAAGAGATAAACTAGTGTCATCAGCAAACAATTTAATTATTGATTCAATGTCAGAGATAACATCATTAATATACAATAACAAATAATAAGGGACCAAGGACAGAGCCCTGGGGAACACCTGCCGGAATTCTTTTTGATTCAGATTTTTCACCTTTAATGACTACAGATTGTTGTCGGTTATGAAGATAATCGTGAAAACAATCGAGTAACTTCCCTCTAATACCCGCAGCCTCCAGCTTCAACATAAGTCCTTTGTGCCAGACGCGATCAAAAGCTTTAGATATGTCGAAATAAATAGTTTGCGTTGCTATGCCACGATCAAGAGAAGAACAGAGGTGATTGTATGTGGCTAGAAGCTGGTTAACTGTAGAATCGCCTGGTGTGAAACCGGATTGGAGAGGGGTACTTGTGTTATAAGTTTTGAAGAACGTGTACACATGTTTGTGCACACATCTTTCAAGTACTTTACCTAGACAGCTCTCTCTCTCTCTCTCTCTCTCTCTCTCTCTCTCTCTCTCTCTCTCTCTCTCTCTCTCTCTCTCTCTCTCTCTCTCTCTCTCACTACGCCCAACTAAGAATATAACGCGCTAAGCCCTTAACGGTTTGACTGCCCTGTGGCGGTGAAATCAACGTCCTAAGTTGCCCATTGGCTAGCATGTATCTCAAATTTGGGCCAATAATAAAGTTAGACTGAGAGCTGTATTACAACTAGTTTTCTGAGGTGACGAAGAACGTGCCACATGCGCTTAGACTTTGTCTTTAATTTCCTTTTTGTTTGCGTTGATAGCTCTGACAGTTTCCTGTCATGACATGAGCGCAGATGCGTCATGCTGCCTAAGATATAGTTTGGTCCAACAAGTCCGTCTTCGGCTGAAGATAATCTTTGCAAGAATGTTTGAAACACAGGCAAGAGAATGGACCAATAAGGCAGAAAAAACAGTCGACGACAGTAACCAAAGGGAAAAGGCAGAGTCAAACTGATTGAAATATTAGAGGAAGGTTCTGCGTTATTTATTTATTATTTATTATCTGCATTTTTTGTCTTTCTGAATTCTCTTACGAACGACAGTGCGAAAAGCTCACCTCTTATAAACTCCATTCAAATAATCCAATCCGTTTACCATCTCAAGATAGCTGTCGGCGTAGATGAAGAAAAACCTAAGTCAGTGCGAGGAATGTTTGCTCTCTTGATGATTGACAAGAGGACGATTCAAGCAGATTGTCACTGCCTTAATCGTTTAAGCGGTCAGGGGCGTCAAAGTCTCGCCACCCGATCTAAGAGCCCTTTCTTCCCACCTGTCTTGTTCCACTGGGATGGGCAGTACCCGTATTCGTCGGCACCCGGCGTGTGAGAAAGGCTAAGCTGTCCCTTTTCTGTCATCACAATCACCAACCCATCCACCTACCCACTTTACCCCCATACCATTCAATGGACCCTACCTCATTTTCCCCGAGTCAAAGGGACGTCACCACGCCTTTTCGCTGCCCCGCGTACCTTTGAGTCGACGTCATTTCCGTCTCCGGTTGTTACGCGTGGTTGCTCTCGAGCTGGTGTGTTCTGTCCTCTGCGAGGTGATTGGTCCTTTCAGGGTGGCGGGGAGAGTTCAAAGGGTGGTTTTTTTTGTGTGTGGTTCTCTGTGTGTGATGTCTGTAGCTTTTCACCTGTGGGTGAGGCGGCTTTGTCTTCAAAGACCTGTTGGATCTTCCCTTTCTGTCTGTCTGTCTGTCTGTCTGTCTCTGTGTGTGTCTGTCTGCTGTGTCCACTTCTGGAATGTGGAGGGCTTGATCCGTGGGCGTGTTGTTTACATGTTAGACGGTGTCATTATCTCTCTGTGTTCCTGTCTCTGTCTCATTTTGTCTCTGTCTTATTTTGTTTCTGTCTCATTTTGAATCTCTCTGTTTCTCTATGTCTGTTTCTCTATGTCTGTTTCTCTATGTCTGTTTCTCTATGTCTGTTTCTCTATGTCTGTTTCTCTATGTCTGTTTCTTTCTAGGTCTCTCTCTCTACCTACCCCATTCATCTAGATACCCCACCTCACCCCTCCAACTTTGTACAAAACGTCTCTGTTTTCTATGTAAAAAATAATAATTCTCTCTCTCTCTCTCTCTCTCTCTCTCTCTCTCTCTCTCTCTCTCTCTCTCTCTCTCTCTCTCTCTCTCTCTCTCTCTCTCTCTCTCTCTCTCTCTCTCTCTCTCTCTCTCTCTCTCTCTCTCTCCTCCTCCTCATTCGTCTAGATACGCCCCTCCCTCCATCTGGAAAGAAACATTGTCACTTGTATCTGCTAGATTATTTTACACTGGCAGACGAACTGTAAGCTGGTATCGCACGTGTTTTCGCATTACTTATGTATTGATTTCTTAAGCAAAACAAAAAATGTAATCAAGAGAAAATGATGACAGTTAAAAGACAATAGTGTCAGTGGTGGGGTTTTTCTCCAGACATTATTGTGCTTTTAGCTACATAAAACCATGATAATGGTGGAGCTAATTCAGGATAAAAGACGAGTAGTATAAACTAGAGGTGTGGGCGGGGGGGGGGGGGGGGGGGGGGGGACCGGTTTGAACCGAAACACCGGTGCTAATCTTTCGCGGTTCGAAAAACCGGTTCGAGTTGTTGTGAACCGGGTTTTTTAACTGCAAACATAAATTTTTGCTCTGTGTTTTTTGTTATTAAACCTTTTATTTTGGGTTTTAATTTCGACTCTGTTTTAATCTGATGTGAATTTTATTGAACCCAGCAGTCGTCTTCGCTTCTGCAACTAAAAGTAAGTTTTTTCTTAGAATAACGCATTCTTTTCGAAAAACAACACTGATTATCAGCGCAGATTGGGTGTTTGTAAACCAAGAGTAGCTGTTTCTAGTTTGTGGTGGTGAATGGCTTTAACTTTGACTAAGCGTTGAGTTGAGTGTGTGTGTGTGTGTGTGTGTGTGTCATAAGTCATAAGTTTCTTTATTGTGTGTGTGTGTGTGTGTGTGCGCGTGCGTGCGTGTGTGTGAAATATTCTGACAATATAAATATGTGTTTGCATAGGTGAAACTAGTGATGCGAGTACTGGTTAAAAAAAACGGTTCAGTAAAACCGGTTCGAAGATGGAAAACCGGTTTAAAACCGGTTCGGATTTTTGAACCGGTTATCAACTCTAGTATAAACTCTTAAGTCTCAAGCGATGATCAACCCTCTCTCTCTCTGTCTGTCTCTGTCTGTCTGTCTCTCTCTCTCTCTCTCTCTCTCTCTCTCTCTTCTCTCTCTCTCTCTTCCTCCCTCTCTCTCTCTTTATCCACATCCCTCTCTCTCTCTCTCTCTGGCTCTGTGTGTGTGTGATTCTCTCTCTCTTTCCTCTTTGTATCTCTGTGTGTTGTTTTCTCTCTCTCTCTCTCTCTCTCTCCACTCTCTCTCTCTCTCTCTCTCTCTCTCTCTCTCTCTCTCTCTTCTCTCTCTCTATCTTTGTATCTCTGTGTGTGCTATCTCTCTCTCTCTCTCTCTCTCTCTCTCCTAGTCTCTCTCTCTCTCTCTCTCTCTCTCTCTCTCTCTCTCTCTCTCTCTCTCTCTCTCTCTCTCTCTCTCTTTCTCTTTGTCTCTCTGTGTGTGCTCTCTCTCTCTCTCTCTCTCTCTCTCTCACTCTCTCTCTCTCTCTCTCTCTACTCCTCCTCTCTCTCATTACATCTCATCTCTCTCTCTCTTCTCTCTCTCATTACATTTCCCAGACTCTTCTGTCACCGAACAAAGCTTTACGTCGAGGAGCAAGGGGAGTCTAAGCCAAGGGGAAAATAATGTGTCCAAAATCGCTGACAGAGTTTTCATCACAGTTCCAGAAAACTGCAGCAATGGCTTAGAATGAAAAAGAAGAGAACCACCACCACAAACAACACACTTCCACGACAAGATGGAACAGAAGCTCATCAGTTATCTCTGACAAGGGACACGTCGACCCCATACACTACTCCCCCCCCCACCCCACCATCACCCCCCCCCCCCCTCACCCCACACCGCCCCACCCCACCCCCACCACCCCACCACCACCCACCCTCCCCCCCACCCTGGCTTCTTAATGAGCAAATTGCTGCCCTGAAAATGTCCATGCGTTCTGAGAAAAACTAGTAAATGGCCCTCTCCGAACCGTTCAATTTGAAAGATAAAGGAAAGGTTGAGAATGTTCCACCACTGAATAAAATGTGAGTAGCACTATAATAAAAAAACAACCATAAATGAGCACGGTGTATTTGTAAGCAAAGGCAACCCCCCAAAAAGTCCATAATCCTAAAAAATATCAGTGTTGTGATGAATGCATATTTACCTCTATTTTATACATTATACCATTATCCAAAATATAGAATAAAAACTAGAATGGTTTGTTTGTCTGTTTGTCTGTTTGTTGTTGATGGTGTTGTTTTCAATCATTTTGGAAAATAAATGTGATGAATGCATATATTTACCTCTATTTTATACATTCTACCATTATCCAAAATGTAGAATAGAAAATATAAATGAATGCATATTTACCTCTATTTTATACATTATACCATTATCCAAAATATGGAATAAAAACTAGAATGGTTTGTTTGTTTGTTTATTTGTTGTTGCGGTTGTTGTTTTCAATCATTTTTGGAAAATAAATGAACATGGAAACAAAGCAGGAAATCTTTCTCTTCTATGTCATATCTGGCTTTTGTTTCTCATTCACATTTCAGCACATTATGTATGTAGGATGTCCAACTTTAATGACAGTAATTCTCTTTCCTGCGTATTTACCAGAAGCTCCATTTTGAGAAAGCAGAATTTCAAATTATGCAACAAAAGGTCCATTGCATTATATCTGTTTTTCATGCACAAGTACACATTGTTAGTAAAACTACTACTACAAGTTCAGTTCAGTGGAACTAAAAAGCCTAAATGTCACAAAGAGTGATTACTTCGCAGCCGACAGACCTTGCCAAGAATGAATCCAACTTTCTCACTTCCCACCTGGAAGGTGAAGAGTGATTACTTCGCAGCCTACAGACCTCGCCAAGAATGAAGCCAACTTTCTCACTTCCCACCTGGAGAAGGTGAAGAGTGATTACTTCGCAGCCTACAGACCTCGCCAAGAATGAAGCCAACTTTCTCACTTCCCACCTGGAAGGTGAAGAGTGATAACTTCGCAGCCTACAAACCTTGCCAAGAATGAAGCCAACTTTCTCACTTCCCATCTGGAAGGTGAAGAGTGATGAACTTCGACCAGCCTACAAACCTTGCCAAGAATGAAGCCAACTTTCTCACTTCCCACCTGGAAGGTGAAGAGTGATTACTTCGCAGCCTACAAACCTTGCAAAGAATGAATCCAACTTTTTCACTTCCCACCTGGAGAAGGTGAAAGAGTGATTACTTCGCAGCCTACAAACCTTGCAAAGAATGAAGCCAACTTTCTTACTTCCCACCTGGATGTTGAAGGTGAAAAGTGATAACTTCGCAGCCTACAAACCATTGCCAAGAATGAAGCCAACTTTCTTACTTCCCACCTGGAGAAGGTGAAAAGTGACTACTTCGCAGCCTACAAACCTTGCTGAAAAAAGAATGAAGCCAACTTTTTTACTTCCCACCTGGAGAAGGTGAAGAGTGATAACTTCGCAGCCTACAGACCTTGCAAAGAATGAAGCCAACTTTATCACTTCCCACCTGGAAGGTGAAGATTGATTACTTCGCAGCCTACAAACCTTGTGTGAGAATGAAGCCAACTTTCTCACTTCCCACCTGGAAGGTGAAAAAAAGGTGGAAGGTGGGAAGTGTTAAGTATTGGGAAACAGAGGCAAGTGAGTGAGTTCACAACGATCCCCCACCTGTAGTGTAGGTGAAAGGGTGGGAGTACAAAAATAAAACCGGCTTCAGTCAGCTGCGGAGATTTTACTCTTAGTATATGTCAGGTTTTTGGTGGAAATAACTCACGACCCGATCTCTCTTGACTTTACTGGACAGTACGCAATGAGTTGAGGTGCCTGGGCCTTCGAGTGCCTACTGGGCCTTCCTACGTTAGCCTCTTGGTGAAGTTGCTTAACCCTTTCACCGCCAATGTCGTATGTTTACCACAACAAGGGGGTCACTAAAAAAGTATCAGATCAGGGTCTGTTATCTGAAGACCCCTATTTTCCTAATTTTGGGAGATAAAAATAAAAGGCATCAATCCAGGGCCTGTTATCTGAAGACCTTATTTTCTTAATTTTGGGAGATAAAAATAAAAAGTATCAGATCAGGGCCTGTTATCTGAAGACCCTATTTTCGTAATTTTGGGAGATAAAAATAAAAAGTATGAGATCAGGGCCTGTTATCTGAAGACCTTATTTTCCTAATTTTGGGAGATAAAAATAAAAAGTATCAGAATCAGGGCCTGTTATCTGAAGACCCTATTTTCATAATTTTGGGAGGTAAATAATAGGCCTAATGTTATGCATGTTACAGAGAAAATCGCAATATTGCAGATTTGCTTTTTCTCTACCCAGGTAAATGTAATGGGTTTTGTTGTTGTTGTTTTTTGTGCTGACAAATGGTTGGCGGCGAAAGGGTTAAGATGTAAAGAAGAGCGTTTGAAGAGATCTATTTGACTTATTATTATTGTTATTGTTATTGTTATTATTATTATTATTATTATTATTATTGTTATTATTCATGTGATAATGTTGTTCATCCCTTTTTTTCCTTCTTTTTGAAACTCCTAACTTGCTCAACTCATATATTGGTGTATCTAAATGCTGATTGGGAATGTTTGGAAAATGTTCATGTGCTGTTTGTTCCGTCTCATAAATTTTAAATTGTGTAATGTGTACGGGCACGATATAAGCCGAAGGCTTGTTGCTGCCCTTTATTCTCATATTTATTATTGTGTTACGTTATAAGGAAGAAATAAAGAAGTTTAAACCAGATCTCTTTGACTATGATATTTTACCATACTGTTTTAAGGCGTTCGTTGCTTACAGCTACCTTTGCTAGTATTTTCTCAGGTGTCATTATGTAGAGGCTGGTGTCATTATGTAGAGGCTGGTGTCATTATGTAGAGGCTGGTGTCATTATGTAGAGGCTGGTGTCATTATGTAGAGGCTGGTGTCATTATGTAGAGGCTGGTGTCATTATGTAGAGGCTGGTGTCATTATGTAGAGGCTGGTGTCATTATGTAGAGGCTGGTGTCATTATGTAGAGGCTGGTGTCATTATGTAGAGGCTGGTGTCATTATGTAGAGGCTGGTGTCATTATTTAGAGGCTGGTGTCATTATGTAGAGGCTGGTGTCATTATTTAGAGGCTGGTGTCATTATGTAGAGGCTGGTGTCATTATTTAGAGGCTGGTGTCATTATTTAGAGGCTGGTGTCATTATGTAGAGGCTGGTGTCATTATTTAGAGGCTGGTGTCATTATGTAGAGGCTGGTGTCATTATTTAGAGGCTGGTGTCATTATGTAGAGGCTGGTGTCATTATGTTCCGGAGGTCAAAATAGTTATTATTATATCAACTGTTTTGAAGGACTAGATGCCAGTGCTCTTATTACAAAAAGGCGTTGTTTTTCAAGTGTTTATTATTTCCTTTTTGCATGTATTATTATTTTAATTTTTGTTTTGGGGCTTGGGTTAAATGTTCGTAGATAAAAAACAAACTAAAAAAACAAGACAAGGTAATCATTTTTACTTTTGCTAACCTCTTTAACAATCGTTTTCCAATGTATGTTTGCATGAGACATTTCTTGACACACTCAGGTGCATCATTCACAATTACCGACTGACGATTTGCCGTTAATGTAATTATTTTAAATACTTGTAGTCCTGTTCTGAACCCCTTTTAATTGGCCGATTCGCGGGAAAGTTTACTGTCCTTCGCAAATACATCCAGAGACTAATATGGAGAAAGGGAATGGGCTTGGAGTCAAAACGGACTATCTTTGGATAGTCCATTGACGTATGATTGGATTTATTACAAAACCCAATAGCTTGTACCAAACAATGACTGCAGAAATACAAAAATGGGATTTTGCTTTTTATATTGCAACAGTCTTTTTTTTATAATACAAGTGATTAGTTTTCGTAATAAGTTCAATAATATGTCAATGGACCGTCTAAAGATAGTCCGTTTTGACTCCAAGCCATCGTGGTAGGCATGAAGACTAGAATGTTTGGACTCCCCTCTTGATTCGATAAAATGTTGCAGGACAAACAAAAATCATCTTTTGTTGAAGACCTTAGATTGATTTGGAAATCATTTGGACGAAAGTTTAAAGACAGAAAGATCAATCCATCAACTTCCCTTTCCTTTCCTGCATCGTTACATCATCTAAACCTCGCAGTCGCCGTTTTCTTTTTTTCTTTTTTTCAACCTCTTATCAGCAATATTGTTTTTAATGTATAAAATGTTTTTGGTTTTTTTGTGTTTTTCTGTATTCTTCTTCTTCTTC
>CM065703.1:44986490-44996490 GCA_017654935.2 Phymorhynchus buccinoides | reverse complement strand
CCCCCCCACACCCCCCCCACCCCCCAACCACCCCACCCACCCCCCCCCCCTCTCTCCCCCCCCCCCTCTCCCCCTCTCTCTCTCTCTCTCTCTCTCCCTCTCTCTCTCTCTCTCTCTCTCTCTCTCTCTCTCTCTCTCTCTCTCTCTCTCTCTCTCTCTCTCTCTCTCTCTCTCTCTCTCTCTCTCTCTCTCGCAAGTTTGCCTTTTCACAAATGAACCTGAGCGTCAGACTGAACAAGAGCGCAGCGTCGTTGCTTCTTCAACCAAGACTCTTCTATAACTTGTTGGCTTCAACTCTTGTCTGGTTTTCCTGTACACCTCCTACTACTAGTCCTATTCACAAGTCATCGCTGTCGCGCATTTTGCGTAGCTGTTGAAGCAGTAACTTACTACCGACGAGCAGAGTGTAGTTTGACGTCAGTTCAACTGAGCAAGTCTTTTCTGTGGTTCCTTTTGGTTTAGAAAACAAACAAAAAAATCTTCCTCTTTTCCCCCTTCCTACTCTCCTTCAACATTTACAGTTACTGTACATACAAAGCACTAAAAGCAACAACACAAACAAAGCTACAACTTCATCGTTGGCCAATGTTCTTGGAGATTCAAGATTACGTGATCTGAGTTGACGATTTTCAGAGAAGAAAAAGAAAGGATATTGTTTGTGACAAGATGACTGTCTTGTAGTTGTCGTTGTTGTTGTTGTTGTTGTTGTTTGTGGTCGCGACGGCGAGGCTGCTGTCATGATGATAATGATTGTTGGTGCGAACAGTCGCGCGTGCCGGTAAGTTTTACTTTGGGATTTATTTTGTTCTTTTATTAATTTCGTTTTCTTCTTTGTTTGTGTTTCTTTCTTATTTGTTTGTTTGTTTGATTCTCTCTCTCTCAGTCGCTCTCTGTCTCTGTCTCTCTCTCTCCCTCCCTCCCTCTCCCTCTCTCTCTCTCTCTCTCTCTCTCTCTCTCTCTCTCTCTCTCTCTCTCTCTCTCTGTCTGTCTGTCTGTCTGTCTGTGTGTGCTTGCGTGTTCGTATGTATGTGTATGTATGTATGTATGTATGTACACAATTATGTGTGTATGCTATATACAACATAGTATAATATATGTTGCACACTATGTATATGCAAGGTGTATGTGTGTATGCTGCATACAACATAGTGTAATATATGTTACACACTATGTATATACAATGTGTATGTGTGTATGCTGCATACAACATAGTGTAATATATGTTACACACTATGTATATGCAAGGTGTATGTGTGTATGCTGCATACAACATAGTGTAATATATGTTACACACTATGTATATACAATGTGTATGTGTGTATGCTGCATACAACATAGTGTAATATATGTTACACACTATGTATATGCAAGGTGTATGTGTGTATGCTGCATACAACATAGTATAATATATGTTACACACTATGTATATGCAAGGTGTATGTGTGTAAGTGTGTGTGTGCATACATGCGCGCGCGTGTATGTATGTGTGTGTGTGTGCACTCGTGCGTGCGCGCGTGCGTTCGTGCCTATGTACGGATAAAACAAACAACCGTATCTGACTTTATAATTCGCTTTATTGCAAGAAGTGAAGGTAATAATACCTTTTAATACCAAATAATAGTAAGTGTACATGACGTCCCTTTTCCTACGTGTAAGCAAATCAAAATACCTTTTAATACCAAATACCAAATAATAGTAAGTGTACATGACGTCCCTTTTCCTACGTGTAAGCAAATCAAAATACCTTTTAATACCAAATAATAGTAAGTGTACATGACCTCCCTTTTCCTACGTGTAAGCAAATCAAAATACCTTTTAATACCAAATAATAGTAAGTGTACATGACGTCCCTTTTCCTACGTGTAAGCAAATCAAAATACCTTTTAATACCAAATAATAGTAAGTGTACATGACCTCCCTTTTCCTACGTGTAAGCAAATCAAAATACCTTTTAATACCAAATAATAGTAAGTGTACATGACGTCCCTTTTCCTACATGTAAGCAAATCAAAATACCTTTTAATACCAAATACCAAATGAAAGTAAGTTTACATGACGTCTCTTTTCCTACATGTAAGCAAATCATACCTTTTAATACCAAATAATAGTAAGTGTACATGACCTCCCTTTTCCTACATGTAAGCAAATCATAATACCCTTTAATACCAAATACCAAATGAAAGTAAGTTTACATGACGTCTCTTTTCCTACGTTTAAGCAAATCAAAATACCTTTTAATACCAAATAAAAGTAAGTGTACATGACGTCCTTTTCCCTACGTGTAAGCAAATGCAAAACGCATCCATGTGAGCCAAGGCTTATTTTATTATTATTATAATGGGGTTGTTGTTGTTTCTTCTCCTTTGTGCATCCTTCCTGCAGAGAAATGAAAGAATATTGTATGTCATTAGGCTGGCTTTCCTGATAATAAGAAATGAAAGAATATTGTATGTCATTAGGCTGGCTTTCCTGATAATAAGAAATGAAAGAATATTGTATGTCATTAGGCTGGCTTTCCTGATAATAAGAAATGAAAGAATATTGTATGTCATTAGGCTGGCTTTCCTGATAATAAATGAAAGAATATTGTATGTCATTAGGCTGGCTTTCCTGATAATAAGAAATGAAAGAATATTGTATGTCATTAGGCTTGCTTTCCTGATAATAAATGAAAGAATATTGTATGTCATTAGGCTGGCTTTCCTGATAATAAATGAAAGAATATTGTATGTCATTAGGCTGGCTTTCCTGATAATAAATGAAAGAATATTGTATGTCATTAGGCTGGCTTTCCTGATAATAAATGAAAGAATATTGTATGTCATTAGGCTGGCTTTCCTGATAATAAATGAAAGAATATTGTATGTCATTAGGCTTGCTTTCCTGATAATAAATGAAAGAATATTGTATGTCATTAGGCTGGCTTTCCTGATAATAAATGAAAGAATATTGTATGTCATTAGGCTGGCTTTCCTGATAATAAATGAAAGAATATTGTATGTCATTAGGCTGGCTTTCCTGATAATAAGAAATGAAAGAATATTGTATGTCATTAGGCTGGCTTTCCTGATAATAAATGAAAGAATATTGTATGTCATTAGGCTGGCTTTCCTGATAATAAATGAAAGAATATTGTATGTCATTAGGCTGGCTTTCCTGATAATAAATGAAAGAATATTGTATGTCATTAGGCTGGCTTTCCTGATAATAAGAAATGAAAGAATATTGTATGTCATTAGGCTGGCTTTCCTGATAATAAATGAAAGAATATTGTATGTCATTAGGCTGGCTTTCCTGATAATAAATGAATAGCTTTGGCATTATTTTTACGTCGATTTATATTATTGTTATTGCTGTATTTTGTTAGTTTCTTTGTTTAAGTTTTGATGATTGATTGATTTAGTTATTGAATTAATTACTCTCTCTCTCTCTCTCTCTCTCTCTCTCTCTCTCTCTCTCTCTCTCTCTCTCTCTCTCTCTCTCTCTCTCTCTCTCTCGCTCTCTCTCTCTCTCTCTCTGTTTAGTTGGTGTGCAAAAAGTGAAGACAATGCATGCAGAGAAAACTAAATGACAGCATTTGATTTAGTCGAGGTCACGTGGACTTGTGGTCCTGGCTGAAAATATGCTGAGAATGTGCTTTAAATAATTGATTGTCTTGATACTGAACCACAAATGGTTTTATTCTTTTTGGAGTTAAATGCCTCTTGCCCCCTCAATTTCAATTTCAATTTCAATGTTATTGTTGTTCTTGTTGTTGCTTGCTTGTTCGTGCACATTTTGTATGCTATCTTTTCCATTATCATGCTCTGTTCCATTCTCTTATTACTTGTGGCAGCCAATATTGTATAATCTACTTGTGTTTGAGCGCCTTGTTTAAGCTTTAAGCTTGTTGTGCTCGTTCTCATTTGTTTATGTTGCTGCTTTACTATGTGAGCTCAATAAAAATTCGTTTCAACCAAACTGACAGCATAATTGTATTTATCTTCTTTGTTAAAAGTTATATCCAGAATATATCACAAACTGGTCAACAAATAAGGCACCTAGGTATTATTGTGTACATTAAAACAACAACAACAACAACAACAACAACAACAACAACAACAACAACAACAACAAAGCTGTTTATGAAGAATTTGTAGGATGACATTTTATGTCGTTTTTGTTTAGATTTTTAAATGCTACTTAGAAACTCTCATTCTTTGTTCTATGTTATGTCTATTGGTAAAAAAAATAAAAAAATTAAGTGCTAACAAATCTTTTTTGTTTTGTCTTCATAAGTGTTCCTGGCTTTTATTCTTGTAGATGTCTGAATTTAAACACATTCATTTGTTTATATAAATCGAAATGTAATGAAAAAACATTATTTTGAACTTCAACACAAAATGCAGATGTTGTATAATGATTTTGCTGCCAGGTGGGCTCCCTTCACTCTACTATGCAATGATATGAATTGATATGATAAAACATTTACCAATAACATACTTAGTAATTATTAGCCTTATATATATATTATTTTGCCTGCAGAAAAGTGAAATCAACAACCAAACTATTTTTTGGTATTAAAAGGTATATATATATTGATTCATCTGTCCTGCACAGCTCACCATCTGATGGTGATCGCCGGTCTATTGGATTTATTTTTTAGCTATATATATAAGTTAAGCTTACATGCATAAAACTAAAGTACATATATATATAAGTTTAGTTTTATGCATGTAAGCTTAGTTAACTAACATGTCTATGTTGACTATGAAATCAGGCTCCTGGAATAATGGAGAACAAAGTACAATGTGCAATGATACCTCTTAGTGACAGATAAGATGGAGTTATAACAGGCTCTGGGTGTAATGTTTTTGTTTGTTATTACTGATATTGTTGGATACATAACCATGTAATTTGAAAACATTTCGAATATGATGATTACTACCTGTTGTCCAAAGCTTGGAACTCACAATTTGCAATGTAGAGCTCTTTGTTTTATTTACTCCACATAGTGATTAGATAAACTGTTATCTCAAGATTTTGTGCTAACATGTTTGAATAACTTCCACGGCCTAGTTGTGTGTAAAATTAAATTAATGTGTTTGTCATCTAGGTCTGTTTGTTTGTCTTCTTTACGTATTGATTTGATTTTTGCTTCTTATTTGCTTTTTTTTCTTGTGAGATAATGTGAAAAAATAGTTCAATAAATAAAATGCAGATGTTGAAGCAAAAATACTAATCAATGAGCTAAGATAGCTTTAGGTTACACCCATTAATTGTATTAACTAGGATTCAATAAGGGACAGGTTTTTGTGTGTAAAAAAAAACCCCTTTGCATTGCAAGATCTCTTGAGAGCTATAAAATAGTATTTTGTAATATAATGTAGATGTTCTCGAAAATAGTTCAAATCTTCTCCAGTCTACAATTAAACGTGTATGTGTTTGTATAATGGTGATGGTATTGGTGATGGTATTGGTGATGGTATTGGTGATGGTATTGGTGATGGTGGGAATGCCGGTGATTCTTGTCATTGACATAATCCTTATGGCAACAACTTCTTCTTCTTCTTGTTCTTCGATCGCTCAGACCGTTTCCTGTCAATTATGAGCGTAGATGCGTCATGCTGCCGTTACGCGCCTAACTAAGAAATAGTTAGGCCCAGCAAGTCCGACTTCGGCAGGAGGAAGTTTTTGAAAGTTTTGTAAAAAAAAAAAAAAGGCAGGAGAATGGACCGGTAAGGCAGAAAGACAGTAGATGACAGTAAGCAAAGGGAAAAGGCAGAGTCAAAGAGAGTGACAGATTAGAGGAAATTACAAGCACAGAACTTCCAGAAGGTGGGGGAACTATTTATGCAAAAGACCCCCTGGTGTCCCTACGGGGGGGGGGGGGGGGGGGGGGGGGGGGGGGGGGGGGGGGGGGGGGGGGGGGGGGGGGGGGTTCAACAACTGATAAAGGTAGGAAAATGAAAAGCTATGTTGATTTCAACACCAGTCTGTATTCGTCGTAATTGTTACTGAAATGTAACGGAGCTTAACAAAAGTTTATTGATATTTATTTGAGAATGAATTAATAATATTTTGAAAAAATAACAACCCAAAAACGTCTTGGTAGGCAGTGTGAGACATTTAATAATTCATTTGTAATTATAAAAGCCATGTTCAAAATGAATAAATAAATATATATATATAAATACATCAATAAACCAATAAATACGCAAATGCACACGCGTTTGTACACGCGCACAATCTCTCTGTTTTTGCATCGTCTGTGTTTCTGAATGCGCGCGCGCGTGTGTGTTACTCAATTTAACGTCCTTCCACTAAAAGTGATTCAGACAAAATTATATTGTGTTGTGATGTTGGTGTGCTGAGTGTGTGTGGATGTGCCTGTGAGTGTGTGTAAAGTAAGTAACAGGATATCTATACAGGCTTAATCATAGCTCCCTCCACCCCCCACCTCATTAAAATGTTAAACGTACACTTAAATAATATAGCCGAACAATGAACAATGTTAAAGATAAATATTAAGTGAACTATTTAATAAACATTTACAAACTGAATGAAGAATAGAATAATTGTTTAGAATACTGCGTAGAGACAATGGTGTCGATCCATCAGTATAACCGTCAATACCCGAATTCTGGAAAAGTTCTCTTGCTTTTGGACAATGAATCAGTAAATGACTGACACTCAAGGATTCACCACACATACATTTAACATTATTGCAATATTTGATTTTGAATGAATTCAACCGAAGTCTATGGATTAGACTTTCAATCTCCCTGGACGAGAAAGTAACGCGTTTGTGTAATGTTTTCCCGTGCATCTATCATTACATTTAATACAGTTATAATATTGAACGTCTGAGTTCATCAATAAAGTTTTGACATGTTCTTGAGATGCTTTGTTTATAATTGAAAAACATTCTGTCAGATCTAAAAGAGCATTAATTGATACTGCGTCGTTAATATTTTGAGCTGCCTTTTTTGCAGCTTGGTCTACCCGTTCATTTGGTGATATTCCACAGTGATAAGGCACCCAACAAAAAGTAACAGTAATGCCTTTCAAAGAAAGAAGGTGTATTATATGATTAATTTCGATTATCATATCAAGTGGCATACATGAATTGGGAGACTTAATAGCATACATTGCTGCTTTAGAATCAGCACATATTAATATTTGACTGTTATTTATTTATAGGAGAGCTTAGAATGAAATCCAAAGATTGAAGTATAGCCAGTAATTCAGCGCTATAAATAGACAACCTTTTACCAAGATAGAATAACTTTTCTACTTTTAAGCTGGGAATAACGAATAAAATGATGATTGTATTTATTGTCTAAATGCGTGTACACAGACGTTCTTAAAATATTGGGAGAATCCTTCTTAGATAAATGAGTGTGATCAATATCAAAGATAGCTTTTGATTGCTCCCATTTCGGAATAGGAGAAAATGTGTTTATTTTAGCACTGTTACTTGTTTCTATTTTTGCATCACGTAGATTGACTCAATGACAGACACTACTGCCAATCACCCGTGCATGCACGTGTGTGCGTGTGCTCGTGCGTGTGTAGGCATAAGTGTGTATGTATGTGTGTGTTTGTGTCTTTGTGTATGTATGTATGTATGTATGTATGTATGTATGTATGTATGTATGTATGTATGTATGTATGTATGTATGCATGTATGTATGTATGTATGTATGTACGCACGTGTGCTTGCGCATGTAAATTATATGCTGTGTTCGTCAGTGTGTGTGCTTGTGTGCGTGCGAGCATGGGTATTGATGTGATTTGGTTAAATGTATTTTTTGTAAAGCGCCATGAGCAGCTAGCCTGGAATGTGCGCTATATACGCTTTCTTTATTATTATTATTATTATTATTATTTCTTTATTATTATTATTTCTTTATTATTATTATTTCTTTATTATTATTATTTCTTTATTATTATTATTTCTTTATTATTATTATTTCTTTATTATTATTATTATTCTTTATTATTAATCACCAACCAAACACAGAGACAAAAGCATACACAAAACAACAAACCAACAAACAAATAATATCACATGCAATGCACTTTATGAAATGAAATGGAACACAGGAAAGGAAGATAGTTTTCTTTTTACACTATTTTTTTCCATGTACCCTTTTTTTGCTTTTTTAAAATTTTCTATCATTTTTCAAACATTGTTTTTTTCAAGTATACGTTCACACTGGAAGCCACCGATGCAAACGCAAGAAGGAACTTTCTGTCGATTCTATTTCTTTATTTTTGTTTCTGTAGTTTTGTTTTTTAAGCAAACAACTGTCCCATGCTTCCATACATAGCAGGCACAGAAGCAAATGAAAAAGGAAAACTTTTTTTGACCAGTCATCATCCTTTACTTACTAATGAAAACAGTAAACAACAGCACTGACCATTGTCATCATCACCCTTTACTAATGAAAACAGTAAACAACAGCACTGACCATTGTCATCATCACCCTTTACTAATGAAAACAGTAAACAACAGCACTGACCATTGTCATCACCCTTTACTTACTAATGAAAACAGTAAACAACAGCACTGACCATTGTCATCATCCTCTTACTTACTAATGAAAACAGTAAACAACAGCACTGACCATTGTCATCATCATCCTTTACTTACTAATGAAAACAATAAACAACAGCACTGACCATTGTCATCATCATCATCTTTACTAATGAAAACAGTAAACAACAGCACTGACCATTGTCATCATCATCCTTTACTAATGAAAACAATAAACAACAGCACTGACCATTGTCATCATCATCCTTTACTAATGAAAACAGTAAACAACAGCACTGACCATTGTCATCATCATCCTTTACTTACTAATGAAAACAATAAACAACAGCACTGACCATTGTCATCATCCTTTACTTACTAATGAAAACAGTAAACAACAGCACTGACCATTGTCACCATCATCCTTACTAATGAAAACAGTAAACAACAGCACTGACCATTGTCATCATCATCCTTTACTTACTAATGAAAACAGTAAACAACAGCACTGACCATTGTCATCATCATCCTTACTAATGAAAACAGTAAACAACAGCACTGACCATTGTCACCATCATCCTTTACTTACTAATGAAAACAATAAACAACAGCACTGACCATTGTCATCATCATCCTTTACTAATGAAAACAGTAAACAACAGCACTGACCATTGTCACCATCATCCTTACTAATGAAAACAGTAAACAACAGCACTGACCATTGTCACCATCATCTTTCCTTACTAATGAAAACAGTAAACAACAGCACTGACCATTGTCATCATCATCCTTTACTAATGAAAACAGTAAACAACAGCACTGACCATTGTCACCATCATCCTTACTAATGAAAACAGTAAACAACAGCACTGACCATTGTCATCATCATCCTTACTAATGAAAACAGTAAACAACAGCACTGACCATTGTCATCATCATCCTTTACTAATGAAAACAGTAAACAACAGCACTGACCATTGTCACCATCATCCTTACTAATGAAAACAGTAAACAACAGCACTGACCATTGTCATCATCATCCTTTACTAATGAAAACAGTAAACAACAGCACTGACCATTGTCATCATCATCCTTTACTAATGAAAACAGTAAACAACAGCACTGACCATTGTCATCATCATCCTTTACTAATGAAAACAATAAACAACAGCACTGACCATTGTCACCATCATCCTTACTAATGAAAACAGTAAACAACAGCACTGACCATTGTCATCATCATCCTTTACTAATGAAAACAGTAAACAACAGCACTGACCATTGTCATCATCATCCTTTACTTATAATGAAAACAGTAAACAACAGCACTGACCATTGTCATCATCATCCTTACTAATGAAAACAGTAAACAACAGCACTGACCATTGTCATCATCATCCTTACTAATGAAAACAGTAAACAACAGCACTGACCATTGTCATCATCATCCTTACTAATGAAAACAGTAAACAACAGCAC
>CM065703.1:44976490-44978990 GCA_017654935.2 Phymorhynchus buccinoides | reverse complement strand
TGTTAATGAGAAACTTATCACAACAGTAAATACAAAAAGAAGAATTTAAGAGTAGAAATGGACAAAAAATCAATCAATCAATCAATTTATAAATGTTGTTAAACGACGACTTTGTTGTTTATTTACTCGTTTATTTTTCAACCCAGATGCTTGAGGTTTGGGGAGCACAGGCTCGAATCTTTCATGGACAAAGTCATAACATTCCAGCAAGATTCAATGAACGGTTTTGAAAATATGAAGCAAAAAGTAAAAGTATGGGTGCAAAACACACCCACGGGGTACGGGATGGGTTAATTCGGGAGACCGAGGGGGAAACCAACACAAAACAATGATGGATCCCTAACACAACGTGAACTGTCAACCAGCTAGTCAGGCGTTGCAGAAGTACACGCAATGATAATACTACTTTATTTCATTTATTCAGTTGTGTACTTTCTGATATACACAGGTAAAAAACACGTGCCTTCATTTTGTGTCATGAAATAGACGGGGGAGAGGAAGGAGGAAAAAAGGGCGTTTTGAGAGTCGTAAATCTCTGGCCACATGGACAATAAAGGTAGGGAGAAAGAAAGGGGGGGGGGGGGCTAAAGGGTAAAAGGGGGGAAGGGAACAAGAAAGAGTGAGGGTGGGGGTAGTAAAAGTGTTAGCGAGTGAGGTCTCTGGTGTCAGTATTACTGCCCCATTACACATGCGGGGTACCGAATCGCCGTCTCCCAACTCGCCGTTTCCCCACTCGCCGTTTTCTAGCTCGCCGTATAAGTTTTTAAATTTTGCAATCTGTTGCATTTCGCCGCATAGACCAGGGATAAGAAGCAGTAGTAAAAGTTTTATATTTTGTGTATTCGACACTAAATTGACCCTAAACCTATCCCTAACCCTATCCCTAATCCCTATCCCTAACCCTATCCCTGACCCTATCCCTAACCAAACCGTAACCCTAAACATATCCCTATCCCTAACCCTAAAGCTATCCCTAACTCTTCACACATGCGCAGACATGTTGAGGGCAAATCCATTTTGAGAATGCCACACCGGCCATAAGCAAGAACACAATTCATGGCATGAATTCAGTAAACAGTGATTAGGCGAAATAGCACTGAAGAACACGGCGATTTGACACTGCTGTGCGGTTTGGACTAAAGACGGCGAGTACGGCGAGTAGACACCTATACGGCGAGTAGAGAAACGGCGAATCGGGACCCTCCCATTACACTAACATTAATGTTCCACACCCTCTTCATCCCATCATCACCCCCTTCCTTCCTTTCTTTCCTACATTGGAGCTACAGTTTTCCTCTTTTTCCTTCCTCCATTCTATAACACACACACCCCCATCCACATTCTCCCTCTCTTCCTCTTCATGCGCTGTATTGTAACATTATTATTTCAGACAATTTATATAGCGCTTCACCTCTAAGCGCTTTACAATTACCCTAAAATGATTCATATTAAAAACAAACCCCTTACATACCCCCCCCCCCCCTCCTTCACATTTTACACGCACACGAACACGCACACGCACGCCACACGCACGCACACACACACACACACACACAACACACACACAACGCACACGCACGCACGCACACAGCACACACACAAACACACACACACACACACACACACACACACACCTACATGTACGCACACACAGAAACATGTATATATTTAACTAAATATAGATAAAATACATATACATCATAAAATAACAATTTACAATCAGATTACATTAAAAATCAATTTTCAATTTACATAAACAAGTTACACATTCAGAATGACCGCAAAAGTAAAGTATACATATAGGTACACACAAGGTTCACAAACATTCAAAAACAGACAAACACGCTTAGGAAATTGATTTCTGTTTTGACCTCAAATATCTATCTGAGTATATGTATAGGCTTATATCTGTTTTCATACCCGCCCCCAACTAAATAAACAGTCATGTCCCATATGGCTCACTTGTTTCGGACATATTATGAGGTTGATTAGTGTTTGTGTTGAGGTGTGTGAGGTGTGTGTGTGGTGGGGGGGGGGGGGGGTCCGTTTTATTGCAGAAATCACAACAAAATGTATTTACAATTATTTTACATTCGTATTTTGTATGTAGAATGTCTACGTCTTGTAAACTTTAAATGCTTGTAAATGAGGTAGAAAGGGTATTTTTGTTTTTGCTAAAAATTTGATATTATAATTAGTCATGTAATTGGTATGTCGATGGCAGTATGATTTTATTTACAAGTTGCAGTATTGTATTCAAACTTGATTGGGAATGTGAATGTGGTCTCTATGTTTCTTCTTAGAATGTTCATGTTGTAACTATTTTACTTGTATAATTAATTGTGTGCGTGCGTGTACGTGTGCGCATGCATGTGTGTGTTATGTGTGTGTGTGTGTGTGTGTGTGTGTGTGTGTGTGTGTGTGTGTGTGTGTGTGTGTGTGTGGTTGTGTGTGTGTGTGTGTGTGTGTGTGTGTGTGTGTGTGTGTGTGTGTTGTGTGT
>CM065703.1:44971490-44973990 GCA_017654935.2 Phymorhynchus buccinoides | reverse complement strand
GAGAGAGAGAGAGAGAGAGAGAGAGAGAGAGAGAGAGAGAGAGAGGGAGAGGGGGAAAAGAGAGAAAGAGAGAAAGAGAGAGAGGCAGACAGACAGACAGACACATAGCTACGCAGAGAGACAAGAGGGCGACTAGTAAAAGCATGCATGGAGGCGATGCAGACAGTGATCAAAAGTCATTAGTGCTAATTAGTAGTCTCAGAGGGGGGCTCCTATTTCTAACTGTCTCTTGGCCCATGCTGTTTGATCCCCCACCCCCCACCCCCCCACCCCCTCACACACATCCAGACGCCCAAGGGTGACCCTGCTTCATTGCCCAGTTTGATGTCTTGTTTCTCCTGAGAAGAACACCTAATCCATCTCACACACACAATGCCCCGCTGCACCAGTCAAGGTCTGTTCTCTGTCTCTCTGCCTCTGTCTCTCTCTGTCTCTCTCTGTCTCTGTCTCTGTCTCTCTGCCTCTGTCTCTCTCTGTCTCTCTCTGTCTCTGTCTCTGTCTCTGTCTCTGTCTCTCTGTCTCTGTGTGTGTGTCTCTATCTCTCTGTGTTTATGCGTCTCTCTGTGTGGCCTAAGGCCAATGTACATTAACACAATCATGTCCAGTGCTCTCTGTCTCTGTCTCTGTCTCTGTCTCTCTCTCTCTCTCTCTCTCTCTCTCTCTCTCTCTCTCTCTCTCTCTCTCTCTCTCTCTCTCTCTCTCTCTCTCTCTCTCTCTCTCTCTCTCTCTCTCTCTCTCTCTCTCTCTCTCTCTCTCTCTCTCTCTCTCTCTCTCTCTCTCCTCTCTCTCTCTCTCTCTCTCTCTCTCTCTCACTACGCCCAACTAAGAAAATCGCGTGATAAGCCCCTAGTGGATTGACTGCCCCCTGGCGTGAAAAAAATCCCACTAAGTCCACCATTGTCATATTTCTAGTCAGGTACAATATGTCGACACCCAGTCAATTGGAGCTTTGTAATAAATGATGGACTAAACGTGCATTCACACATTGTCGACAAGCAGGCTGTTGCTGCATCTAGCATTTCACCATTTTATTGAATGAACGAACTCTTCCTTTCATTCAATCTGCATTGTTGTACAATACATGATTTTCTACAAAATAATTATGAATTATTTTGTGGAAGACTATGACTCTGAAACTATGGGGCAAGGAAGGAAGGGGGCAGAGTGGTTAGGACGTTCGCCTGCCGAATTCAATGCGTGACTGCGGCGTGAGTGACCCGGGTTCGAATCCCGGCCTCGCCCTTTCTTTCTTTCTAGTTTTTGGTTTGGTTTTGTTTTCTTTCTAGTTCGTCAGGAAACTCGAACTGAACGTCGAGTCCTTTGAATGGGGGACATCAAGCTAGTCTGACCCGCGCGCCATACGCTCGTAAAAATCCATCGGCAGTTATCATAAAAGTCGGAAAGAGCAGGGTGAAATCCTGCTGCCTGGTATGACCAAATTGATAGCTAGATTTCCCAAGTCTGTCCCCAACCCCTTCCTCACCCTGTACCCCCAAAACAAAATTAGGCGTTGCGCTTGCTGCGACGCGCTCTCCGGGAGAGAGCAGTCCGAATTTCGCAGAGATACATCTCTGTGACTAGAATATAAAGGACAAAGTAAAAGTAAGTGTCCCATATCCTATCGGCCGATGGGGCAGTAAACTGTTAGAGGTTCACCGTGTCAAGGGCACAGCATCATGGAAGGCGGAGCCTATCCCTCTCCTTCCACCGCCTTTAACCTTCCCTGAAAGAATCATGTACCCATTCACTGCTGGATAGATAGAGAGGGTTTTCAGGCCAGAAAAATCCGACTCCAAGCTGGACTCGAACCCGGGCCCCTCTTTGTATATGCCAAATACCCAATACCATTGACACTGGTTTGTAGCGCTGCAGCCAGAGGGATTGTGTTGGCCTTTGGGGGAATCTTTCCCAATGCCAACTGTCCTCAGATCCCTTTAGCCGAGAGAGTGTTCATGTGGATGCATTCCATTTCTAAGCAGGGCATCTGAATTGTAAAACAATATTCTAGCACTGATGTCCAGAATAGCAGCTGCTTTCTGCTGCTATCTGGCAGTCATGGTCGGAAACGACAGACTGGCACGCACACGCACACACACACGCACACGCGCGCGCACGCACGCACGCACACGCACACGCACACACACACGCACACACACGCACACACACACACACGCGCGCGCGCGCGCGGGCACACGCACACGCACGCACACGCACACACACACACACATACACACACACACACACAATGCGACTGCACAATTTACATTTGACACTCGTTATTCTGTTGTGGAGACAAGGTGGAGTTAGAAACAGCTGGGGAGGATTTAGTCCCCGTAGATGACAGCAGTATAAAGGAAAGGAGAAGGGGGGGGGGGGGGGGGGAAGAGAGAGAGAAGCGAAGAACTATCTACGTTTGACTGATTTGATATACAACTGTTGTTTAATAAGTGGTAGTGGTGTGCGTCAGTTTATATCAAGCTAGGTAGATAGGTAGGTAAGT
>CM065703.1:44963990-44966490 GCA_017654935.2 Phymorhynchus buccinoides | reverse complement strand
ATTTATGCACCACAATGGTTTAACACCCATGCCACTAAAAGGCATCAAATCAGGGCCTGTTATTTCAAGATCTTATTTTCTTAATTTTGGGAGATAAGGATAGGCCTAATGTTATGCATGTCACAGATCAATTACCAATAATAATAATAATAATAATAAAAATAATAATAATATTAATAATAATAATAATATTGCAGATATTTTATTTTCTCTACCCCGTTAAGTTTAATTAGGTTTTGTGGCTGAAATATGTCTGGCGGCGAAAGGGTTTAACGCAAACCGGTGGAAACATACACGCAAACAAAAACAGGCATACTCACAACAACAACAACAACAACAACAACAACAACAACAACAAGAGAGGCGTTGAAGGTCACCTCCACCATCTCCATGTCAATGACGCTATACATATATAATATACTGTGTGTAAAGTACAAGATTGCCAACAAAAAATGACTTTGAGATTGAGGGTCGTAAACATGAGGGGGGGGGGGGTTACAGTACAATATTGCCAATAAATAATGACTTTGAGATTGATGGTCGTAAACATGATGGGGGTGTTTAAAGTACAAGATTGCCAACAAATAATGACTGAGATTGAGGGTAGTAAATGTGAGGGGGGGGGGGGGGGGTGTGGGGTGTTTAAGTACAAGATTGCCAAAAAAATGACTTTGAGATTGAGGGTCGTAAACATGGGGGGGGGGGGGGGGGGGGGGGTAAAGTACAAATGAAACTATCGTTAATGGATACAACTAAAAAAAAAAAAAAAAGTGCCTTTGCCGAGAATCGAACCCGGAACCATTGGCATGACAGACAGACACTCTACCAATGAGCTATCGAGGTTTTCAGTGTTGATGAGTTTCTTAACTCATGTTGCCTGTTGAATACTCTCTAACCCACTAATCTAAAATGTTTTTTGTTTGTTATCTGTTTACAGTGTTGTTTTAAGTATTTAATTATTCAAATCATTATTGTTTGAAAGCTTGCGTAAACATCTATGTGTATTGAAAGTTAAAAATAATAAAAATAATATACTGTGTGTAAATATACTGTTCTTGTCCATATTGAGTCACAAAATGGGTCTCGTATGTTATTGTACCGTGTGTTTAATGTTTCCACGTAAACGTCAAAGCAAAGTTAATGGGGGGGAAAATATTAATTAAAGGTAAACAAACACTTTCGCTACTTCTGTGCTTTATTTAATCATTTCCTTACAATGAGTATTTCACATACATAATATGTATACATCCAATCCAGCACCAACTTTTTTTAAAAACTTTTTTTTTCATTTTCTTACATGAATATTTCACATAGGCCTACATATTTATTTTATATTATCACTTGTAGCGGTGCCATAGCCGATGAGGTTTAACCGAGGCGTGGTTACCGCTACACCTATCTGTATTAATAAAAAAAAAATCGGGACTTTACTGGTTTCGTACTGCCTCCGGGCATTGCCTCCAGTATTGTTCCCACCATATTTGTATTTACAAATGTCCCATATGTGTCTGATTCAGACCAAGAGGACGTAAAACTCCATTTTCTCTCTCACATACATATTTTTGGATAGCATTAATTTACACTTGTGGCGGTACCAGGTTTAACCGAGGCGTGGTTACTGCTACACGTATCTGTATTGTTTTAAAAAATAGGGACTTTACTGGTGTTGCACTGCCTCTGGGCATTGCCTCCAGTATTGTTCCCACCATCTTTGTATTTACAAATGTCCCATATGTGTGTCTATGACCGAAAGGACGTAAAACACCATTTTTTTCATGCATTCACATACATATTAATATGTATGCATCCAATCCAGCCCCAACTTTAAAAACAACAACACTTTTAGTTCATTTTCTTACATGAATATTTCATATACATAATAAATTATGTATACATCCAATCCAGCCCCAACTCTTTTTAAAAAAACCTTTTATTTCATTTTCTTACATGAATATTTCACATACATAGTATGCATGCATCCAATCCAGCCCCAACTTTAAAAAACCCACTTTTAGTTCATTTCCTTACAATGAATATTTCACATACATAATATGCATATACATCCAATCCAGCCCAAACTTTTTTTTTTAAACTTTTAGTTCATTTTCTTACATTACTATTTCACATATACTTTCAATCCAGCCCCAACTTTCAGGTAATATGGCGTTATTTTATTTTTTAATTATTTTTATTTTTTGTTCTACAATGTTAAACACATGCTCCCACCCCTCTGTGTCCCCACCCCTTCCCCTCCACAGTTTTATTCGTTCTCCATTTATTTAGTCACTCATCTACCCCCCCTTCCGCAAACACCTACCCGCCTCCCCATCCCCACACCCTCTCTCTCTCATCTCTCATCTCTCCTCTCTCTCTCTCTCTCTCTCTCTCTCTCTCCTCTCTCTCTCTCTCTCTCTCTCTCTCTCTCTCTCTCTCTCTCTCTCTCTCGTCTCTCTCTCTCTCTCTCTCCTAGGCGTTGCCTAAAATCTTTATCCTTGAAAAT
>CM065703.1:44956490-44958990 GCA_017654935.2 Phymorhynchus buccinoides | reverse complement strand
AATACGAAATAAGAAAATGCATTTTGTTGACGAAACATTCGACTAGGAAGAGTTTAATATCCCTGAACATGGTCTGAGCGTTGCAGCAACGCCGTACCCGTAGCCACTGTGTAGCAAATTCTATTTAGCAAATTACCAGGGATTTGAAAGTAACACATGCATCGTGTGGTTTTCTGACACGCCTTTAACCCCATGACTACCGTGTAACGTGTCATGTACTGACTTGGTGACATAACTGATGATGTCATCAGATGTAGAGACTACAATGTCATCAGATGTAGAGAAATAATTCTGATATGCTATTTTTTTGCTCTGATATAGTCAAGAGAGTTATATCCCCAGGCCATTTTGCCAGATTAGCTCTATCAGTTGTCTTTTTCATGGCATGATTTGTACAAAAAACATTTCTCTTGAATTTCTCTGGCAGTAGTCTTGTTCAGTAATTCAGCAACTGAAGTGTTCGTTGTAACAATATTATTTCTTCATACATGAAAGGACATTTTCTAATGACAAATCAACGCTGACACCAACACATCGTAGCTGGTTTAGTAAGACAGCAGTACAGAATGTAATGTTAGCTAGTATAGCCCCAAACCTTGTTTACACGGGACACCTGGCTTGCTGTGTTATGAATAAATATGAATAACATGCATAAATAAATCAAGCGTACGTATGCGTATTAGAGATTTATGGATTTCCGAGTGCTTCTTTCTGGCTGTGGTGTGTGGCTGTGGTGTGTGTGTGTGTGTGTGTGTGTGTGTGTGTGTGTGTGTGTGTGTGTGTGTGTGTGTGTGTGTGTGTGTGTGTGTGTGTGTGTGTGTGTGTGTGTGTGTGTGTGTGTGTGTGTGTGTGTGTGTGTGTGTGTGTGTGTGTGTGTGTGTGTATGTATGTGTGTGTGTGCGTGTTTGTTTGTGTGTGTGTGTGTGTGTGCGTGTGCGTGCGTGCGTGTGTGTGTGCGTGTTTGTTTGTGTGTGTGTGTGTGTGTGTGTGTGTGTGCGTGTGCGTGTGCGCGTGCGTGCGTGTGTGTGCGTGTGCGTGAAGTACTGTAGTTACCACTGTTATATTACATCATATTTTGTATCATAAATAATTTAAAGTACCCCCACCTTGTCTTAATTCCTGCTTGTCTTAAATCTCTCTCTCTCTCTCTCTCTCTCTGTCTCTCTCTCTCTCTCTCTCTCTCTCTCTCTCTCTCTCTCTCTCTCTCTCTCTCTCTCTCTCTCTCTCTCTCTCTCTCTCTCTCTCTCTCTCTCTCTCTCTCTCTCTCTCTCTGGTTTGTTTTCTTTCTCTCTCTTCTTTGTGTGCATAATGTGTAGGTTGAGAGCAGTGACATTTTATTTTACAAAAAATGTTACACAACATACTTTTTGTTGTTGTTTGGCTATGAATGAACATCTGTTTAACGTCCTCCGGTCTGGAACAGACACATTTGGGACATTAGTGGATATAAAGATGGTGGGAACGATCTTGGAGGCAATGCCCGGAGGCAGTGCAACACCAGTAAAGTCCCGAAAAATTTAGCAATACCGATACATTATTATGTATTTAGTTGTTTGGCTAAGACCAATATATATTTTTTTTATACTGAAGCCCAAATAAGGTCACATCATAATCAGAGCTTCAGATTGTCAGCGGGCCCGGGTTACTGACCCGTGTTAACCCCTCATTTTGTGCAGCCAGGGATAATCTGACCCATGAAGTCTGCAATAAAGTTTTAAGTGTATTACTACAGTGGCATATTACTGACTCTTTCTTTTGAAAATTGACCGATCATTTTCTGTAATCAGAGATCATAATTATTGATTATATTATTATGCCTCATGAAGCTTCCTAACAACCTGAAGCACTGCTTAATAATTTCGCATGGTGGTTCGGTGATCGCGTTTACTGGTAATTATCAGTAAAATACAGATTGCAAAACCAAAATACTGAACAAATTTTGACCCGTCAGTCCCAGGGACTGATACATTTTTGCTAGGACTGACAAAAAGGCTTTAATATTGTGGTTTTCACTGGTTTTTGTTTCCCTGGGACTGGTTTTGACACCGGTTGTTGGGGGACATTATCGCTGATGGGACTGGTTTTGACACCGGTTGTTGGGGGACATTATCGCTGATGAGACTGGTTTTGAAAACTCCCAATGCGATCACTGTGGCTTGATTGGGAAAATACAACGAAAACAACCCAACAATATAACACGATTTGAATCAGCATTGAAAGTATTTTAATATTTGGTATATTCTAGTCACAGAAATTCGGGCTGCTCTCCCCCGGAGAGAACGTCGCCGCAAGTGCAGCGCCTACCCATTTTTTGTTGTTGTTGAAAGGCACGAATGTTTTTTTCCCGTAAAGAATGGAATCACAAAATTAATGATAACACTTGTGTTACATGCTGTTTCCTAAGAGTCTCTCAACATGACGAGAGAGAGAGAGAGAGAGAGAGAGAGAGAGAGAGAGAGAGAGAGAGAGAGAGAGAGAGAGAGAGAGAGAGAGAGAGAGA
>CM065703.1:44941490-44953990 GCA_017654935.2 Phymorhynchus buccinoides | reverse complement strand
AGAGAGAGAGAGAGAGAGAGAGAGAGAGAGAGAGCATGAACAACAGCATGAACATGAACAACGATTTAATGAACTGGGCCATCTGCCTATGGCAGAGAGAGAGAGAGAGAGAGAGAGAGAGAGAGAGAGAGAGAGAGAGAGAGAGAGAGAGAGAGAGAGAGACAATGACAATGATTTATTCATTTAGGCCTTTGCCCCTCATGAAGGGGGTACAGGATAAACAAAACATCATATTCAACTGATTATAATAATATTAACACATTAATGTATCGAGAGAGAGAGAGAGAGAGAGAGAGAGAGAGAGAGAGAGAGAGAGAGAGAGAGAGAGAGAGAGAGAGAGAGAGAGAGAGCAAACAACAGCATGAACATGAACAACGATTTAATGAACTGGGCCATCTGCCTATGGCAGAGAGAGAGAGAGAGAGAGAGAGAGAGAGAGAGAGAGAGAGAGAGAGAGAGAGAGAGAGAGAGAGAGAGAGAGAGAGAGAGAGAGAGAGAGAGAGAGAGAGAGAGAGAGAGAGAGAGAGAGCATGAACAACAGCATGAACATGAACAACGATTTAATGAACTGGGCCATCTGCCCATGGCAAAGAGAGAGAGAGAGAGAGAGAGAGAGAGAGAGAGAGAGAGAGAGAGAGAGAGAGAGAGAGAGAGAGAGAGAGAGAGAGAGAGAGAGACAAACAGACAGACAGACAAAGAGAAAGGTAGGGGACGATGAAAGGCAGATGTACGATCACTCAGGTCCCGTGTTGTCCTCCATTGTGTAAGCAGAGAAGAGGATAGGGAAGGAAAGTGGAGGTCAGAAAACGACCCTGAAGATGTGTGTGTTGCCATTGTTGTCTTACCCTGGCTAAAAGACTCCAGGGATCATCCCAACAGCGGAAGCACTTGAACACTGTGGTACAAACAAGTACAACGGCTACAGATGAGAACATTACGTGTGTGACCGTTGTTTTTTTGTATTACCCCGCCACGTGGGACGAAGATGTTTAAAAGGGCACACATTCCTTCGTGGTACTGTGTGAGTTGATTCCTTTGTCGGTTTTACGACAAATAAAATAGTTTGAGTTTTGAGTTTTTGCAGGGTTGTTGTCAACTGTCTGGTGGCGGGATGGTGATGGTTGGTGTAACGTCCTATTGTGGAAGGCCCTTAATTAATGAGGACAATGTCCCCCCTATATTCATAGCTAACAATGTCCCATAATATGCTACCTTCGGGCCAAGAGGACGTAGTAAAAGTTTGAAATTTCGTTCTTAGAGTATTGCCGCGGTTTCATCATAAACAGATTTATGTGGTAATTACGCTTGAAATTGAACGGCGAAAACATGCACATTCAAACAAAACACAGAGAGAGAGATAGAGAGAGGGGGAGAGAGAGAGGGGGGGGGGGAGGGGGGAGGGGGGGGGGAGAGGGGGAGAGGGGGGAGGGAGAGATTGGGGGGGAGAGAGAGAATACTGAACACTGAAAAACTTTATTGAACAAGGATGAAGATTTTAGGCAATGCCTATTCTTACAATCTGTCCTTGGATAAAACAAAACAATTAAAGTTTGACTACAAACGTGAACAAAAATCCCTTCAAGCAAGAAACGCATTTGAACACATAAACGTCTACACCTGCATTCTCTCTCTCTCTCTCTCTCTCTCTCTCTCTCTCTCTCTCTCTCTCTCTCTCTCTCTCTCTCTCTCTCTCTCTCTCTCTCCTCTCTCTCTCTCTCTCTCTCTCTCTCTCTCTCTCTCTCTCTCTCTCTCTCTCTCTCTCTCTCTCTCTCTCTCCTCTCTCTCACTCTTCTCTCTCTCTCTCTCTCTCTCTCTCTCTCTATCTCTCTCTCTCTCTCTCTCTCTCTCTCTCTCTCTCTCTCCTTGAGAGAGAGAACAGATGTGCATAGATGCATATTACATAGTAATATGTGTACATGTTGAACATGTACCGACATAAACAGCATTAACAACAATAATAACAACAATGGCACAAAATGGAAGCACAAATCAAGCCATTTTTATTCATTAAAAATTATTTTAGATATGAATCGGTAACGTTCCAGCATTTCGTTTGTTCTGCCGATAGCTTAATCATATTTCTTGAAATCTGTACAGTAATAAACATCAAAACTAATGATAAGTATTTAAAAATATAAAAAATTCAATGACCCTGTGTGGAGCACAATTCAGAAAAAGTACCCAACAACAAAACTAAAAGCGCGAAAGTACAATGAAGTATAACTGTTGATTGGATTAAAACATTCGAGATTAAAATAATATAATTATATTCAAACTATAATACATTAAAACCAAAACCAAAACCCAGTAACATTCGTGTCATTGTCTGAATTTCACGAGAACTGCATAATAATGGAGAATTGTGTCATGAAGGTACTAGCCCTCTTTATTTATTTTGTGATAATTATGCCCTATCTGGCTTTTACCAGATTGTGGGGCAGTGGGTGGATGCCTCGTGCCTCCATACGGGGAGCTCAACGACCCCGACCCTTCCACGAGTCTCTCCCCGTGGGGATACCGGGGGTCTTTCGTAAAAATTGTTCCTCCACCTTCTGGAAGTTCTGTGCTTGCAACTTCCTCTAATCTGCCACTCTTTTTGACTCTGCCTTTTCCCTTTGCTTTCTGTCATCTACTATCTTTCTGGTTTATCGGCCCATTCTCCTGCCTTTTTCCCCAAAAAACAAATCTTCCAAATAATTTTCTCCTTTGAGCTCCTCCGAAATCAGAATGTATCGGCTGTACGCAGCGGGGAGACCAGTGAAAACTGAAAACCGGATACATACGTACCTTGCCCATTATGGCCATGTGATCTAGGAACGCAGAAGAAGAATAAGAAGAACCAGAGATTGAGAAGAATGATTGTACCCCCTGACATAATTAATTATTTAATTAATTAAGGACACTTGCATAGCACTCTACTCCCTTTGCAGGGAGCTCAGAGCGCTTTACATCAACATCAAAATAAACACTAAAATGCAATGGATACACATATACAATGAACCTTATAGATACGGACTAAATACATTGAATAGCATAAACACATAATACTAGGTGTAAATAATTATAATATTTTCAATGTCAACACACACACACACACACACACACACACACACACACACACACACACACACACACACGCGCGCACACACGCACGCACACACACACACACACACACACACACACACACACACACACACACACACACACACACACACACACACACACACACACACACACACACACACACACACACACACACACACACACACACACACACACACACACACATAAGCACACATAATAACCGTCAAAATTGAATAGTTTTGAGGTAGATCATAATGTCAGCGATTTTTTTAAGTCGATCAAAAGGTTCATGACCATCTTTAGTCTAAAAAAACAACAACCTCGATATAAGTGGATCTATGTCCCCATCCAGATGTGTCTGTAGTTTGTGCAAAAGCAAGAAAAAGATTGCCTTTCCGTATGCATTGGCTAATAAAGGATTCATGAATGCTGGCTTGCATTTATTTATTACCGCGAAAGCATACCCTGTTTTGTGTTAATTGTGTTTAAAAAGTTCTCCTTAAACCAAAACAAAGATTCGTGACAGAAGGTGGAAAAAGAAATACATGGAAGTCACGGAGAAAGAGTTTACTTATCAGAATGTGCAGAGAAGGCCTTGAAGGCGTAACTGAAATATCGTTCACGGTATGAGCTTCGAGCTTGTCAGTTGTTGCTCTTGTCTTTCTGTTTGATCGTTTTCAAATGAATAACGATTTGTTTAAACCAAATATGGTTTGCGTTTAAAGCTTTAAATTTCATTTCTTTTTTGCTTTGTTTGATACCATGTAAATTAGCATAATATTGATAGTTGTCGCTCGTCAGTATGCCGTTGTTTGTTGCTTGTTTGTCTGTCAATGTTTGTTTGCTTTTGGTATTGTACACCGAATGATATTTTAAGCTGTTAGTGTATTTACTTACTTTGCTTGTTTAGTTGTGTATTTATCTATGCATCAATGTATCTATGTATTCATTTATTTATTTATTTATTATTTATTTTTATTTATTTATTAATTATTTATTTATTGTCGTCATTAGTTGTTTTCCTTTTTTCCTCTTTGTTTATTCTTTTTTTTGGGATGGAAGTTCAGTTTAACGTCGCGTATCGGCTTTCGCCATGTACGACGGGCTGAACAAACCAACCAGGGTATAAACAAACATTTATGTTCCTGAATCACTGTCTTAGCCAAAAGGCCGAGAAGCGATTTTATTTACTAGATAAATTGAAATTACATAATATTAATGATACTAAAACATATATTCTTACTAAGGGGTCGGAGGGGGTCCCCAGCTGTATTGCTGGCGGAGACCCTCAGACAGTCACCCCTTGGTCGTTACTGTTGATCGGCTAATGCAAAACATAAAAGGCCCGTCTCTTAAAACTAACACTTTTTAACACAGTAACATACATTTAAACTATTTTAACCGCTCCGTAGCCGCGTCTAGCTTAAAGTGTAAATAAGCTTCAGAGTTCCCCCGCATAAGGACCCTGCTCGCGACGACCTGCCCCTGTTTGAACCGGGGAGGAGGGGTCCCTCTCCCTCCCTCCCCCCGGCCAAACAAGTAGGAATCGTAGCCTCTTAATAACTATTTTCTTTGTTTTTATTGCACCTCTTATATTTACTCTTTTAGTCTCTCTTTCTTTCTTTCTTTCTTTTCTTTGTTTTTATTGCACCTCTTATATTTACTCTTTTAGTCTCTCTTTCTTTCTTTCTTTCTTTCTTCTTTTTTTCTTTGAGGCATTTGAAATTATGAAAATATCTAACAGAAAAGAAGACTTTAGTAGAGATGCAGATGTTTTTAGTTTGTACAGGTTTTTACTTTGTTTGAAGAACAAGCAAGATTATATGTACTCTTTTAAACTCTTTTTTTAAAGATAAAAGTTTTTATTAAAAAATATTTAGCTGTTTGCTTCAACTTATTTTATCTGGCAGAAGGAGGAAATCTTACTCTTTTAGTCTCTCTTTCTTTCTTTCTTTTCTTTGTTTTTATTGCACCTCTTATATTTACTCTTTTAGTCTCTCCCCCCCCCTTTCCTTTGGGCCCCCCCACCCCGGGCTACAATTTAAAATCTTTATTTTGTGCTCAATGGCTTTAGAATAGGGCAAAGGCCCTTATTATACTTTTTGCAATATTGACATTAAGATTTAGTTTAGGTCGTATTTTATCACTTTTTGGTGATTCAAAAAGGATTACGGGACCTTATGTTTAAAACCAACTGTTTATTGTTTGTGGCTCAAGCCACAAACCTATAACTCACTTTGTCGGTCGGTCGGTCGGTCTGTCGGTCCAAAATTGTCGCACATTTTGACAAAATTGTCGCACTTCAAATCGAGGCTACACTTCTGGCCGCTCTTTAAAATGATGTATTTTAAAAGCGTACAAAATAATAAACATACGTAATACAGACACTACAACAGACACGACGAGTATGCGGTGCTTCTTTCGATGAGTATAAGTAGGATACATAGTTTTAAATGTTTTCCAAAAGATATAAAAAGTTACGAAATGGTGCAGAGATAACATTCTGGTTTACAGATTAAAATTATTGAAAAGCCAGGGGAGGTGACTCATGATTGGAGTGGTAAAAATAGACCGCGTGCCACAAACTATTGCGATTTCGCGCTTGTTATTAAAAACCTTTAACTTAATAGAAAACAGCGCAAGGCTGTAGGGTTGGACTGACTACTGCGTCATTTGTGTATTTATATATTTTTGTCTTCTTGTGCTTTGCTTTCTAGCAATTGTTTTTCTGTTCTTACAATATTGTAATATTGTTTCAAATGTTGTGCTTGCGAGCAATGCTTTGCTTTTAAATAATGTTATTTTGTGCATATTTGATTTGATTGTACTGAGTCTTTGAATATGGGTAATAATGTTAACTTATTCGTGTTTTAATGTCCATGTAAAGCGCTTTGAGCTCCCTGAAAAGGGAGTAAAGCGCTATATAAATGTTCAGTATTATTATTATTATTATTATTATTATTATTATTAAGATGCCTTAACAATACGGTACTTTGTAATTAGCTTACTATACCTGACTTTTTTTTTTTTGCTGTCCCATCTTCTGGGCCGCATAGTGGCGTTGCTCCCACGCCGCTCATTCCGAGCCCCAATTCGCAGCCACACCCCGGCTTGTTCAGGTCGCAGAATCCGAGACCAGCAGTCCAAGGGGAGCGAATCTATCTGACATTTTTTGTTTGCTTACTCAACTGATAGTTTGTTTTCTCAACTGATAGTTGTATTGTTGATATTTGTCCGTGTCTATTTTCGTATGAGTTTGTCCACACTTTCCCTGCTTCGTACGTTTGTTCTCCCCCATTCCATTTCTGATAATGAATGAATAATACTTGTTCTTTGATTACAATATTTACTTCTTTTTGTGTGCAATGGTTTGCACTTTACCATTATTTCCTTATCTCCTTATTAATTTATTTTTGGCGGGGGGTGGGAGGCTGATTTTTCGAGGTCTAAAATAGGGACGTTCCACTGTACAATGAATACAGAATGGTGTTTTACGTCCTCTCGGTCTGGAACAGACACATATGGGACATTTGTAAATACAAAGATGGTGGGAACAATACTGGAGGCAATGCCCGAAGGCAGTGCAACATATGGGGCATTTGTAGATACAAAGATGTGAGAACAATACTGGAGGCAATGCCCGAAGGCAGTGCAACATATGGGACATTTGTAAATACAAAGATGGTGGGAACAATACTGGAGGCAATGCCCGAAGGCAGTGCAACATATGGGGCATTTGTAGATACAAAGATGTGGGAACAATACTGGAGGCAATGCCCGAAGGCAGTGCAACATATGGGACATTTGTAAATACAAAGATGTGGGAACAATACTGGAGGCAATGCCCGAAGGCAGTGCAACATATGGGACATTTGTAAATACAAAGATGTGGGAACAATACTGGAGGCAATGCCCGAAGGCAGTGCAACATATGGGGCATTTGTAAATACAAAGATGGTGGGAACAATACTGGAGGCAATGCCCGAAGGCAGTGCAACATATGGGACATTTGTAAATACAAAGATGTGGGAACAATACTGGAGGCAATGCCCGAAGGCAGTGCAACTCCAGTAAAGTCCCGATTTTGAGTTCTAAAATAATTTCCACTGTACAACTACATAAGTCTGCGTTTTTATAACGTAACGTCTACCAGAGTCTGGGCTACCAAAGGAAGAGACGACTGTTTAAGAGTTGCTGTGAAGTGAGTCAGTGGAACCAATGGCCGTGACGTAAGCACAGTCAGGTGACCATCAGGGGACGCATGACTCCCAGCCCGCAGTCCCATTAACCTCGCTCTTGTTGCATACTCTGTGGTCCGTCCGCTTGTCTCTCACTTGTCTAACTGTCTCCGCCAAGGAATGTAGTATTTATTATACACCCGTGGCGGTACCATAGCCGATGAGGTTTAACCGAGGCGTGGTTACCGCTACACATATCTATATTATTAAAAACTCGGGACTTTACTGGTGTTGCACTGCCTCCGGGCATTGCAGCCAGTATTGTTCCACCATCTTTGTATTTATAAATGTCCCATGTGTGTCTATGACCGAGAGGACGTGAAACACCATTTTTCGGTTCGCCAAGGAATTTGGGTCTCGCTCGTTCATTCCCTCTCTGTCTCTGTCTCTCTCTCTCTGTCTCTGTCTCTGTCTCTCTCTCTCTCTGTCTCTGTCTCTCTCTCTGTCTCTGTCTCTCTCTGTCTCTGTCTCTCTCTGTCTCTGTCTCTGTCTCTCTCTCTGTCTCTGTCTCTCTCTCTCTCTCTCTCTCTCTCTCTCTCTCTCTCTCTCTCTCTCTCTCTCTCTCTCTCTCTCTCCTCTCTCTCTCTCTCTCTCTCTCTCTCTCTCTCTCAGGAATCAGAATTACGTTGTATGTTTGAAATGGAGATAATATGGGCGGTGTATGTGTGTGTGTGTGTGTGTGTGTGTGTGTGTGTGTGTGTGTGTGTGTGTGTGTGTGTGTGTGTGTGTGTGTGTGTGTGAAGTCAAGTCAAGTCAAAGTCAAAGTCAAAAATACTTTATTATCACGTTAGGTGAAATTACGGTGTGGTCTCGTACAAGCACAATACAAGCAAGGAAACACATTTGCACGCATTAAACATGGAAACAAAACTATGGAAAAATGACTAACAAATCATGCTTTGTAAAACAAAATTGAACATAGTAAGGGTCGATACAAGCGACTATCAAAACACTGTGTGTGTGTGTGTGTGGGGGGGGGGGGTGTTCCAAGGGAGTGGGGGTTCGGAAAGTGAGGGAGTGTTTGTGTATGATGTTTGTGTGCGACAGAGAAAGTCGGTGAGGGTCAGGAGACAAACGTAAAAACCAACAAGCAACAAGCAAGCATCTCTATTAAAATACGGCCTAAACCCACACCACACCACCACATAGGGGCGGATCAGTAAGTCATGAAGGGGAGAGGGGGTTCCACATTGCCGGTTGGGGGGGGGGGGGGGGGGGGGGGGGGGGGGGGGGGGGGGGGGGGGGGGGGGGGGGGGGATTCCGCCCAGAAGCTGACGATAATTCGAATAACAAAGTTGCCACGAAGGCCTCTCCTGGGAGAATATGTTAAAATTGTGGCATGGAATTACATATTAATGTCTCCCTCTTTCTCTCTTTTTATCTCCTTTCTTTTGGAAGTGTGTGTGTGGGGGGGGACCCCTGACACCCCCCCCACCCGAATCCGCCTCTGCCGTACCACACTTAAGGGTCAGCAACACGTCAACTAAAATAGTAGAACTGTACGATGCGATTCGATCACGTGGACTCGAAGCGCGAATCAAAATGGGTTCTTCGAGACCACGTGACCGAATCGTATTGTACAGTCGTACGATTTTAGTTGACGTGTGGGTGGCCCTTTAAAGACCCCCCACGTCACGTGTTACATTCCCTCTTATGCTAGGAAGATTTCTAAAGATTTTGTTACCGTGATTTTGATACGTGACGTGGTGGGCCACACTGCATACGATTTGACCCCAATACAATACGATTGTGACGATGTCTGTGAGTCATGATTCCAATGAAATATGTCTGTCTAAAAACATCTCTACTGTTTATCGTTCAGTATGTTCACGTAGACCGGAATACACGAACCAAATAATATATATGTCCGATACAAAAAATAAGATATTTCATCAGATTCGTGTACGGCGAGACTACAAACTATAGCGAACATAACTAGTAGGATTTCATCAGATTTAATTCAAATCAGACAATAGAATTCCAGGTCAATCATACCTCACAGATGTCAAAATCGGATCGCAGTGAATCGAATCGTATGCGGTTGTTGTTGTTGTCGTACCCTGGCTAAAAGACTCCAGGGATCATCCCAACAGCCGAAGCATTCGAACACTATGGTACAAATGCACCAGCTAGGGATGAGAACATTACGTGTGTGACCGGTTTTGATTACCCCCGCCACACACACACACACATACACACACACACACACACACACACACACACACACACACACACACACACACACACACACACACACATATGGGTAGCCACACTCCGACTTCGGAGGAGCAGGTCCTTTACAGACTCACAGACATAGAGGCAGAGAGACATTCAACACACGCCCCAACTCTTCAACACTACACATAGAGAGACTGGTACCCTCGATTCTTCTTCTTCTTCTTCTTCTTCTTCTTCCTCTTCTTCTTCTTCTTTTTCTTCTTCTTCTTCTTCTTCTTCTTCTTCTTCTTCTTCTTCTTCTTCTTCTTCTTCTTCTTCTTCTTCTTCTTCTACTTCTTCTTCGATAACTCAGACAGTGTCCTGTCAATTATGAGCGCAGATGCGTCGTGCTGCCGTCATGCGGCTAACTAAGAAATAGTCTTGCCCAGCAAAGTCTGGCTTCGGCTGGAGGAAATGTTTTTGAAGTAACCCCCCCCCCCCCCCCCCCCCCCCCCCCCCCCCCCCCCCCCGCAACCCCCCCCCCCTCCCCCCCCCCCCCCCACCCCCCCCCCCCCCCCCCCCCCCCCCCCCCCCCCCCCCCCCCCCCCCCACCCCCCCCCCCCCCCCCCCCCCCCCCCCCCCCCCCCCCCCCCCCCCCCCCCCCCCCCCCCCCCCCCCCCCCCCCCCCCCCCCCCCCCCCCCCCCCCCCCCCCCCCCCCCCAAAAAAAAAAAAAGGGCAGGAGAATGGACCTGGTAAGGCAGACAGATAGTAGATGACAACAGTTAGCAAAGGGAAAAGGCAGAGTCAAAGAGAGAACAGAACAGAACAGAACAGAATAGCTGTTTACTGCCTTAGAAGTAAAAAAAAAACCACCCAGACTTATTTGGCACAAAACAATAACAATCTAAACTAATGACAGATTTGAGGAAGATGAGATGAGAGTGACAGATTTGAGGAAGTTGCAAGCACAGGACTTCCAGAAGGTGGGGGGACTATTTATGCAAAAGACCCCCCGGTATCCCCACGGGGGGGGGGGGGGGGGGGGGTACCCTCGATTGACTCCAATCTGGCCACAACGTTGCACCAGAGACTGCACCCTCCGCTACGGTCGACACCCTCTATGACAGTTGTCATTAATAACTGCTGAAAGGGCTGGGGGGTGGGGATCGGGGTGGAAGGGGATGGGGTGGTGGGTGGTGGTTGGGGTGAATTAATAGGAATTAATATGTGGGAAATGTGTTCCCCTTTTGGTTTGACTGTTCCGCTGAACGGCTTCTGGGATTATTGGCTTTGTTCGAGAAATACAGATTGTCAACCATTGAAGGTTATGTGGTAGTAAATTTAGAAAACCAGCAAATTTGCAAATTTGTTATTTAAAAAAATCAGTACATTTACAAAGTTACTGTATCACTCAGGTATTTAATAAATTTCATTAAAAAAATCTGAAAATGTGTATAATTTTATACATGTTACATGCACATCCCGAGTGAAACAGTAACTTTGCAAATTTACTGGCATTTTCAGGAACTTTGCGAATTTACTGGTTTTGTAATTTTACTGTAACAAATAGAATCAATGTTCAGCCAAAGTGCTTGTCCCATTTAATTCAGAACTACAGGCTGCAGCTTTTCTCACTACTGAATAGAATATATGGTCAGCAAAAGTGCCTTTTCCACTTTGATCGAGAAAAACAGATTGCAAGTGTCTCACCACTGAATGCTATCGTTATACAAAACAAAGGTTGCACAAATACTATTCACAAACTTTCCTTGGATTGTATTCAAATTCGAATTCTTTTGAAAGGTTCTGCCTATCCATATAAACGTTTTGGTATTTGACACTGTTCACTTTTTTTTTCAGAAAGTGGTAGGTTTTTAAACTAGCTTTAAAAAAATTTTGTTTACATCAGGTATCATTGTTAAATATTACATCCCAATGTGTAAAATGTATATTGTTGATACTGTGGATTATTAGTCTCCATGTAGATGTTTATATCATTTATAATTGTTAAATATTACATTCCAATGTGTAAAATGTATATTGTTGATACTGTGGATTATTAGTCTCCATGTAGATGTTTATATCATTTATAATTGTTTAATATTGCATTCCAAAGTGTACAATGTAGATTGTTAATACTGTGGATTATTAGTCGCCATGTAGATGTTTATATCATTGTTAAAGATTACATTCCAAAGTGTAAAATGTAGATTGTTAATACTGTGGATTATTAGTCTCCATGTAGATGTCTATGTCATTTATAATTGTTTAATATTACATTCCAAAGTGTACAATGTAGATTGTTAATACTGTGGATTATTAGTCGCCATGTAGATGTTTATATCATTGTTAAATATTACATTCCAAAGTATAAAATGTAGATTGTTAATACTGTGGATTATTAGTCTCCATGTAGATGTTTATATCATTTATAATTGTTTAATATTACATTCCAAAGTGTACAATGTAGATTGTTAATACTGTGGATTATTAGTCGCCATGTAGATGTTTATATCATTTATAATTGTTTAATATTGCATTCCAAAGTATAAAATGTAGATTGTTAATACTGTGGATTATTAGTCTCCATGTAGATGTTTATATCATTTATAATTGTTTAATATTACATTCCAAAGTGTACAATGTAGATTGTTAATACTGTGGATTATTAGTCGCCATGTAGATGTTTATATCATTTATAATTGTTTAATATTGCATTCCAAAGTATAAAATGTAGATTGTTAATACTGTGGATTATTAGTCTCCATGTAGATGTTTATATCATTTATAATTGTTTAATATTACATTCCAAAGCATAAGATGTAGACAGTTAACACTGTCGATGTATTAGTCTCCCTGTAAATATCATTTATGATTGTTAAATATTACATTCCAAAGCAAATTCTTGCAGTCCGTTTCACTTCATTTTTTAATTTGTTTTTAATTTAGATAGTTTTATCTCCGCTCTTACTTACATTTATATGTATGTAGGTCCTGTGTATCATTTTTTATCTTTCTAC
>CM065703.1:44896490-44906490 GCA_017654935.2 Phymorhynchus buccinoides | reverse complement strand
CTGCTCTTACCGACCTTCAACTGCCGTAGGATGTTTACGTGGGTCCCCATCCGAAGGACTGGACGTTCAGTTCGATTTTCCTGTCGAACCAGAAACAAAGGGCGAGGCCGGGATTCGAACCCGGGTCACTCACGTTGGGGTGGGGGGTAGGGTGGGGTCTGAAGTACATTATAGCGGAAACTGGTGTTGATTTTGACAATGTGCGTCGGCTGAGCGGAGAGCGTGTTTAGCTTGAAATGACAGTTGAAAATCATTGGTCTGAAAATGGCAGTTTAAAATCAGTTGTGTGTTGTGCAAGATTGGCCTGAAATGATAGTTTGAAGAGTAGGTTGGTTGGTGTGTTTTTTTAAAGAAGAAATCCATTGTGTTGCATCGCCCTAGTCTGAATTTTTGTTTGACTGCATAGATCCCTCTCTCTCTCTCTCTCTCTCTCTCTCTCTTCTCTCTCTCTCTCTCTCTCTCTCTCTCTCTCTCTCTCTAGCTCTCTCTCTCTCTCTCTCTCTCTCTCTCCCCCCCTCATCTCTCTCTCTCCCCCTCTCTCTCTCTCCTCTCTCTCTCCTCTCTCTCTCTCTCTCTCTCTCTCTCTCTCTCTCTCTCTCTCTCTCTCTCTCTCTCTCTCTCTCTAACCACGGTGTGTGTGTGTGTGTGTGTGTGCGCGCGCGCACGCACGTGCACATTTGTTTTGCCCATGTGCAATGTGCATGCGTGTGCACTACACGTTGCTAAGTTCATGTGCTCGCATACATTATGTTATCATAAATTGCTGTCACAGAGCTTCTGTGTATCCTCGTCTGTGTGACAATCCATTAGGTATAAGGTATTATTAGGTATTAGGTACTTTATACTCACAGAGGCGTTTCTGTGAAATTCGGGTTGCTCCCACCTGGAAAGGGCGTCGCAGCCAGAGGCGCGCCGCCCAATATATATAATTTTTTTATTTTTTTTGCGTGCGATTTTTGTGTGACTGATGAAGGAAAGGGGTGGGTTGGTAAATGTTGACCAAATGACAACTTTTTCGTTGCCACTGGGTTTAGCGTGTGGTAAGTGCATGGGCACACGGGACCTTGGTTTATCGTCTTATCCGAAAGACTCCACGTTCAGACCGTAAGGCCTAGTGCAAAGTGAGAGGAAAAATTCCCTGTACACAGGTTCGAACTCGGTTTTACTTGACACGAAGCGAATGCGCTACCACTGTGCCACTCTACACCACTCTGCACCATTCATATATGCGAGCCTTTGAACAATATATGTTCGTCTATCTTCATCCAACGATACTTTCTGACCCTGGTGTGGTCATAATAGGATGTCCGTCTATCTTCATCCAACGATACTTTCTGACTCTGGTGTGGTCATAATAGGATGTCCGTCTATCTATCTTCATCCAACGATACTTTCTGACTCTGGTGTGGTCATAATAGGATGTTCGTCTATCTTCATCCAACAATACTTTCTGACCCTGGTGTGGTTATAATAGGATGTTCGTCTATCTTCATCCAACAATACTTTCTGACCCTGGTGTGGTTATAATAGGATGTCCGTCTATCTTCATCCAACGATACTTTCTGACTCTGGTGTGGTCATAATAGGATGTCCGTCTATCTTCATCCAACAATACTTTCTGACTCTGGTGTGGTCATAATAGGATGTTCGTCTATCTTCATCCAACGATACTTTCTGACCCTGGTGTGGTCATAATAGGATGTTCGTCTATCTTCATCCAACGATACTTTCTGACTCTGGTGTGGTCATAATAGGATGTCCGTCTATCTTCATCCAACGATACTTTCTGACTCTGGTGTGGTCATAATAGGATGTTCGTCTATCTTCATCCAACGATACTTTCTGACTCTGGTGTGGTCATAATAGGACGTTCGTCTATCTTCATCCAACAATACTTTCTGACTCTGGTGTGGTCATGATAGGACGTTCGTCTATCTTCATCCAACAATACTTTCTGACTCTGGTGTGGTCATAATAGGATGTTAAGAGAGAGAGAGAGAGAGAGAGAGAGAGAGAGAGAGAGAGAGAGAGAGAGAGAGAGAGAGAGAGAGAGAGAGAGAGAGAGAGAGAGAGTGTTTATGTATGTTCCATGGATATGTATTTGTGAATATATGTGTTTTCTATGAAAATTTGCAGTAATGTTATGTTACATTTTATTGTTTGCATGTTTGCTTAAAAATGAAAAAAACAAAACACTCTTGGTAATCACTTCCAACCTTCTCATTTCAACACTATTACAAACCCACTCACTCATGCACACTTTCAACTCAAAAGCACAAAGAAACACTGTAGGTTGTAAATGGAATTTATTGTTTGACTGATTCATACATGTATTATGCATGTACAAATGATACTAATTAATATTACTTAATATTGCAAATATGCACGTTGATAGATGGGTGTGTGGGAGAATGAAGGAATTGTGGAGTGGAGGGATGAGAGAGGGAAATAAAATATGTTACAACAATATATCAAGTTGTCCGTCTCTCTCTGTCTCGACAGCGGAGCCCGCCAAGAGGGCGCGCACGGCCTACACGTCCGCCCAGCTGGTGGAGTTGGAGAAGGAGTTCCACTTCAACAGGTACCTGTGCCGGCCCAGGAGGATCGAGATGGCCGCCCTCCTCAACCTCACCGAGAGACAGATCAAAATATGGTTCCAGTTAGTCAGTGGCGTCTTCCGTGGGGGATACCGGGGGTGGGGCGGGGTGGTGTGGAGGGGGGAGGGTGGGGATGCATTTCTGTACAAAATAATTCGATGGCTTGGAGTCAAAACGGACTATCTTTAGATAGTCCATTGACATATTATTGGATTTATTATTAAAAAAACTAGTAACTTGTATCATAAACAATGACTGCAGAAATATAAAAAGGAGTTTTTGCTTTTTATATTTCAGCAGTCTTTTTTTAATACAAGTTATTAGTTTTCGTAATATGTTCAATAATATGTCAATGGACTATCTAAAGATAGTCCGTTTTGACTCCAAACCATCGAAAATAGTCATCCCCCCCCCCACCCACCCACCCCACACACACACCCTCTGGAATATTTGTGCTAGCATCTTCCAGTAATCTCTCACTCTTTGTCTCTGCAGTATCCTGTTCTATCTACCCGTACTAGTTTTCTGACTTGTCGGTCCATTCTACTGCCTTTGACAAAAACAAATCTTCCAAATATTATGTTCCCCTAGCCCTTTGAGCTCCTCCGAAATCGGAATGTACGTGTCGGCTGAATGCAGCGGGGAGACCAGCGAAAACTGAAAACCGGGCGCATGCGTATCTCCTCCATTGTATGGTCCTGGAATAAAGAAGAAGACGTTTCCGTGTTTCTGTTGGTTTGTTTAGTTCTTTAAGACAGACAATGTGGCGGTACCATAGCCGATGAGGTTTAACCCAGGCGTGGTTGCCGCTACACCTATCTATATTGTTCAAAACTCGGGACTTTACTGGTGTTGCACTGCCTCCGGGCATTGCAGCCAGTGTTGTTCCCACCATCTTTGTATTTACAAATGTCCCATATGTGTCTATGACCGAGAGGACGTAAAACATTTTCGTCGTTTCTGTTTGTTTGTTTGTTGTTGTTCTCTGCTTCCCACGGTCTTCAATGCCCCAACAACAACAACAACAACAACAAACAACAACAACAACAACAACAACAACAAACAACAAACAACAACAAACAGACCAAACAAGCAAAAAACCGAGAGGGGCACGATCTGTCTCTTTTTATATCTGAATCTTTACTTTCCTCCCCCCCTCTCTCTCTCTCTCCTCTCTCTCTCTCTCTCTCTCTCTCTCTCTCTCTCTCTCTCTCTCTCTCTCTCTCTCTCTCTCTCTCTCTCTCTCTCTCTCTCTCTCTCTCTCTCTCTCTCTCTCTCTCTCTCTCTCTCTCTCTCTCTCTCTTTCGTATTTCAACCTGTCTTTATCATAATACCTGCTTTGCTACCTTTATGTTCAATTATGTATGTGTAATTTTATGCCTTGCCATGTTTGTATTCTATGTACAAAGGTGCTACCTTTATGTTCAAATCTGTATGTGTAATATCATGCCTTGCCATGTTTGTATTCTATGTTCGTATATGTACCAAGGACAGATTGGAAGACTAGGCGTAGCCTAAAATCTTTATCCTTGCAAAATAAAGTTCAAGTTTTCAAGTTTTCTCTCTCTCTCTCTCTCTCTCTCTCTCTCTCTCTCTCTCTCTCTCTCTCTCTCTCTCTCTCTCTCTCTCTCTCTCTCTCTCTCTCTCTCTCTTCTCTACCCCCCCTCATCTCTTTTACCCCCCCCATCTCTTTCTGTCTCTGCATGTGCGTGCGCGCGCTCATGTGTGTGTATGTGCGTGCGTGTGTGTGTATTTCCACCCAACCTTTCATGTTTGAACTATTCCCACCTCGGACGATGGAAACTTCCCAGTATGTTATTACCAACCGCGATCGTAGAGAGCGGATTGGTAATGTTTTCACTCGTGTCTGAGGCGGACTATGTTTGTACGTATCCTCTCTAGCGTTTGAACGGATGGACTTAGGATGCTCAAATTTTGCATGCGGGTAGGTAATGGAGAGATCGAGGCCAGGGTCGATAATGAAGGTCATGGGTCAAAGGTCAAGGTCACTGGAGCCGAAAACGCTGCCGCGCGGTTGGTGATTTAGCGTCTTAACGCTCTAGTTGAAAACATGTTTTTGTTCTTGGGCATAAACAAAGCGTATTGACATATAACACATTGCATCATTATACACACATTGTTTCATGATCACACGCATAACATTTTGCTATTTCCTCTGTGTGTGTGTGTTGTAACAGAACCGACGCATGAAGTTCAAAAAGGAACAGCGGGCCAAAGCGACCCTGGAGAAACAGATCCAAGGAGGAGGAGGAGGAGGAGGAGGAGGAGGATTGATACCACCCCCCAGACCCAAATCCGAGGCCAGCAGCTACTCCGGCAGCGACACGGAAAACTCCAGCTCTTGCCCCTTGGGAGGAGACCACAGCCCTGTAGGGGGTCCCATGGACTGTGTCCTGGGCAAAGGAGGAGGAGAAGGAGGAGGAGGGGGTCAGCCAGGAGGAGGGGGAGGAGGAGGGCTGCACGTCCCGGACTCCTTCCTCCACCAGCCTCCTTCCCACCAGCAGCAGCAGCAGCAACACCCTCCCCTTCCTCACCATCCGCATCCTCCCTCGATGCACCATCCCCAGAAGCAGCAGCAGCAGCAGCAGCAGCAGCAGCAGCAGCAGCAGCATCTCCAGCACGACCCTTGCGATCAAGGAGGAGGAGGAGGAGGAGGAGGGAACGGTCACGGAGGTATGCCTGCTCACGGTGCCCCGGGACCTGGAACCCTGTCTGGCCTGGGACCCGCGGAGCTGAGTCCCCCCGGGGGGCATCCCCGAGACAGCCCCGGAGGAGGAGGAGGGGGAGGAGGAAGCAACAACGTCGGGCTGAAATCTGGAGGAGGAGGAGGAGGAGGAGGGGGGATCCCCAACAACAACAACAACCTGGAGTCCCCCCCAGGTCACCACCCCCACCCAGGCGACATGTCCCCCCTGTCTAGTGGAGGAGGAGGCATGTCACCCTACGGCCAGAACTCCCACTATGGACCCCCACCTCCTCCTCCTCCTCCTCCTCCTTCCCATCAACAACCTCCTCACCATCGTGGTGGTGGAGGTGGTGGAGGTGGTGGTGGTCACTACCCTGTGGGCAGTTCCTCCAACATGCTGGTCACGGGGAGCATGTACTCCGACATCAGCCCTCTGGACCACCACCTGCAGGGACACCACAACCCCCATCCTCATCCTCATCCTCACCATCCTCACCACCCTCACCTCATGACGTCATCCCATGGTCACATGACCGGCGGAGCAGGAGGAGGAGTAGGGCCCATGAACTGCGCCATGGCTACGGGGCCAGGGGGATACTCTTCGGCGCAGGGGTACGACTATATCCCCAAACTGACCCATTTGTAATAATTGCGACGATATCTCTAAAGTGACTCGTTTTTTAAAGGGGGAAATGTCATTACATTGACTCATTCGTAATAGGAATTGTTCGGGAATAATTAACAGGGAGTAATTTCATGGTGTGCGGGAGTGATCTTGCCTAATTCAGTCGGTCAAACAGGGGAAGTTACTCTACCATCAGGTAGATCCCCAGCTCTCGCCTCGTATGTTTGAGTAGATTTACATCACTTGGAACATCGTGCGTCATTCTAAAATTGATGATGTTTATATATTTTCCGTCACATTTAGCAAGTTCTATCAGTTTGTGGATACTGGCCGCCCCTCATTTTTTCAAGACAAAATGTTTGCAAGTCGCTGACTCGCATCCTGCGATTTCAAGCTTCGACGCGATGCCACCATGGTTTTGACCGAGTAAGTCGAGGAAAATCAACTCTAATTGTTATGAAGTGCTCTCCCCTAGTTTTCTTTTCTGAAAATCGTCTGATTGGAAATGTCCATAAGCTGACTTTAAAACAAAAAAAGGGAGTATACCTAAAGTGACCAGTTTGTAACTGAGGGTGTTTCTTATAGAAATGATCCTTTTGTAATTTGGAATGATGCGTTTATAATTACGGATGTCCTTAAACTGTCCCATTTGTAATTGAGGATATCCCTAAAGTGACCTGTATGTAACTGGCGAAATCCCTCATGAATTAATTACTTGTAGCGGTGCCATAGCCGATGAGGTTTAACCGAGGCGTGGTTACCGCTACACCTATCTGTATTAATTTTAAAAAATCGGGACTTTACTGGTTTCGTACTGCCTCCGGGCATTGCCTCCAGTATTGTTCCCACCATATTTGTATTTACAAATGTCCCATATGTGTCTGATTCAGACCAAGAGGACGTAAAACACCATTTTCGTCGTGGCGAAATCCCTAAAGTGTCCCATCTGCAACTGAGGATATTGCGAAAGTGGCCCGTTTGTAAGTTCGAGATTATCCATGAAAGTGGATCAGTTTTAAGTGCGAATATTCTAAAAAATAAAAAAAATAAAAATTATATTTGCAACCTAAGCTGACGCCTTTTTTAAAAAGATTTTTTTTACTAAGGAAGGAAGATATCCCTAAACGGACCTATTTGCATCGACGATTTCCCTAAACTGACTCATTCTGGTAATAAGGGTATCCCTAAAATGACCCGTTTGTAATTGAGGAAACCCTAAACGGTGCACTTTGACCATTTTGTTTTCCTAAACTGAGCCTTTTTGTGATGGCGATGGTATTCCGTCAGTGATCATGTTGCTACAGCTACCTTTTTTTAGTTTACTTCTAAACTCATCAATTTGTAAGGTTAACAGCCCTGGAGAAAGTTGCTTTCAAAGATAACAGGATAATGCATTATCGTGCCACTGATTGTTCATTTGGGATCTATCTGAAAAAGTCAGAACGTATTTCTCTATCGTTATGATTTTTTGCAGTGACACAAGACAGGATTTTTCAGCAGTATACAGTGATTAGCAAAATTGCTCTTCATTAATGTGCTCGCTCAATATGAATCAAAAAGAGAACAACATTGCAAATTATCAGTGATCGCTTTTACTGGTAAATATCATCAGTAAATTACTGATTGCAAAACCAAATTACTGGGGAAAAGATGACCTGTCAGTCACAGGGACGTATTTTTGTGTGTGCTATGACTGATAATTTATTTCAACAGGGGCTTTAACCCTTTCACTGCCAGCCATATTTCAGCCAAAAATTGCCATTAACTTTACTTGGGTAGAGAACAAAATCCATCTGCAGTATTGGGGATTCTTCTGTGACATATATAAAATAAGGTCTACCCTTACTTCCCAAAACTAAGACAATATGGTCTTTGGATAGTAAACCCCAATTTGATGCTTTTTAGTGACATAGGTGTTAAATCACTGTGGTGCTAAAATGCAACTTTGGCGGTGAAAGGGTTAATATTGTGGTTTTTACTTTGTTTTGTTTCCCTGGGACTGGTTTTGACACTGGTTGTTGTTCGGAGGGGGGGGGGGGGGGGGGGGGGGGGCTTGTCGTTGATGGGACTGGTTTTCAAAATTCTTAGCCCGATCACTGACATAACTTACTTCTTGATCATCATTGATGAGCCAAACCGCTCTCAACACGCTCGATACGAACGAAACCAACCAGAAACAGTTGTGTGAACGAAGAGGACGACTTTGCTGCAGAAAAAAGGACAACTCCTGGCTGCCAATGCTGCCAGAATACATGACTAAATGAAGTGATGGAACTTTCAATGTGTGGTGTATTTTGTTTTTTAAAGATAGGCCATCTGGCCACGGGCGAACTTACTCGAATGCCACACGGTGTTTCTTAGGAAGACAGTTCGTGGCTGCCTCTAGGTCTTGGAAGCAACCGATACTCCTAAGATCTGCTGAAGAAATCATTCGTTCTATTCTGGATATTGGAATGTTGCAATCTGCTGTGCGTGTGAACAAAACAACATTTTCCTATCTAAGTTGATTGTGTGTTTTTTATATTCGTGTGTGTATGAGAGTGAATGTATTAGTCACCTGATTATCGTTGGCTCGTCAATGATTGAGCACAAACCCGTTTTTTCTTCCACTTGTCATTATCCCAAACGTGATGTTATTCTTTCCCAGTGCAATTGTATTCTTCTGTAATTCCCCCAACATTTCACCCTGCTAAACTTACGCATTAACTAGTATTGAGATAGTATGAGACTCGTCATCATGATATCTTAGAAGTCCTTCTAAAGTAGTAGGATTTAATAGGACTTTAGAAGGACTTCTAAGATATGATGATAAGTCTCATGAGATCTCAATTTGAATACAGGCCCTGGTATTTAAAGGAGAAGACAACGGAGACTTTCCTGGTGTTGCACTACCTCCGGGCATTGCCTCCAGAATCGTTCCCACCATCTTTATATTTATTAATGTCCCATATGCGTCTGTTCCAGACCGGAGGACGTTTAAACAGATTTTCATCATGCTCGATAACAATGACAAAATACGGCAGTGGTTTGCCAAAGAGAGGGGGCACAAAGGGCACAGCGTTGCCTACAATAATGCAAAGCTGAACATGTGGACAAGATAGTCCAGCTGTTCTTAGAAGCTATGGGCGACATACTAATACAATAGAATATCCTTATATATTATAAAGACTAACGGTGTGAAAACTGTTTTGTTTCCTCTAGTGTTAATTGCTGATTGTGTTACGTGCATGCAGTAACGATGTGCACGTTTCTGTTGTTTTTTTCATTCTTGTTATCTGGGTGTTTTTAGTAGACCTGTGTTCAGGGTTCTATTTCTATTATGAAACTTTCCTCAATTGTGTATTTCTCTTTGACATGAAAGTAAACATTACAGCCAACGGAAACAGAACAGAAAGGGACCGAAGATTATATTTATGCAGGAACAAAACCCAACAGCAACAAAGCACAGTTTTGAACGATTCTAACTCAACGGAACGAAGCAAAGAAACAAACTTGTGGCGGTGCCATAGCCGATGAGGTTTAACCGAGGCGTGGTCACCGCTACAGCTATCTGTATTAATTTTTTAAAAAATCGGGACTTTACTGGTTTCGTACTGCCTCCGGGCATTGCCTCCAGTATTGTTCCCACCATATTTGTATTTACAAATGTCCCATATGTGTCTGATTCAGACCAAGAGGACGTAAAACTCCATTTTCGCGCGAAGCAAAGAAACAAACTACGAACAATTCAAGCAGTTCAAGCTGTCTTGTCAATACGAGACTTTCTTCACGCGGTTATACACGCATTTGGTTACCATAATATCAAGTAAAAATTAAACCCATAAACAGACAAGCATAATCAACAACAACGCAAACTGTAATAGTGAGATTCTCTTTGTGCTTCCTGTACAATGTTGTCAAATTAAGCAACTCGCTGACTAACAAAAAAGCAAGGCAGAAACAAACAAACCCGCCTTGGCATAAGGTTGTGTCAGACCAATTGACATAGGCTAGAACACCAAGGCTACATCAAAATGCTATGTTCTGCATAGTTGTGCGGGGATTGTCTGTAGCCATGGCAACCTCCCAGCT
>CM065703.1:44876490-44878990 GCA_017654935.2 Phymorhynchus buccinoides | reverse complement strand
CAGGGAAGGAGAGCAGTAGATTTAGCTGGAGAATGGGGCAGTGGGTGGATGCCTCGTGCCTCCATACGGGGAGCTGTACGACCCCGCCCTCCTCCACGAGTCTCTCCCCGTGGGGATACCGCCGGGGGGTCTTTCGTAAAAATAGTTCCCCCACCTTCTGGAAGTTCTGTGCTTGTAACTTCCTCTAAACTGTCACTCTCTTTGACTCTGCCTTTTTCTTTGCTTTCTGTCATCTACTATCTTTCTGACTTATTGGCCCATTCTCCTGCCTTTTGTAAAACAAATCTTCCAAATAATTGTTCTCCTTTGAGCTCCTCCGAAATCGGAATGTGTCGGCTGTACGCAGCAGGGAGACCAGTGAAAACTGAAAACCGGACGCATACGTACCTTACCCACTATGGCCATATGGCCAGGGAACGCAGAAGAAAAAGAAGCTGGAGAAAGGCAATTGGATGAGACTGGGCAGAACTCTTGTGTTAAGGGGCCTCTCAGAATGATAGGTTACTTTCGTAGCTTCTCCAAATTAGGGTCTACAGACCTATTGCTTCTTGGAAAAAATGGTTTGTTGTTGTTTTTAGGATTATTGGTTAATTAATGTTTAAAAAAACATGCTAAAGCCTCCTGGAGCAGCTGAACACTTGTACGTATTTCAAGTACATCAGTAATCACGCGAGACAATGTGTCGGAAGCCGAAAGGTCAACATTAGGTTCGGAGAATTATTACACTCTCTATTGTAATCCACGGAGGTATAAAGTGGAAGCCATTAATGTGGGGGGGGTGAAATTAGGCCCATGGCGAGAAGTATTGATGCAATGTATAAGGGTCGGTGTACATCTCGTGTGCTGGCTGATACAAAGCATCTGTTTTGTGTCAGCCTGTGTTCTTCTCACACCTGCTGCCGTGTCATTCACACTGACTGGCGTGCGTTGTGTACGCATTTGGTCCGCTGTCGCCCATGTTGTTTGGGTCTTGGGGAAGGGAGACCAAAAGAAGCAGAACTGCTTGTGTGCATAACCTGTCAGCGAGTCAAAAGCAACAAGGCGTGGTGCCGTTTGTCAAACGATTGTCAAACATGTTGTGTAGTGCCTACTACACTGATGGACACCGAGCTTAAGACTCATTGCCATTGGAACTCACGCAGCGAAAATAGTCCGGTCAGTAGGTGGTTTTGTGCATGGAGCTCCTAAATGCTAATGCACTGTGCTGAACTACACAAAAACAGCGGTTGTTGCAGCGTACTTAATGAGCAGAAGATAACACTCTCGACATCAATAGTGCTAAGTTTTGTTCTGACTCAAATTCAATGAAGAGACAAAAAAGAAACTGAATGCATATTTGGGACATTTTTGGCCAGCTTACTGCTAGCCTTTGTCAACCCATACTGAGCTGGGTGTCTTGGAGTTGGGGCTGTTGTTTTTGTCAACCCATACTGTTGTCAGAGCTGCTGGGTGTCTTGGAGTTGGGGCTGTTGTTTAATGTCAAACCCATACTGTGCTGGGTGTCTTGGGGTTGGGGCTGTTGTTTTTGTCAACCCATACTGTGCTGGGTGTCTTGGAGTTGGGGCTGTTGTTTTTGTCAACCCATACTGTGCTGGGTGTCTTGGAGTTGGGGCTGTTGTTTTTGTCAACCCATACTGAGCTGGGTGTCTTGGAGTTGGGGCTGTTGTTTTTACCTCCTGAGTTGTCAGGGCTGGCTTGATGGAAGTTCAGTATGCTGTTGTAGATGGGGGGTAAATCATATCCAAAGTCTCTATTCAAGCTGGGCCTCCTTTCTTTGATTTCAATGGCTTCTTTCAATATTGGTTTAACCCTTTCACCGCCAGCTATTTTTCAGCCAAAGAATACCATCAATCTTAACTGGGTAGAGACAAAAACCTTCTGCAATATTGAGAATTCCTCTGTGACATGCATAGGATTAGGCCTATCCTTACCTCCCAAAGTTAAGAAAATAGGGTCTTCGGATAACAGGTCCTGATGTGATGCCTTTTAGTGACATGGGTGTTAAGCCTTTGTGGTGCATAAATGCGACATTGACGGTGAAAGGGTTAAACAAATCGTGTATTGACACGCATATTTGCTGCAAAACAAATGAAACTAGACAGGACTATAGCCTGCCAAGGCTTATGAAGATCCTCATCACATACAGACGGTACCAGCAACACAAATGAAACTAGACAGGACTATAGCCTGCCAAGGCTTATGGAGATCCTCATCACATACAGACGGTACCAGCAACAGGCTGCACCACGTTTTACACAATCGACGAAGTCAAAGATATACTTAGTAAAAAAAATAAAAAATTGAAACATGATGATAAGTGCAACTTATTAGGGGAAAATACGAACTCAAGACTCAATATTCAAGACTAATTTATTATCTCAAACGTGAGAAATTCATTTGTGGCACGGTATGAACACCTATGCAATACGAACATAATATTTAAATATTCAACACATAAAACGTTATAGGATATGTAAAGCATAAACCACGAGATCATTCA
>CM065703.1:44856490-44871490 GCA_017654935.2 Phymorhynchus buccinoides | reverse complement strand
GCTGTTCATCTGATACTCCATCAACTTTATGCGTGCAGTCATCCACCTTACTAGTCAGCAAGTCAGTTTGCAAAACTACCAAGCAGCAAGCACCCTACACATCTACAATCAACCAGTTTACCAAACAAGGAATCGGTATCATATTAATTTAAGTCTAATTAATCCACATCCCACTCCCACACACTTATTTTACAACATTTTAGCATTAATTATCATAATGTCAACGTCTCGGTGTTTTCTCTATAGATCGTCTTCCTTAAACGTTCAACGAACAGCATTTTGTTTTGCATAGCAACACTTCAGTCCCAATAAACATTTCATCTGCCAAATTCCAATCCCTAATATCCATTTTTCTGAATATGTTCTGACAACATTAACAAATGCTTATAGATTCTTAACACTACACAAAACCACTCTTTCATTTCTATTCCTCAACACTCCCTAAATACTAGGCCGCATTGACAACATTCGGCCGTAATGCAATGAACGAAACGTTTCTATCAGACTCTTCTACAAACACAGCGTAATATGGAAAACCAATTGGTGCCCTAGCAGAAATGATTCCCTGGCCATAAACCATTGCACCCTCCCCTCCCCTCCCCCATCCACTGCACACCGCAACGCCGCAATACCCTTCACCCAAAACCTCTGGCTGGCAATTCAGCGCCAATACAGATCCGCCCGTTTGTTTTCCCGTGACTGGGTTCCTCGTTCCACGGCTGCTGCTAACCCCATCACTGCCTCAGCCCGTGACAGATGGAACTGAGCTGCAGGAGAGGCAGAGAGTCGTGTAAATTGTAAGAACGTCTCTCTCAGCTAAGGCTCGGTGTCCACCTCTGTTGTACGGAGGACCCAGTATGTTTGACAATCGTGAGACAAATGGCACCACGCCTTGTTGCTTTTGACTCGCTGACAGGTTATGCACACAAGCAGGTCTGCTTCTTTTGGTCTCCCTTCTCCAAGACCCAAACAACATGGGCGACAGCGGACCAAATGCGTACACAACGCACGCCAGTAGGTGCGAATTACAGTAGGTGTAAAAAATACTCAGACTGAAACAAAACAGATGTTTTGTATTAGCCAGCACACAAGATGTACACCGACCCTAAAAGAGAGAGTAGGAGAATGGACGGTGTTAGTGTGGGGTGGGTGGGTAGTTGCCGATCATATCATGTATCATTCCCCTTAACATTTTTTCTGCTTGTATGACTTTTCCTGCTTGTTTGCGATCCTATATCTTCAAGGCTATCGAGTGACAGACACAGCGTCTGAAATGCAAGAGGACGATGCCTTTTGTTTATTGCTTTCAGCGTGTTTGTCTCCTGTCACTGAGCTATCTTTTCTATATATAAGCCAGGCGTGTTTTGAAGACAACGGGTAATAAGGAACAATACGTTTGAAGCCTTGTTTTCCCCCCTATTCTATTCTGTGTTCTTGTATTTCAAATGATCTTTACAAATAAACGTTTCTACGATTCTGAAGTATGTGACAGACTAGTCAAGGTATGAAATATTAGTTCAGTTCTTTTTGCCTTTATTCTGTCAAAATGTACAATACCCCCTTTGTTCAACTGTAAAGAAGTTTGAATCGAGTCCAAATGCAAATTCAGACACAGCTTCGCAAACCTGAATTGTTTTCACATTAAATGTGGATCCAAAATGTGTAATTTTAACGAACTAACACATCCAGCATCCTAGATGTTCACAAGGACGAACTGTTGAAGCATGGTCATCATCCCTCGGGACGAACGAACGATCAAAATGCAAATTCAGACACAGCGTCGTAAACCTGAATTGTTTTCACATTAAATGTGGATCCAAAATGTGTAATTTTAGCGAACTAACACATCCAGCATCCTAGATGTTCACAAGGACGAACTGTTGAAGCATGGTCATCATCCCTCGGGACGGACGAACGATCAAGTAACTAAATCAATTTGGTAACAGCTCTTGTATACGCAGACACTGGATAAACGTATCTCCATCCGATGCTTTCTGTCGTTTTATCAAGCTTTTTAACCGAGTACAGCCTTAAGTGACGCTTGACCCTCAAGTTCAATCTCTCACAAATTTACAAATAACTGAACGATAAGGAGCTGTACGAAGACTTAAAATTTATCAACCAAAAAATGGAATGGTTCCAGCAAAAAAATAGTATAAGTGCATGGCTTTGTACATCGATTGCTCGGTAAATATGTACATTTACACCCTCCTGCTCTATTTCTTGGTTCTTTCCGTGGTTAGGGATAGGGTTAGGGTTAGGGTTAGGGATACGGTTAGGGTTAGATGGTCTTTTCTTTTGCCACAAGCATCTGTTTTTTTGTCAAAATCATCTAAACAAATTTAGCATTAAATCGCTGCCCTTTACGAATGCTTTGATATTTTTTTGTCCAGAGGCAGTTTATGCTTAGGCCATGGTCTTTTCCCTTTCGTAACTATGCTACTCAATAAGGCAGTTTATGCTTAGGCCATGGTATTTTCCCTTTCGTAACTATGCTACTCAATAAGGCAGTTTATGCTTAGGCCATGGTCTTTTCCCTTTCGTAACTATGCTACTCAATAAGGCAGTTTATGCTTAGGCCATGGTCTTTTCCCTTTCGTAACTATGCTACTCAATAAGGCAGTTTATGCTTAGGCCATGGTCTTTTCCCTTTCGTAACTATGCTACTCAATAAGGCAGTTTATGCTTAGGCCATGGTCTTTTCCCTTTCGTAACTATGCTACTCAATAAGGCAGTTTATGCTTAGGCCATGGTCTTTTCCCTTTCGTAACTATGCTACTCAATAAGGCAGTTTATGCTTAGGCCATGGTCTTTTCCCTTTCGTAACTATGCTACTCAATAAGGCAGTTTATGCTTAGGCCATGGTCTTTTCCCTTTCGTAACTATGCTACTCAATAAGGCAGTTTATGCTTAGGCCATGGTCTTTTCCCTTTCGTAACTATGCTACTCAATAAGGCAGTTTATGCTTAGGCCATGGTCTTTTCCCTTTCGTAACTATGCTACTCAATAACATTGAAGATTCTCTTGTGACACGTGATCCACAAAACAATGTTGGAAAACTAGCACAAAACGAAAACGGTGACAAACCATTATTGTCCAACTTGAAGCGTCTCTTCTTCTTCTTCTTCGATCGCTCAGACAGTTTCCTGTCAATTATGAGCGCAGATGCGTCATGCTGCCGTTATGCGCCTAAGTAAGAAATAGTTAGGCCCAGCAAGTCCGCATTCGGCTTGAGGAAATCTTTGTGAAAGTGTTTCTTGAAAAAGGGCAGGGGAATGGACCCGGTAGGGCAGAAATATAGTAGATGACAGCAAGCAAAGGGAAACAATTCTGCGAAAACCAAACACAAACCAGATTCATACCCGCTGTCAACTAAAATGATTTGAATAGTATTTAGCCATTTGGATTAAAACTCCTTATCTGCGCTCAAGGCGAATAAAATTGCGTACATTTTACTCGGAATTTTATAATTTTATTTGTATTACGACTGTCAATAAATCCTGACCCAAAAACCCGATTTAACCTACATATGACAAGAACGGATATGGAATCCAAGATACCCAAATCTCCAAGAACCATAGCTGATGTAGTCTACCAATTTGATCAGATTTGTTTTTGGGTTTTAATTTCATTTGTATTTTTTCCCTCCAAATTATCAAGGACGAAAATGGTAGAAACTCACCAGGGTTTGGGTTGGGTGATCAAGGTAGAAAAGTTATCAAGGTTCTCATATCCCCATATTTCACACCCGTACAACAACATTGGAACAACCATACATAGCGAGAACATGGTGGAAAGGGAGGCGTGGAGGGATCGGTGTGACAGCGGGGACTACGACGTAGTGGCAGCGTGGTTAGCGCGTGGACAGCCAAACTAGTGGCAGAGTGTTCAGAACGTAGCAGTAACGTTGAACCTGCGCCCAGAAGAAAAGTTTGCTGAACGTCCTCCGGTCTGAAACAGACACACATGGGACATTAGTAGATATAAAGATGGTGGGAACGATCCTGGAGGCAATGCCCGGAGGCAGTGAAACACCAGGAAAGTCCCGCATTTTTAACAAAACTCATATTATTGTGACCTGTGCCAAGATTCCATCTACCGTTTTTCAGCTGTGGGTCTCCATTCTCCTCGGATCTTGTGAGCTAAACGCTCGTTTTATATACATATCTGTATTGTTAAAAAAATCGGGACTTTACTGGTGTTGCACTGCCTCCGGGCATTGCCTCCAGGATCGTTCCCACCATCTTTACATCTACTAATGTCCCATATGTGTCTGTTCCAGACCGGAGGACGTTAAAACAGATTTCTCTCTCTCCTCAGATCGTTGTGAGGTAGTTAATGATCGCAGTCAAACTTAAGGAGGATTTCCGCGTCCCTCTTTCACAAAACTAATCACCATCATCGTTTTGACGGCTTCGTTGCGTCAGAACTGAGGGACTCCAGTCAAGCAGGGGCAAAAAAACTTCAGATAACGTGGATTGCCGTCCGGATGACCGGCATTTATGTGGTTGGGCAGGGCAGTGGGTGGATGCCTCGTGCCTCCATACGGGGAGCTGGACGACCCTGCCCCCTCCACGAGTCTCTCCCCGTGGGGACACGGGGGGGGGGGGAGGTGTCTTTCGTAAATATAGTTCCCCCACATTTTGGACGTTCTGTGTTCGCAACTTCCTTTAATCTGTCACTCTCTTTGACTCTGCCTTTTCCCTTTGCTTTCTATCGTCTACTATTTTTTCTGTTTTATTGGCCTATTCTCCTGCCTTTTAAAAACAATCTTCCAAATATTTTTTTCCTTTGAGCTCCTCCGAAATCGGAATGTGTCGGGTGTACGCAGCGGGGAGACCAGTGAAAACTGAAAACCGGATACATACGTACCTTACCCATTATGGCCATCTGCCCTGGGAACGCAGAAGAAGAAGAAGAAGAAGAATATGGTTGGGAATTTCTCTAGAAATTTAGCGGGTTGTCAAGACGTAGTTGGGTCTTCATCGTATGTGGCGGTGGCCTAACACTTCTGAAATAACTTATGTCAGCAACAATTTCCAATGGATCATACCTTTCGTCCAAGCTTTGGGCTGCACAACCCATACGCTTTGGCTGCAATCACGTGACATTACAGCTTCTCAAAATGCAACAAACAAGCAACTACACGACAAGTGTAAAGTGACGTTATTTTATTCACAAGAGACAAAGCAAAACAACTGGATATGTTGGCGAATGCGCCTTTATCAACACAGACAAACAAGAAAACAGCAAATATAGCAAAAGGAGCAAAAAGCAGGCAACAAAAGGAGCAAACAAATCAACAAGATCAAAAAACAATACTTCCCCTCAAAATGCTTATTTTGTATACATTACTAGCGCAACGCCTAGTACTGGCAATGCACCGTACTGGTAACGCCTGGTAATGGTAACGCCAAGTACTGGTAACGCTGAGTACAGCAAATTTGATGTGATTCGGTTAAGAAACGGCAGAGTTATAAGGCCCCGTTTCCCGTTGGCGCTGCTCCGAGAGTGACGCTCTCTCCCGATTCTCTTCCAATTTGCTGCCAGGCTTTGCCCGGGCCATAGCAAGTGTGACAGCAAATTTGAGGCGATTCGGTTAAGAAACGGCGGAGTTATTTGTGAAAAGGTGAAGCGGCGTATAGCGCACGCATTTCTGAACCGATTCCCTTCCGGTTTGGCACACCGATAGTCACCGTCCCTGGTCATCTACCTGCCAAATTTGAAGGCAATCGGTCCATAACTGCCGGAGATACGGGCGCCGAGAGGCCGATGGATGCGCGTTTCGCGCATTTGCGAAACCGCGCAAATGATACGGCCGCCTCGGTTGCCGTTGCCATCGCCCCGTTAGGGCTCACAGCAAATTGTGAAGCGATTCGGTGGAGTTATAAGGCCCGTTTCGTGTTTCAGACACACAGACACACACACACACACACACACACACACACACACACACACACACACACACACACACACACACACACACACACACACACACACACACGGACACTTGGCTTTTTACTATATGATGATGTCATCAATATTATTTTACATCCAAATATTTGCAATAATTTGTTTTGAAACAGAAATAGACATAGACAACCACGAAGCAAAGAGAATGATACGACGATTAAGAACTGAAAATTATCTGAGATTCTAAAAGAGAAACGTTGGCATTGCAATTCAAGTTTACTAATGTGTAGGCAAGTGTGTATATTTACATCGAATCGATGATCGATTCAGAAAGATTACTCGTCCTTCTCAAAGACATGTTTTTTATTACTTCGTGAAAACTACCAAATCAAGCCACTTTTACTGGGTGAATACAGCATAGAAAGACGTATTTCTTAAGTGGAAAATGTGATGGAGGGTGACCCACTTTGAACGTTGATTACTACCACTTCTGCTGGAGTCTCGTGGTGGTTCCCTCGCTTAAATGAAGCAGAAATGAATAAAGGATATGACTCAGCAATCCACCCACGGAGATACCGGAGGGTCTTCTGTATAAATAGTTCCCCCACCTCCTGGAAGTTCTGTGCTTGTAGTAACTTCCTCTACTCTGTCTCTCTCTTTGACTCTGCCTTTCCCCTTGCTTTGTGTCATCTACTGTCTTTCTGACTCTTGGCCCATTCTCCTGCCTCTTTCCCCCCAACAAAACATCTTCCATATAATTTTCTCGTTTGAGCTATTCCGAAATCGGAATCTGTTAGCTGAATGCAGCGAGGACACCAGTGAACACTGGACAACGGACATATTGTGGCCTTATGGCACAGGAACGCAGAAGAAGAAGAAGAATCAGCAATCACAATGTCATCAACCCGATTCGCACAATCCGGTATTATTCGTCTCTTTCAAGCCGTACTATGCAGCTGAAGACTCATTCTGGAGTCCCGTTTACATGGCTTAAAGGTGGACCCTGACGGATGAGTTTTTTGCAAGAAACACGTCGAGATCACCAGAAAGACAGCCTTTTCAAGGATCGGAATAATCACTTTGCTCTGGTTTCCTAGAAATCAAACCGTCAGTACGGCGATTCCTCCTTGGCAGAGATGCCGGAGAAAGAAACCATTTTGGATGGGGTGGGTGGAGGCCACTCATTGTGGTTGAAGCTTTTTCTTCTTTGTATTGTAGTAAAAGAAAATGTGTAACTGTTTCCTTTGTTGTGAGCGAAACTCCTTTTTGTAAACTATAAAATTTTAAAATATATAGATAAAAAGGCTTGTATTGTGGAAATTTCGTGATTTGGTCTAAGCGACTCAGGCGGCCATTATAAAAGAGAAGACACATAGCCTTCTCTTCCACTGAAAGAATTTGACTTCCAGCACGTGACCTCCGCCAAGGATGAATCGTCGATTTGACGGTTTGATTTCTAGGAAACCAGAGCAAAGTGAGTGTTGCGATCTCTGGAAAGGGTGTTTTCCTGGTTATTTCGACGTGTTTCTTGCCAAAAAAACTCATCCGTCCGGTTGCCCCTTTAAACCTGACTAAATATGACAATTGCCCTGTAAGCGATACCACTGCACATTTTACCCATACTCTGTCCGTTGCTGACAGAGATGTTCTTAGAATTTCCAAGACTCTCTTTACACTTTTTTCCCCGTGCCTGGCATAACTCCATCTGCCGTAGACTCAGTGTAGTGATGATATTGCCAGAAGCCACGTAACCATGAAATGCCACATGGCAAAATAAACTGCTGCTGTGTATTAGCGACGAATTGCCCGCGAAGAGATGCGGTCGTGTGTGTGTGTGTGCGTGTGCGCGCGCGTGTGTGTGTGTGTGTGTTAGCGCGCGCGTGTGTGTGTGTGTGTGTGTGTGTGTGTGTGTGTGTGTGTGTGTGTGTGTGTGTGTGTGTGTGTGTGTGTGTGTGTGTGTGTGTGTGTGTGTGTGTGTGTGTGTGTGTGTGTGTGTGTGTGTGTGTGTGTGTGTGTGTGTGTGTGTGTGTTTTGTGTGTGTATGCGTGTGTGTGTGCGTGCGCGCGCGTGCTTGCGTGTGTGTGTGTGTGTGTGTGTGTGTGTGTGTGTGTGTGTGTGTGTGTGTGTGTGTGTGTGTGTGTGTGTGTGTGTGTGCTTTGTGAAACATATTGCGTCTTACTGTATGCAATGGGATGGATGGCGTATGATAATAATATGGCTTGGGAATTATATTCATACATATAAATAAATGCTTTTCAGGCAGTATTTGTGAACAGTCAGTGTATGTGTGTGTGTGTGTGTGTGTGTGTGTGTGTGTGTGTGTGTGTGTGTGTGTGTGTGTGTGTGTGTGTGTGTGTGTGTGTGTATGCGTGTGTGTGTGTGTGTGTGCGCGCGCGCGCGCGCGCGCGCGCGCGCGCGCGCGTGCGTGTGTGTCGGTGTGTGTGTGTGTGTGTGTGTGTGTGTGTGTGTGTGTGTGTGTGTGTGTGTGTGTGTGTGTGTGTGTGTGTGTGTGTGTTGTGAAACATATTGCGTCTTATTGTATGCAATGGGATGGATAGCGTATAATAATAATATGGCTTGGGAATTATGTTCATACATATAAATAAATGCTTTTCAGGCAGTATTTGTGAACAGTCAGTAAGAAAGATTCAACGCTTAAATAGAAGCAAAGGGGTAGATTTTAGCTCGACATTTGAGTAAACCGAAACTGTAGACTATTTTCCACTTAAGTTTTGTAAAGCCATCTTTTCCCAATCAGTGGATCAGTATGTATGAAGTGTAACATTCATGGTATGACGCCTTTTACAAAACAGGAAAGTCAGGGATTATTTAGACCAGCTCAGATGTTATCACTTACTTAGCAAAATTTGGAAAAGCGTAACGCTCATGACACACGTGACACATTTAAAAAATGAAATCAATTTCCCTTTTTATTTCATTTCTGCTGTTATTAAAGATCCACCAGATCACGTGTCAAAATCATGGGTTTCACGTGTTTTCCCTCTTATAACTGGAAATAAATCTTGTTTTGACCAAGTCTGACTCCCATATAAATGGCCCCAAATTCAAACCGAAACATCAGTTTAAAGAGCAGCCTCGATTTGAAGTTGGGGAAATTTGTATGTGGGTCACAGCAACCCAGACAAAAACCGAGGGACTTAATCGTGGTGCGTCACTGGGTCTTTAGCACACACGCTCTCCGAGTAGTCTCAAGTCAACGACTCCTCCAACTCTCCAAGACTCTGCTATCCAACACTAGTGATAATGTTATCAGTTTTGGAAATGCGTTGCCATTCTAGAGCGTTCCGTGCAAACAAAGCGAAAACAGCCTATAATAGGCAACGACAAGACATACTGCAAAACCTGATCGCTCGAACAGGAGAGATAACTCTAATGTTCCCATTAACCACCTTCTTTTTCTTCTTCTTCTTTTGCATTCCCAGACCATATGGCCATAATGGTTGATGTACGTATGTGTCCGGTTTTCAGTTTTGACTGGTCTCCTCTCTGCATTCAGATTTCGGAGGAAGGGCCATTAACTACCGAATTTTTTTTTAAAACACCCAACAACAACAAACTAAGGCAATAACCATAAGTCTGATAGTACATTTTCATAAGATCAGAACCCATAATCATGATTGGATTAATAGCTAAGTTCGTGTGCATGCCTCTCTGTCGTTCAAAACGGTGACTGGTTTTGTCTGGAGTCGTACTGGCCTCGCCTATCCTTGGTGGGGGGTTGTTGGATGCGTCCTACGCGTCCTATCTAAATGGTCAGCAAGACGAGAGCAGGTGTGTGCCTTGCATGCTAAAATAATGGAATGTCCCATGCATGCTTCGCTTACACCTGCATTACATAGCACGGGCATCCAAGGCTGGTGTAGTAGGCCTGCTCTAGTGTTGGTAGGGCAGGTGGGGGCCAGTGCGTCTCTGGGTCCCATTCAGCACATTCTTCATCGGTCACTAGATGGTGACACCAATGTCCCCCACGAAGGAAGCAGTTGTCTGAAGCAAGACAAATGCTGAACCAAGCTGCCATGGAGTTTGTCCCTCAGGGATGCTTGGTGTGGCCATGTTGCTTGTCTGAGGGCCTCGTGGAGCCGGCAATGGTGCTATATGTGCACTACAGTCATGATATCTGCTCTGCATAATTATTCAGCACCTTAGGGTGCTTCTATTTCATTGTGTCTACTATTCCTGTCTGTCGTTTTGAACTGTGACTGCCAGGTAGAAAAGGGGACAGCTGCTGTTCTGGGCCTGTATTCACGTTGAGATAGCATGAGACTTAGCATGATGCTAACTTAGAAGCTCTTCCAATGTCCTATAGGATTTAATAGGACTTTTGGAAGAGCTTCTAAGTTAGCATCATGCTAAGTCTCATGCTATCTCAACGTGAATACAGGCCCAGGTCATCAAACTGCATCAGAGATCGCCCCTGGTCAGTTTGGAAAATCACATTTAACCCCCTCCCCGTGGGGATACGTGGGGAGGGGGTGTCTTTTGTGTAAGTAGTTCCCCCACCTTTTGGAAGTTCTGTGCTTGTAACTTCCTCTAATCTGCCACTCTCTTTGACTCTGCCTTTTCCCTTTGCTTACTGTCATCTACTATCTTTCTGCCTTACCAGTCCATTCTCCTGCCTTTTTTTTTCTTTTCAAGAAACACTTTCAAAATTATTTCCTCCAGCCGAAGTTGGACTTGCTGGGTCTAACTATTCCTTAGTTAGGCGCATAATGGCAGCATGACGCATCTGCGCTCATAATTGACAGGAAACTGTCTGACCGATCGAAGAAGAAGAAGAAAATCACATTGTATCGTGTGTGCAAGTCAATCAGTGTCAGACGATGACTCCCGGCCAGCAGAGGAGCTGCTATTCACGGATGAGGAAATCTGGGGAGAAATGATGACGAATTGTTTATTACTATTCAGGGGACACACCCACCCTCTTTGCTTCATGTCCATTTCTATTATATGTAAAGCGGCCCGTAGCCTACATAGTAGGATGGGCGCTATATACATTGTCCTCATTAGTATTAGTATTATTTATCACATAAAGAACCAGTAAAACAAATGAATTTTCTACTACAGTATAGAACCAGTTATCATCTCTCTCCCTCTCTCTCTCTCTCTCTCTCTCTCTCTCTCTCTCTCTCTCTCTCTCTCTCTCTCTCTCTCTCTCTCTCTCTCTCTCTCTCTCTCTTCTCTCTCTCTTCTCTCTCTCTCTTTCTCTCTCTCTTTCACTGTACTATTGTCCTAAGCGTGAAGGTAATCTAAACCATTTGTGCTTTCAAAGCTAACCTCAAAACCGACCTGTTCCCCCGTCATTAAAGCTTCCCTCTCTTTCTCTTCTCTCTCTTGCCATTAGGTCTGTTTCTGCTGTATTCCATTTATGTCATCAGTGCGTGTTCGCTTTGCATTGCGTTTTTGGTTGAATGCGTTATGAATGCTAACGTGTGTGTTCGCTGATTTCTATCAAGATTCAGCGGCGTATAAATACTGTATGCTGTTGATTAAAACAAATGAGTAAAGGACAAACGTTCATAACTTAGGCCTATATGCCCTATTCAATCGAATTACGGGATCTCATTATGACTGATGTCATCTTAAGTCATAAGTCATAAGTCAATAAGTTTCGTTATTGTCCATTGGCATTGTACAACGCAAATGGAAATTTGTCTTCCACCGTGTAAAAAAAATAAAAAAAATAAAAAAAATGAAACATAAATGTACATTAACAAATATGTAACTCTCACACCACACCCAATCATCCATCTGCTCTCCGCTATCTTGCTCACTCATCATGCAACCCACCCTTTATGGCTCAACTAATAGTGAACAACAGCTTTTGATAACCTTTTCAGAGCATTGCGAAAATGCTTTACAGCGAGCATGTACTCAAATTATGGTTATCCAAGTTATTAGCGCCACAGAACGCCACATAGTTTACCGTTTTGACAACCCTACCTAGATGTTTATCCTCTGTTCCTGACAAGCGTGGCACGACCAAAATACTACTACACCAGGCAGACGACGTTATCGGCATTCTCGCGCCAAGTCTCGCCGAGGTCTCGTGCAGCGCGTGCTGACAGCGCGAGGCAAAACAATCCCCGGATGTTAGTTATTTTACCCTATTTATATCTCTCCCCCTTCTAATTCCCCTGTCCCTCTATACCTATTATACCCGTTTTGTAGCCCCAGTTCTAGAAGAGCGGGATCACATTACAATGGGGACGAGGGCTGTGCGTTTCTCTGTTGTCTGTATGTGTGTCTGTACGTGTCGATTGTGTAATTGCCGATTCCGGCAGTAAGGTTGCCCATTCCGCGTAATCGGCAAATCGTTGCCTATTTCGCGTATTAAGCAACGGTTTGCCGAACCTGTGTAAAGGGTGTTTTGTCTTGCCTATTTCTCCGAATATGCAGCTGATTATGCGGAATGGGCAGCCGATCACGCAGAATCGGCAATTTTGCCTATTACGCGTTTTCGGCAAGCTTTGAATGACTAATTATCACATAATCAAACTTGTTAGTGTGCTACTCTCTTATCAGTGTTTGTCATGCTGATGATAATGATGATAATGTGGGTGAGTGTCATAATGATGATGTTGATAATGTTGGTGGATGTCACAATGATGATGATATTAATGTGGGTGGGTGCCATAATGATGATGATGTTAATGTGGGTGGGTGTTACAATGATGACGATGCTAATGTGGGTGGATGTCATAATGATGATGATAATTTGGGTGGGTGTCATAATGGGGATGTTGTTAATGTGGGTGGGTGTCATAATGGTGATGATGATAATGTTGGTGAGTGTCATAATGATGATGAGGTTAAAGTGGGTGGGTGTTATAATGATGATGATGATAATGCTGGTGGGTGTCATAATGATAATGACGATGATACTAATGTTGGTGGGTGTCATAATGATGATGATAATGTAGCGGTGTGGGTTAATGACGATGATACTAATGTTGGTGGGTGTCATAAAGATGATGATGATAATGTTAGTGGGTATCATAATGTTGATAAAGATGATTATGATGATGATGATGGTGATGATGATGATGATGATAATAACAAAGACAATGACGATAATGATAATAACAACCAGCAGGACAATTCTCATAGAATAATACAAAACCAGTCCGATAACCACAACACCCCCAATACTAGCAACGCTGATGGAAATAATGATAACCCTGACAATAATAACAGTGATGCTGAAGAAAACGATCCCACTTTCCATAACGAGGAAAGAGAAGAAGATGACCCCAGTGAGGGTGAAAGGTCAGCTAGATGCCTGAAGTGTGTTGCACTTAATGTGTGCGGTTTTCTATCTAAACAGGCTTTTCCTGAATTTTCAGAGTTTTTGAATAACTATGACGTTATCTGCATCTCTGAAAGCAAACTTGCAGATGTTGACACAGTACAAATAGATGGTTACACGGCATTTTATAAAAACAGAACTAAATACAGAAGAAAATCTGGAGGCATCCTAGAACTAATAAGAGATTGTTTTGTTCAGCATATTACTGTTTTTGAGGAAACACGATTCAAGAATAACGTTAGTAATGAAGCTAGAAGTAGTTATAAGTTTGTGGATTTTGAGATGTGTCGTAGTGCGTTGTTCTTTGCTTTTCATGACTCTGTTTTGGGAAAGAAAGTCGTGTTTTTTGCTGTCTACACTGAGCCAGAAGGTTCGCCATATTTTAACCGTAATATTTATAATGATTTACAGGATACTATTTTGCAAATCGGAATTGGCAGTGTTTGTTTTCTTGGAGACTTTAATTCTAGAACTGGTCAGCTGAATGAATTGTTTGTCAATAACTCATTTGTTGATGGTGTTTTTAACAACGATAACAACTATCCCGAAAGAACATCTGAAGATAGGCAGACAAATAGCATGGGGCATGAATTATTAGGTTTCTGTAGAGCATGTCAGCTTATTATTGTTAATGGCAGAATTGGTAGAGATTGTGGTAAAGGTAAGCTGACTTGTAAGAATGCTTCTGTTGTGGATTACGGTGTAGTTTCTTATGATTTATTTGAACGTGTTGAGGACTTTTGCGTGCATGAATTTAATGAATTGTTTTCAGATATCCATTGTCCAATTAGTATAAATTTTGTGGCAGAATCCATAGATAAGAAAGAGAAAGCAGTCCATGAGCCAAGTACCAATGATCCTAATTCGTATTTTGTGAAATGGAATAATGATCTAAAACTAAATTTTGTTGACGATTTAGACGTTGAAAAAATAACATTGGTAGAGCACGAGCTCGATGGCCTGCTTTCAAACTCAGATAATATTTCTTTAAACTGTGTAGATGAGATTGTCGGTAGAGTTAACAATATTCTAATTGAAAGTGCAAGTACACTACACATGGTAAAAAAGAGAAAGAAATATCGTGGCCCATCTAAAAAGATAAAAAAGGATAAATCATGGTATAATGTGGAATGCAGGATTAAGAGTAGAATTTTTTTCGCGATGTAGGAGAAGAAGTTTACTAATGAAAAATGATTTGTTTTTGAGGGCAGAAAAAGAACGTGCTGCCAAGTCATATAAAAAGACAGCTAAAAAACAGGCGAGAAAATATAACCATGAAATGGCAAGACGATTACGTGAAACAAAGTCTAAAGACCCCAAGGATTATTGGGCCATAATAAATGGGAAAAAGAATAAATCTAACCCTAGCCAACCTAGCTGTCAGGCCTTTTTTGAGCTGTTTAAAAATATGAATACAGTTGAAGAGGAGGCTGATGATGCCCCTGGCAATGGAGTTGATTCTGATAATGTTAATGCTCTGTTAGATAATTTAATTACTGAAAATGATGTTCTAAATTGCATAAAGAAGTTAAAGAGCAATAAAGCATGCGGGTTAGATAATATAGTAAATGAATTCCTTAGAAATTCAGCAGAGAAAATGTTAGGCGTTTTTGTGAAACTATTTAATCTTATATTAATTACCGGTAAAGTACCAACTGATTGGGTAATTGGGGTTATACAGCCAATATTCAAAAACAAAGGTTCCCCTGCAGATCCCAACAACTATCGTGGTATAACCATACTGTCCTGTTTTGGGAAAC
>CM065703.1:44843990-44848990 GCA_017654935.2 Phymorhynchus buccinoides | reverse complement strand
AAAGCAAACACAAAATAGGAGGCTGAAAAAAAATCAGGAGACAGTTGGCCGACGCCATGACAGTGATCCATTGTCCACGTCACTTCCTGAGCCCTTCTTACCTCCCCCTTGTCCACACAGCGACCCCTGGCGGTGTGCAAAATGACACCCAGGGGAACAAACTCTGTCGATGGTTTGAGCTCACTTCAAAACCTGTCTCCCTTGGCTTAAGCTCGATATGATTTGGTTCGCGTGTTCGTACCAGTGTTCGGCTGTACGTGCGCTCTCTCTCTCTCTCTCTCTCTCTCTCTCTCTCTCTCTCTCTCTCTCTCTCTCTCTCTCTCTCTCTCTCTCTCTCTCTCTCTCTCTCTCTCTCTCTCTCTCTCTCTTTCGTGCACACTGAACACCGAATGACTGAACATTGCATCGTGTTTGGCTGTTAAAAGGGATTGCGGATTTACCAATTCTGTTTCTCTGACTGTACGGTCCCCCCCCCCCCCCCCTCTCTCTCTCTCTCTCTCTCTCTCTCTCTCTCTCTCTCTCTCTCTCTCTCTCTCTCTCTCTCTCTCTCTCTCTCTCTCTCTCTCTCTCTTTCTTGCACACTGAACACCGAATGACTGAACATTGCATCGTGTTTGGCTGTTAAAAGGGATTGCGGATAAAAACAAATAAAAAACTAAAAAACCTTTTGAAACATCTATATTGTATTGCATAAACGAATGTCTGTATGAAATCCAGGATTTCAGACAGTTTTAAAGCGATATAGGGTAAGACGGGGTAAAAAGCCCATGGGCGGGTAAGAAGCCCATGCCAATTATCTCATGAAATGGAGCAAATTTCAGTCAAATTTTGCCCGTCCGTCTTCACCTATTACTAATATAAGTTTATTTGTAAGTGTTTTAATGTAGAATCCGAACTGCTTCACACTGAACGCATATGAACATGTTGCAATCGAAACCAACTAAACCGTCTAATAATGGAAATAAGACTACATGGGATACATTCGAGAAACAATAATATGCTCAATACAGACCATCATTTCTTCAAAAGGAAAGATATTTTGCTGTTCCCAGTTTTATTATTTTCTCCAAAAAGAACCTAAATTTTCCAATTGGCCGCGAACCTTTGATTTATTCAGCCTGTCTGTATGTCTGAATCTCTCCATTTGTGTGTGTATGTGTGTGTGTGTGTGTGTGTGTGTGTGTGTGTGTGTGTGTGTGTGTGTGTGTGTGTGTGTGTGTGTGTGTGTCTGTGTGTGTGTGCGTGTGCGTGCGCGCGCGCGTGCATATGTGCGTGCGTTTGCATGCATGCGTGCGTGCATGTGTGTGCGTGTTTGCATGCATGCGTGCGTGCATGTGTGTGTGTGTGTGTGTGTGTGTGTGTGTGTGTGTGTGTGTGTGTGTGCATGTGTACGTGCATGTGTGTGTGTGTGTGTGTGTGTGTGTGTGTGTGTGTGCGTGTGCGTGCGTGCGTGCATATGTGCGTGCGTTTGCGTGCATGCACGTGTGTGCGTGTTTGCATACATGCGTGCATGCATGTGTGTGCGTGTTTGTATGCATGCGTGCGTGCATGTGTGCGTGTGTGTGTATGTGTGTGCATGTGTACGTGCATGTGTACGTGCATGTGTGTGTGTGTGTGTGTGTGTGTGTGTGTGTCTGTGTGTGTGTGCATGTGTGTGTGTGTGTGTGTGTGTGTGTGTGTGTGTAAGGGTCTTTTGGACCTCTTCTACACCTGTTTTCCCCCTTCTTCCCAACCTACACTATAACGTGTACGCAACCAAACGACCAACATAATGTGATTGGAGCATCGAGATTACGACGTGATCGAATCGCATCGCCCAGACGTGCGATTTTTAGTGGACGTGTGGCTGACCCGGCTTAAAGGCGGCGACAGACTATGTGGCTGCCTCATGTGACTCGATCAGGTCGTGACGCTTCACCTAATTTGCATACCATCTAACTCGATCAGTCTGACTCAGTCGGGCCCAGTCAGGTGACAGGGCCGAATAGGGCGGGTTCTAAATTTCACTGATCGAGTCTGATCGAGTCAGATGGCTTGTGACGTCTTCTGTGCGGGAAACAAAATTTGATCTACTTCACGACGTGATTGCGTCATATGAGGCAGTCACATAGTCTGTCATCGGCTTTAGACTGTGTGATTCTCTTCGTCATTCTGTCCTTCACTACTACGCTGACGTGTCTTGAAGACAAATGACGTGTTAACTACGTCACTCGCAGGCCGCCTAATTGACGTCATGTTAAAGGCGGGGGACCAGGCTAATTGACGGAAGAGCGCGACAAGTCAACATGGCGTGCGCGTGCCACGAGAGACCACGTGATAATCTGACACGGCTACGGGGTTCACAAATGCCAACGCACGGAGATTTTTCCAAACTTTTGCCACCACCTCGACTACATCTCTACATAATTGTTAAGGTGACGTCTGCTCTGGAAGAAAAAGAAGAAAATGAACGAAGGATGGAACGGACGAATAAAGGAACAATTGGATGGATGGAGGCTAAAAAAAAGATGGGGAGGACCAGCGAGATGGTTAATGATGAACGAGCGAATGATTGTCTTGAAACATGTGAACGAATATCTGAACTGACCGGGGAGACCGTTGACTGAACCATGGTTGGGGGGAGAGAGAGAGAGAGAGAGAGAGAGAGAGAGAGAGAGAGAGAGAGAGAGAGAGAGAGAGAGAGGTTAGTAGAACATGAATAATTTATTCATAAGCGGAGTGTACAGTGGCACAGTGGTAGCGCGTTCGCTTCGTGTCAAGTAAACCCGACTTCGAACCTGGGTACAGGGGATTTTTCCTCTCACTTTGCACTAGGCCTTGCGGTCTTAACGTGGAGTCTTTCGGATGAGACGATAAACCGAGGTCCCGTGTGCTCATGCACTTAGCACACGTTAAACCCAGTGGCAACGAAAAAGTTGTCATTTGGTCAAAAATTACCCCCCCGCTCTCTCCCCCTACTCCTATTCCAACCCACCCTCCTTTACGTTCTGCCCCCCCCCCCCCCCCCCCCCCCCCTTCTTTCCTCATCAGTCACACAAAAATTGCATGCCAAACAAAAAAATGGGTGGCGCGCCTCTGGCTGCGACGCGCTCTCCATGTGGGAGCAACCCGAATTTCACAGAGACGCCTCTGTGACTATAATATACCTAACCTAATAACCTAGGCCTTGGCCACTCGTATATCGTGTAGGAAGGAAGGTGGCAGAGTGGTTAACATGTCAGCCTGCCAATTGCAATGCGTGAGTGACCAGGGTTCGAATCCCGGCCTCGCCCTTTCTTTCTCGTTCAACGGGGAAATCGAACAGAACGTCGAGTCCTTCGGATGGAGACTTAAAGCAAGTCTGACCCGTGCGCTTTGCGCACGTACATATCCCACGGGAGTTAAAAGTCGGCTATAGTAGGGGGAAATCCCGCTGCCTGGTATGACCAATTTGATAGCTAGGTTTCCCAAACCCGTTCCCCCTTCTCACCACCACCCCTTACGAAAACAAATGGGTGGAGCTGCTCCCTAGGTGGGAGCAACCCGAATCTCACAGACTTGTCTCTGTGACTAGACTATACCAAATACAACAAAATGAAATGGATTAGGACTTTAGCGGGTGGTGTCAGACATGGTACCGACCCCTCACCCCATTGCCTGAATAATTATCTCTCTGGAAGAATGACAATCTGTTGAGCGTCCTCCAGTCACATAAAAAAATTATGGGACATTAGTAGATATAAAGATGGTGGGAACGATCCTGGAGGCAGTGCAACACCAATAAAGTCCCGAATTTTTAACAATACAGATGTTAGTTGAAGTTCTTTCTGGAAGAAATCGCAACAAAGTCTGAAGCATGTATTGGCCACTGCAACTAGGATTATTAACGCCCTTGACGGCAAGAGTTAATCCTTTGTTGGTCAGTATTCAAAAGGGCATTCACTCTTGCAAAAGGAAGCCATTCAGTGGCCTCAAATAGGGTTATTGGCGAGAGTTATGTCCTTGTTTGGTCAGTACTCAAGCGTCTTCCCCCACCCACCAAGGGCATTCACTCTTGCAAAAGGTGGTCGTTGCAGTGGCCAATAGCGCATATTTGTCTATGCAAAAAGTGGTTTTTTTAAATGTCAACATTCGAACAATTCTAGATAAATATGGTTCTCTGCATCAGAAATGATTGTATCAAGAGTTACACGCCTCGATATAATACCATTCTTCTCGGGCACAAAGAGAATGGTAACACCCCCTGGCATCAAACCCTTAATAATTTCAAAACGTGAATGAACAAAGGGTGGAAACTCTCCGTTAGTTAACTCCCCTCCACCGAAACATTATTGCTTGCGACACTCACCGCTTAGCACAATATGGATAAAGTCAAAGGGAAGCAAAGCCAACGGGGAATCCTCAACACAACAAGAACGGCAAAGCCTTCAAGGCTCACTCGCTTTGAAGGAAAAAAATTGTGCCCGCGCTGGTAAACAAGTTTCAAGTTTCAAGTTTGGTTTATTCCAAAAATAACCCCCTGGGGGCACATGGAAATAAATATAAGTAACACAAATGCTATAAACAACATATTTAATTAAGAAAAGGAAACAAAAATGCACATAAAGCAGCTAAACACGGTACATAGAGCGACAAAAATCACGTGAAAATCGATCAACCATTAGGTACCAGAAGAATGAACAATGATACAGACTTGATTGTATTGCTCCTAAACTTATATACAATCTCATTAGCAACAGCCCCATTCATACATATCATAATCTTCAAGAACGACGTTCTCACAAAACGTACCTGTGCTATAAGAAAAAAACAAAATAAAATAATCATACTGCAGAAAATGCCTTCAGACGGTTTTAGCAAGCGCACATACACACACACACACACACACACACACACATACACACACACACAGGTGCACACACACACAGGTGCACACACACACACACACACAGGTGCACACACACACGTACACACACCCCCTAAACGAAATCGTAACAATCGCGTGAGAGGCGAGCGTGTTA
>CM065703.1:44831490-44841490 GCA_017654935.2 Phymorhynchus buccinoides | reverse complement strand
CCACCATCATTTTATCAAATAAACAAGTCATCCCAAATACACAACAGCAGCAACTGGAAGCACACCCAACTAGCTCGTTCACTTGTCATCTCTTTCTTGCATGAGCTTTTCGTGTTACCTGTACCGTATCTTTACAATGCACGGGATTTTAATATCTTTTTCGTCTTAAAGGTGGACCCTGACGGATGCGTTTTTGTAAGAAACACGTCCAGATCACCAGGAAAACACCCTTTACAGAGATTACAACACTCCATTTGCTCTGGTTTCCTAAAAATCAAACCGTCAAATCGGCGATTCCTCCTTGGCGGAGGTGCTGGAAGTCAAATTATTTTACCCAAAGAGAAGGCGTGTGGCGTCTCTTTTCTAATGGCCGCCTGCGTTTAGATCAAATCGTTTGCACGAAATTTTCGCAATACAAGCCTTTTTTTTCTTTTCTTTTTTTAATTTATGCAGATTCTCTAAAGGAGTTTCGCTCACAACAAAGGAAACAGCTCCTTTTCTTTCTTTTTTTACTGCACTACAAAAAAATAAAACGCTTCAACCACAATGAGTGACCTTTATACCCACCCCATCCAAAATGGCTACTATCTCTGCCAAGGAGGAATCGCCGTTTTGACGGTTTGATTTCTAGGAAACCAGAGCAAAGCGAGTGTTCCGATCCTTAAAAAGGCTGTCTTTCTGGTGATCTCGACGTGTTTCTTGCAAAAGCTCATCCGTCAGGGTCCACCTTTAAGAATGAATTTTAATCACTAATGTTTTCTGCTGCATGCGATGCGACTTGTGCCAGTGTCATTTTATCATTGTCCTTGATACAGAGGAATAAACCTCGGACATTCGGTATAATTTTATCTTGCTTGTTCGTGGTGGTTTTTGTGTGTGTGAATGTTTATATGTTTATCAAGTCAAAGTAGCTTTACTAGGGATTTATAAAATAAAAAAAATTAAATTTTTATTAAAGGACCTTGCGCATCTCCATTCGGACCTAAAAACGTTCTGGAAAATGTTTCAGCATTATTTCCTACTACACATGACACAGTATACAAACTGTATCTATGTAACCTACCTTTTATGTTACATTCTTCAAGATAAAGTGAGCGCACACACTTTTATTTCGCAAAATCGGTCTCCTGTGGCAGATTTTGCCAGCTGCCATTGAATCTCACCAAAAATGGGATTTGTGCGATAATCCATTTGGCGTGACGTAGATTAGGGGAAATCAATACGGCACCTGTGACTGATGTTGAACTATTTGAAGACAAATTATTTTACCTGTTTGTGGCCCGTTTTTAATAATAGAATTTGTTGGGACACTTTCAGACCTAGCTTATGACGTAACGCTGTCAGAGGATACGTATTATTATTATGACGCCAAGTTGTACACCTTCAAGTTCCTCTCTTCTTGTTCTAGTCCAGGCGAAATTATAAAGTTTACCTTGTTTTGTGATATATTAGGTTTCTATGTTGATCTAACATGATTTGAGGGTGCATCAAAATCCGTCCGAGGCTAAGTTGTAAATGTTGGGCATTTTGAGTTATGACGTAATATTCAAAATGGCCGCCATGGGACTCTAGAGAACTTTTTAAGAGATTTAATTATTTTGTATCTAATGCTTTTTTTGTTAAAAAAATATTATTATTTGCTGAAATGATTCAAACTATTGAGACTATATCCTATTTTAGTACTTATTAGCCCCCAGCCACTGAAGCTATCGATATTTCGTGTCTTACATTTGCCTGGTATTTATCTTAAGAGCCATGTCACAGGAAATTCCTTTTACTATTTTAATGAAGCTGATGTGCCCCTAAGTATGCCTTGTTCACCTTGACCTTTGACCTTGAGTATGTCTATTTTATTGTATCAACTATAACTTTTTCAACTTTTGCACTGCTGTCGTGGTTTCTAAGCTAAGGTTTGTGGAGGATGCCTTGTTTTACAGATTGCATTGAATATTTTAAACTTTTTGCTTTAATAATATATTTTAAATCATTGCAGTAACTGTCTCATAATTGAGTAATTGATGCTAACCTAAGTATTGACATCTCTAGCCTTCATCTTACGCTTTTGATCTTTGCCTTTGTTGTTTAAGAGAGAAGAGAGCAGAAGCAACACTGCGATCAGTGTCGATATTATATTTTATTTTATAGGTGGGTAAATGACCAACATTTCATTGCACGTCGGCACTTTTACCCACCTATAAATTGGTTAATGCACCAATTATTTACCATTACTGCAAAGATTTAAAACAAATAAAAACAAAAAGTTAAAATATTCAATGCAAATTCAAGGTCAAGCATTTAAGAAGAAAGGTTTAATAAAATGGGTATCAGGAATTCAATAGTCTCTATACACTTTAGCTTAGGAAAAAACAAACACATTACCACAGCAGTGCAAAAGTTGAAAAAGTATAGTGGATACATTAAAATCACATACTCAAGGTCAAATGTCAAGGTCAATAAGGTATACTGAGGGGCACATCAGCTTCATTAAAATTAGCACACAAATTTGAAGTGATCCTGTGATTGTTCTTAAGATAATTGCCAGGCAAATGAAAGGACACAAAATCGTGATAGCCCTCTCCGCAGAGTGGCTGGGGGCTAATAAGTAGAAAAATAGGAAATATATTTAACATAGTTTGAATCATTTCAGCAAACTATACTATTTTTCTTACAAATAAAAGCATTAGATACACCATAATTACAGTAAGTGCATGTTTCAACAGTTCTTTAGAGTCCCATAGTGGCCATTTTGAATATTTCGTCATAGCTCAAAATGCCCAACTTTTACAACTTGGCCTCCAACGGAGATTCAGCACCCTCAAATCATGTTAGATCGTTAAAAACATAATATATATCACAAAACAAGGTCAAGCTTAATTTCGCCTGGACTACTACTAAACTATACTGACTACCCTTAGCTGCGTCATTTGAGCTAATTGCCCCTAGACGAGATTTCAAGATAGCAGAGTACACAGAAGAAAAAAGGTCAGCGCATTTTTGTTAACTTTGAGTTAACAGTATGATTGCGTTCAGTTTTATGCTTGTCTGTGACTTTGAATAATGTCAGAGTTTAAATATCCAGATCGATTTTGCATCATTCTGCACGTTATTTACGAGAAGCGTATGGGCCTTTAAGTGCTTTTCGGCCTTTCGGCCATGTGGGGCATTGGGGTTTTACTGTTGATAGAGGGATTTATAAACCCCATCTTTTCGTATTTATTCTGTCCCACCTACTAACGTCCCTGTTGCCCTTCCTCTTACCTGCAGCGAAAGCATCATTGCTACAAACATGAACATCGACCCAGCACCGTAATCATGGGCGTGTCTTGAACAGTTAACTCGGGTGTTAAAATGTACATTACTCTAAATCTAAACTGCCAGTCGTTTTGGCAGTTTAGTCTAATTAAATTAAATTAAATTCATATTGCATGGGAAAAAAGAGACATAATGGAATTTTGCCATAAATGGAGATGTGTTGTTTTTTTGTGATGGGAGCAACGAATATACAGGAAACAGGACTGAGTTATCTTGTCCAGTTTTTATTTTATAATTATTTGAAGTTTGGCATTCGAGATACTTATATAATTTGCAGAAATCGGCATATAAGACAGAATGTTGCATCTTTCTTACTATTGACTTGATTTAAAAGACAATAATAACAATAGGGAAGAAAACAAAAATCAGAATTGTCTGTCATGTGGATATTCGTAGAATATATAACAATAGACATAAATATGCCCTAAGCAGAAAATATGCCTTAAGCAGATATTTTTATATTGTTATATTGTAACCTTACATCTGTATTGTTAAACATTCGGGACTTTCCTGGTGTTGCACTGACTCCGGGCATTGCCTCCAGGATCGTTCCCACCATCTTTGTGTCTACTAATGTCCCATATGTGTCTGTTCCAGACCGGATGACGTTAAGCAGAATTTCATCAAAATTGATATATTGGGAGTTGTGGGCTTTTGATCAAAAAATATTCTGAACGACTTAAGTTAAGTTGTTATTTTGTTACTACTGGTGTCAACTGTTTAAGACGCACTCATCAATACCTTACCAGGAAAAGAAGGAAAGGTGTGTGTGTGTGTGTGTGTGTGTGTGTGTGTGTGTGACAATAGACTGGAGCTTAGTTTGTTTGAGGAGTGTTTATTTTTTGCTTGTTGCCACTTGTTTTATATTCTGTATATCCTCCATGCCCCCAAGAGGGGTCAAAGGATTATTATTAAATTGAAATTGAAATTGAAATTGTGTGTGTGTGTGTGTGTGTGTGTGGGTGTGTGTGTGTGTGTGTGTGTGTGTGTGCGTGCGTGTGCGTGTGTGTGTGCGGGTGGGGGTGCGTGTGCGGTGGGGGGGGGGGGGGGGGGGGGGGGAGGGAAGGGGGATAAATGAGAATGGTAATCGGGGAGGGAGGTGGGCGAAGGGAAGGGATGGGGGCGTGATGGAGGGGGGGGTGGAGTGTGGGGGGGTCTCTATGGAAATTCTTTCTTCCTCAAGATGGCTGGCGCGTCTGGTCATCGATTTCCCATTACTGCTGATTGAGGGTCCAGCCTCCCCGTGTCTGTCTATCTGTCTGTCTGTCCGTCCGTCCGTCCGTCTGTCTGTCTGTTTGTCCTGTCTGTCTGTCTTTCCATGTGAATGTTTAGCGTGTACCCGTCTGTCTTTGTCTCCGCCTGTCTGTCTGTCTGTCTGTCTGTCTGTCTGTCTGTCTGTCCGGTTCTATTCCATCTGATGTTGTTCTGTGAGTCCCCACCCCCACCCACACTATTTTCTGTAAAAGTGTGGTGTAGAGTGGCACAGAGGTAACGCGTTCGCCTCGTGCATAGTAAACCCGAGTTCTAACCTGGGTATACAGGGGAGTTTTTTCCTCTCACTCTGCACTAGATATTATGGTCCGAACGTGGAGTCTTTCGGATGAGTCGATAAACCGAGGTCCCGTGTGCCCATGCACTTAGCACTTTAAACCCAGTGGCAACGAAAAAGCAAAACAATAAAGGTTGTCATTTGGTCAAAGTGTGTGCACAGAAACGCCCCTGTGACTCCAGGTTTGCACAGATTGCAACAAACGCCTCTGTGACTATAAAGTACCAAACACCAAAACAATAAAGGTTGTCATTTGGTCAAAGTGTACCCCCTACTCCAATTGCACAGAAACGCCTCTGTGACTATAAAGTACCAAACACCAAAACTACCAAAGTGAGACATAGATAAGTGTGTTCTATGAAGTACAGACAGAAGAAGGGAGTCAGGATTGGTTGAGCCGAGTGGCAAGCACCATCTTCTTCTTCATCTGCCTTCCCAGGCCATAAGGCCACAATGGGTAAGGTACATATTATGTGCCCATTTTCAGGCTTCACCGGTCTCCCGATTTCGGAGAAGCTCAAAGGAGAAAATTATTTAGAAGAATTACTGTGGAAAAAAGGCAGTAGATTGGGCCATTAAGTCAGAAAGATAGTAGATGACAGAACATAAAGGGCACTGTCAAAGAGAGGGACAGATTAAAGGAAATTACAAGCACAGAACTTCCAGAAAGTGGGGCAACTATTTGTACGAAAGACCCCCCGGTTTCCCCACGGAGAGAGACTCGTGGAGGGTGCGGGGTCGTCCAGCTCCCCGTATGGAGGCACGAGGTATCCACCCTCTGCCCCATGGCATCCTCCACGACCTGATAGGCTTCATGTCCAAAAGGAGGGAGTCTACGTTACAACAGCATCCAACGCAGAAGAACAAACAGCAACACATAAATGTTGAGAAAGTGTGACTGAACTACTTATTCTTCTCACAGTTATAAAACATCCAAACGTTCTACAAATTACCCAAGCTTTTGAAGATTACTGATTTGTCATAAAAAAATCTGTCCTTAAATAAAAAGAATAAGTGTTGGAAGTTTCACCTTGTATAATAATTCGGTAAAGGTCAAGATGTGCCACACCCCCCTACATTTCTTTGTTAATTCCATTTTTCCGTTTTTGCCTTTCTTACCAAACATGAAGCTGTATTTTATGAACATTTTCAGCTAATTATCTTTGTTCAATAATTAATTGCAGTCATGATAAAGGCCATTATCTAATAGGAACCCCCCCCCCCCCCCCCCTATGTAGTGCGGTACACCGCGGCATTTGTCACAGTCGTGGTTCAGTACGTTTTTCCGTCTCATATGGGGAGGGGGGGGGGGGGGGGGTAGGGGTAGGGTTAGGGTTATTATTCCAAAAAGATAATTAGCTGAAAAGGTTCATAAAATACAGCTTTATGTTTGGTAAGAAAGGGAAAAAACTTTTTTTTTGTTAGGCACATAACGGCAGCATGACGCATCTGCGCTCATAATTGACAAGAAACTGTCTGAGCGATCGAAAATGAGGAAGAAGAAGAATTCGAGAAGACAGTGAACCCCTTTTTTTTATTCCGATTTTTCGTATTTCCTGTTTCGTAGGACGACCATTGCAGGGGCGGAAAACGTACTCTGAAAGATCTGCGCAAAACATTTTTTGTGTGTGATTCTGATTAAAGAGAGAGTGATTCTGATTAGATCGAGAGAGAGAGAGAGAGAGAGAGAGAGAGAGAGAGAGAGAGATTTAAGAATCAAAGCATTTTTTGTGTCAAAAGGAAGTGATTCTGATTAATCGAGAGAGAGAGAGAGAGAGAGAGAGAGAGAGAGAGAGAGAGAGAGAGAGAGAGAGAGAGAGAGAGAGAGAGAGAGAGAGAGAGAGAGAGAGGAGAGGGAGGGAGGGAGGGAGAGAGAGAGAGAGAGAGAGAGAGAGAGAGAGAGAGGAGAGAGAGGAGAGAGAGAGAGAGAGAGAGAGAGAGAGAGAGAGAGAGAGAGAGAGAGAGAGAGAGAGAGAGAGAGAGAGAGAGAGAGAGAGAGAGAAGAGAATATAATGAAATATATAGAAGAAATACACAACAAAGATACAAAAAACGCATGAAGGAAAAATACGTTAAAAATGAGAGAAATTAATATTGAAAGAAATAAAAAAATAAAAAAACAAAAAATAGCTAAGAATAAAAAAGAAGACAGGCGAAGGAAAGGAAGTATACAAATATTAAAAGAAAGAAAGAAAAGCAGAAAGAAGAAAAAACACGCAGAAAAAAAGGGAAAGAAAGAAAGAATATGGAAAGAAACAGAAAGCGAAAAGGAAGGGGAGAAAACAGGAGGGGAAAAAAAGGCTTAAAATCGGAAAGGAAAAGACTAAATTCAACAACTATTCTCCTCCGGGTGGGAGGTGGGAAGTGTTGTGTGGGATGGGGGTGTGGGGGGGGGTGAAAGAAAGAGAGAGAGAGAGAGAGAGAGAGAGAGAGAGAGAGAGAGAGAGAGAGAGAGAGAGAGAGAGAGAGAGAGAGAGAGGGGAAAAGAAAGAAAGAAAGAAAAACGGAAAGGAAACCCAAAAAAAGATATTCTGTTTCCGGACGACCACGTGTCTGCGTCATCGATTTGCCATTAGTGTGATTGGAATTCCAATCTCCCTCCATGCGTCTGTCTGTCTGTCTGTCTGTCTGTCTGCCAATCAATCAGTCTGTCCGTTCCTCTGTCTCATTGGGGTCTGATTTTCTTTCTATTGTGGTTTGTTATAGCAGCATTCAATGAAGATCTTAGAAGTGGAGAATTCCGTGCATTTTCAATACGTTGCTTTGTCAATTCCCTGGGCGTGCTTGCCAGCCGCGGACGAAGAGAGCGAAGCTGTGTAACGTTTTCAGAGATTTATGTTTGTTCCTGGCTGACTATGTGAACACGATAACGTTTGAACGAAGGGACCTAGGACACTCACATATTGAATGCAGGTAGGTACTAAAGAATATCTAGGACTGGTCCGAAAATGAAGGTCATAGGTCAAAAGTCAAGGTCACTGGAACCGAAGATGCTTTCTAACACCTGGCACGATAATGAAAGGATTTACGATGCTCCCATTTTGCAAGTGGATAGGTATAAAAGATATCCAGCCCAACTTCGAAATGAAGGTCATAGGTCAAAGGTCAAGGCCACTGGCGCTGAAAATGCTGCCGAGCACCTGGCACAATAACGATTGAACGGAGGGACCTAAGACACTCAAATTTTGCATGTGGATAGGTACTAAAGATATCTAGCCCAAGTGCGAATCGAAGGTCAAAGGTCAAGGTCACTGGAGCCGAAAATACTACTGAGCCCCTGGCACAATAATGTTTAAATGAAGGAACAACCTAGGATGCTGACATGTTGCATGCTGATGCTTATTAAGGGCATCTAGGCCAAGATAGAAAATGAAGGTCATAGGTCAAAGGTCAAGGTCACAGGAGCCAAAAATGCTGCCAAGCACGATCACGTTTGAACGGAGGAACTTAGGACGCTCACATTTTGCATGCGTGTATGTACTAAAGGTATGTAGGCCAAGTTCGAAAATGAAGGTCAAAGGTCAAGGTCACTGGAGTCGAAAATGCTTCCAAGCACCTGGCATGATAATGTTTGATGAGAGGAACCTAGGACGCTCAAATATTGCATGATGATAAGTACTTAGGTTATCTAGGTCAGTTCGAAAATGAAGATCATTGGTCAAATGTCAGGGTCAGGGTCGTTAGAAAGGGAAGTTTTGTGTTTGGTTTCTTGCTTTGTTCAGTGCATAGATATCAGCAAGAGATGTGATGGCATTGAAGATTGCCTAAAAAAAGTAGATGAGACTACGTGTTATGAAGAGCCCTCAGATCATTTCCACACCATGAATCCTCCAGCTGTGGTGAACTTTGACCAACCTGGGGGGTTCTCTGTCACTGCTCTTCCAGCCAACACCACTCAGTGTCCAGAAACCCACTTCCAGTGTCCCGATGAAGGCTACTGCATGCCTGTGTACATCAGATGTAATGGTATCAACGATTGCCACAGCTACGTTACCTGGAGGCCAGAGGGAGTCACCTGCTGCAGACAGACCTGTTGCCCAACACCATTTGATTCGTCTCGGTGTGCAGGCTTGCGGCTGGTCCAATCTCATAGACTTCAACTTGACCAATCTTCACAGTTTGGATTTAAGTGATAATTTATTGCAGCACATTAACTTTAGCCATTTTGTAGGAATGAATCAGCTTCGAGGAATTAATTTTCCGGAAATCCTCTATCAACTTGTCTTTCTGATGTCCAAACGAAATATCTACTACCATCATTGAAGGTGGTGAATTTTTCACGAGTCGTTTTAGATGTTCTTAACATGACTGCTTTGTCAGCTGTCTTGCCAGAGTTGCAAGATTTGGATTTGTCGAATAGTGGCATTAAATATTTACGGGGTAGGAAGCTGTTTAAAGCTCTTCAACTACTAGACTTGTGTGGAAGCCCTGTGGCGTATTTCTCATGGGACTTCATGAAAAGCATGACATGTCTTGAGCGCGTTTTTGCAGACAGTTTCAAACTGTGCTGCCCAACTGTTCTGCCTAATTACTTTCGAGGAAAATGCTTTGCCAAGTCTGATCAAATCTCATGATGTGATGACTTAATAAAGTCTAATATTTACTGTTTCTTCTTGATAGTATTTTCCTTGCCTGCAATTTTAGGAAACTTGAGTTCTTTTGTATATTGTCTTTGGTCATCAGCAAAAAAGCCTAAATCTGGTTTTACAGTTTTCGTCATCAGCCTGTGTGATTCTGATTTTCCAATGGAACTGTATCTTGCTATCATTGGATTGGCTGATAGAGTTTATTCAGGTGCCTATGTCTGGAATTATATAACCTGGAAAACGAGTGCAGCATCGGTTCATAGTTTTCCGCTTTCCTTTCAGCCACAACCGCTTCAGAGGTACATTGGCTCTCTGGGCTTGCATCATTGTCTGGACTCTGGGAATGCCTTGGCTTCTGTTCCTTTTCACACAGCTCTGTCATATTGGAGGTTTTACCAACAGACAGGCATCTGCATCCCACTGCCCATCACCACAGCTAACTTTAAGGGCCATTACTATTCCTTCAGTGTCATGATCGTATGTAACTTGGTTCTCTTTCTTGTCATAGGCGCGGGCCAGTCCCTTATCTACTGGTCCATTCGAACAAATGCCA
>CM065703.1:44818990-44821490 GCA_017654935.2 Phymorhynchus buccinoides | reverse complement strand
AAGATGAAGGGAGGGGGGAGGGGCCCTCGTAGAGAAAGAGAGGAAGAGGGAAAGAGAGGAGGAGAGGAAGAATGAAAATGAGAGTGAGAATCAAAACATTTACACACTCGTCTCGACCGACTCCCTACTCTGCCTGCTCCTCCCCTTCTCCACTCTCTCTCCCGTCCTCTCCATCTAACTAACTGACTGGCTCCCGCCCCTCCTGCTCTCTCTCCTGTTTCTGCCTCATCCTGCCTGCCAGAGAGTCGAGCCACCTCATGATGCTCTCATAACTCTGAGTAGCCACTCTCTCTTCTGCGACCAGCGACCGAGAGAGGAACCCGAAGTAGTAGCCTCTCATGCACCCCTGCCTCTCGAATAAAAACTGGGGAGAGTGCCCTCTCATGGTCTCTCGACCTCAGACAACTCTCATCTCCTCGTCTCCTCCCTCTCGGCCACCCCACTGGCCACGCCTCCACCCTCTCTCTAAAACTCTGCCTGACTGCTCACTGTGGGCCCCGACTCACGTCTGTGCCCAGCCACCCGGTCTGTCTCCTCTCTAACTAACCACTGCTCTGCTCCTGATAACTATAACCGTCTCTCTCTGCCCCTCTCCTCAATACTCTGCCTCCCTCCACCTCTTCCCGTCCCTCTCTCCTCTCTCTGACTTTCTCCCTCCCAACACCCTCACCTCACTACCACCGTGCGTCCTGCTCTCCGTCTGTGTCCTCTCTGGTCCCATCCTCCTAAAACTACTCTCCTTCATCTTCCCCTGCTGTGACTCTCCCCCTAAACGCCTCTCTAACTCTCCCTCTGCTCTCTTCTCTCTCTAAAACCTCCTCTCTACCCTCTCCCCCCCACTCCTCTAAAATCTCTAACTGGCCCTGTCTCCTCTCCTCTCCCTCCTCCTACCCCGTCTCCGTAACTCTCGCCCCCCGCCACTCTCCTATCTCCCCACCTCACCTTCACTCTCCCCTTAACTCTCTTCTTAACTCTCTCTCCTCTCTGGCTGCTCTACCATTCCTCTCCCTCTCTCTCATCCCAATCTACTCTCTGTCTCCGTCCCTCATCCTCTCTCTCACTACACTCTCAAACTCATCCCCTCCTCTCTCTCATCTCTCTCTCATAATCTCTCTCTCCCTCGTCCTCTCTCTCTCTCCTCCCTCTCAACTCTCTCTCTCCTCTCTCCTCTCTAACTCTCTCTCGATCTTCGTCATCTCCTAACTCTCTCCTCGCTTCCTCTCGTCTAAACTCTCCTCCTCACTCCTATCTCCTCCTCCCGTCTCTCTTCTCTCATCTCGTCAACAACGGCTCTTCGTCCTCCCTCCTCTCCTCAATCTCTTCACACTCTCTCTCAACCGTCATCGCCCTCTCGTCATCTCTCCGAGGCCTTCTCTCAGTCTCTGTCTCTCCTCATCTCTCCGCTCACCTTCTCTCATCCGAACCCTAACTCTCTCTCGTCTCATCTCCCTCCAACTCAACATCTCTCCCTCTTCTCTAACTCGTCTCCTTCCTCTATCCCTCCTCATCTCCTCCGTCCTCTCCTCTTCCCCCTCTCGTCTTTTCTCTCTCTCATCCTCTCCCTCCTCGTCTTCCTCGTCCCTCTCTATCTCTCTCCCAAAAAAAGAAAAAACTCTCTATCTCTCCGTCTATCTCCCTAACGCTCTCCGCCCTCTCTAACTCTCCCATCAACTCTCCTCCCTCTCCTCCTCTCTCCTCTAACTCTCTACCTCTCTCCTCTCGGCGTCTAACTCTCCCATCTCCCTACTCGTCTCTCTCTCTCTCCTCTCTCCTCTCTCTCTCTCTCATCTTCGCTCTCTCTCTACTCTCGCTCCTCATCTCTCTCGCTCCTCTCTCCTCGCTAGCTGCTCTGCTCTCTTTTGTGCTCTCCCTCTCTCTCTACTTCTATCGCTTCGCTCTCTGCGCTCTCCTTGTGCTCCGTACTCTCTCTGAGCGAGAGACCGAGCGAAAAGGGAGAGAGCGAGAGAGGAGCGAAGAGAGAGCGAGAAGAGAGGCGCGAGAGCGGAAGAGAGCGAGCGGAGAGAGACAGAGCGAGAGAGAGAGAAGAGCGGAGAGATAGATAGGGAGAGAGATGAGAGAGAGAGAGAGAGGAGAGAGAGAGAGAGAAAAAAATGGCTCCCGGGAGAAAAGAGAGAGACGAAGAGATAACGACAGCGGAGAGAGAGAGAGAGAGAGAGGAGAAGAGAGAAGAGAGAGAGAGAGAGAGAGCGGAGGGCTAGACATCGAGCGAAGATAAGGAGAGGTATGGTCAGATGAAAAGATTAGTCTAGAGTGCCACAGGGGGCGTTTTGGACATACTGCAAAACGGAAGATAGATACGAGGGTCCGTTGAGTCTCGACAGGCTCCCTGCCAGAAGGGGTCGGTACGTGCCGAGGCAAGCGCCAAGTCAGAGACAGAGCGCTACAACGATACGAGAGCGGTCTAGATATTCTCTCTCTCTCTCCTTCTGCGCTCTCCTTTTCTACCCTTCTCAGCGCTTCTTACAGATCTGTACGTCGT
>CM065703.1:44811353-44813853 GCA_017654935.2 Phymorhynchus buccinoides | reverse complement strand
AATTCTACATATTTTTCACGTTCAAAAATATTCTTGAAAAAATAATAAAGATCAAAACGATTACTCTCCGACATATGTGAGTACCACCGCTGACAGAAGCAGGTAATGAGGCGATCCTTAAAAACCCGGAGAGAGAGAGAGAGAGAGAGAGAGAGAGAGAGAGAGAGAGAGAGAGAGAGAGAGAGAGAGAGAGAGAGAGAGAGAGAGAGAGAGAGAGAGAGAGAACTTGAAAACCTTGAAACTTGAAAATATTAACTTTATTTTTCAAGGATAAAGATTTTAGGCAACGTCTATTCTTCCAATCTGTCCTTGGTACATATACGAACATAGAAGAGAGAAGAGAGAGAGATAGAGAGAGAGAGAGAGAGAGAGAGAGAGAGAGAGAGAGAGAGAGAGAGAGAGAAAAAGAGAGAGAGAGAGAGAGAGAGAGAGAGAGAGAGAGAGAGAGAGAGAGAGAGACAGATGAAAACCGACAGATATACAGCCCACGACATTTAGTGTAACACCAGAAACGATACAAAGAACGACAGAAAATGGACAAGACGAAGAGCGGAAGGGACAGACACAAGCTAGGAACAATAAGCATGTGGGGAAAATGTGACACACACACGCGCGCGCACACACACGCACATGCTCGCACACACACGCGCACATACGCACACGCACGCTATGCACACATATACACACGCATACGCTCATTTACACACACACATACACACATACACTCATTTACACATACACACACACACACAGACACGCACACATGCACACACACACGCACACGCACACGCACGCACACACACACACACACACACACACACATACACACACACACACACACACACACACACACACACACACACACACACACACACACATACACACTGCACACGCTCATTTACACACACACACACACACACCACAGACAGACAGACACACACACACAATACACACACACACACACACACACACACACACACACACACACACACACACACACACACACACACACTGCACACACACGCATAGACTCACTCACTCACTCACTCACTCACTCACAGGTGCGTTTGGAATTCCGAAGATTATGATAGCGCAGTATGGGAACGGCTCTCCTTTTGTGGCCATTATTTATTGCTTTTTACAGACATAGGCAAAATGCAGGTGTTAAAGGTGGACCGTGACGGATGAGTCTTTGCAAGAAACACGTCGAGATCACCAGAAAGACAGCCTTTTCAAGGATCGGAACACTCACTTTGCTCTGGTTTCCTAGAACTTAAACCGTCAAAACGGCGATTTCTCCTTAGCGGAGATGCCGGAGAGAGTAGCCATTTTGGATGGGGTGGGTGGAGGTCACTCATTGTGGTTGAAGCGTTTTCTTTTTTGTAGTGCATTCAAAAATAAAATATTAACAAGGATAAAGATTGTAGGCGATACCTATTCTTTAAATCTGTCCTTGAGAGAGAAAGAGAGAGAGAGAGAGAGAGAGAGAGAGAGAGAGAGAGAGAGAGAGAGAGAGAGAGAGAGGAGAGAGAGAGAGAGAGAGAGAGAGAGAAAGAGAGGGGGGGTTCAATAAATCTTGGAGAGAAGAACATATTATATAACAAAGGGAAAGCACTTCCCATTTAAAAAGATACATATCTCATGTCAAGGTCGCCTAGGGCACCAAATCGACTAGCTTTTGCGCAGCAGGTAAATGGCAGAGAGGATCAAACCTAAAGACTTCTTCCTAAGGCTTCGTGTCCACTGGTGCTGTACGAGGGACCCAGCATGTTTGACAATCGTCAGACAGGCAACGCACGCCTGGCTTAATAACGTGTTGACGGGCTATATACAAAACCAGTTGCTCTCCCCAGCACACCGTGTGTACGTTCGAGAAAATGTCTCCCACGCTGCCGCCTTTGGTTAGGAATATAGGGGTGGTAGTACTCTCCCCCCCCGTGGGGATACAGGGTGGGGTGGGGGGGTCTTCTGTACAAATAGTTCCCCCACCTTCTGTGCTTATAAATACCTCTAATCTGTCAGTCTCTTTGACTCTGCCTTTTCCCTTTGCATGCTGTTATCTACTATCGTTCTGCCTTTCCGGTCCATAAAATGTTAGCCCTAGCAATTAATCATAGTATGCACAACACACAGGCCTACTTTTAACACTTTCACATTGCAGCAGTAGAATTGAAATATGTTAATAAAAAGAGGTGTGGTTTTTTTTACGTACAATTAATACATATTACCCATTTGTTTTGTTATCAGGATTTTAACCTATTTCAATTTTACTTTATCTCGTGAGTGCTTTGGGGTTGTTTTTATTTTGGCATTGACGGATTCAATTGAAAAGATAAAAAAAAGAAATATTTAACGAAAAGAGTTTTTATTTTAATACGTAATTAATTCAAAGCGCATATCTGTTTTGTTATTTATTTTATCAATGCCATGAGAGTCTTTATTTGTTTATGTTGTTTGTTTGTTTATTTGCATATTTATGTACTTATTTGGGTTTGGTTGT
>CM065703.1:44798853-44806353 GCA_017654935.2 Phymorhynchus buccinoides | reverse complement strand
ATTATAGCTCTCTTTAACTGTCTTACTTTGTCCCATTATTCCCGGTCACCGGACGCGGATTATGCAACTCGTCCAGCGTTAGGACGTCTTCGATCGTCCAGTTTACAGTCATGTGATCTCAGATGCGTCATGCTGCCGCTACGCGCCTAACTAAGAACCTGAACTGGCGTGTCCGACGGCCATGTTTCGTCTCTGAGGTTCTGGAAGATTCAATAACAACAACATACAGTATTTATACGGCGCTGAGTCTTGATATAAATCAAATCAAAGCGCACACACACACGTTAGCATTCATAGCGCATTCAACCAAAAACGCAATACAAAGCGAACACACACGTATGACATAAATGCTATACAGCAGAAACAGACCTAAAGGCAAGATAGATAAGAGAAAGAGAGTGGAGCCTCAATGACGGGGGAACAGGTAGGTTTTGAGGTTAGATTTGAAAGCAGAGAGGGTCGGTCGCTGACGGAGAGAAAGAGGAAGTTTGTGCCAAGATGTCGGTCCTGTGACAGCATTCAACAATCCTGGAGATGTTCAACAGTCACGTCATCGACACGACAGGGGCACACAGGGGAGTGTCCAATGGGGGATGCTGTGTGCATGTAATGCACGAGTTTGCCATTACTATTGAATCATCGGTTGAACTGTTACAGGGAGCATTAGTATCGGTACATCGGAGACATGTATGCCCTTTTTATTTTGTTATGATAGGTTCACTAGCTTAGGCTGCGGAGACTCGAACACGTTTAGCTACACATACACAAGGACTGACAACCATGAGAGACAATCAGACAGAAAAACAGAGGGATGCTCCGTATGCTACCTGTTTCAGCCTATGCTGTTTGTTGTTGTTGTTGTTGTTGTTGTTGTTGTTGTTGTTGTTGTTGTTGTCGTTGTCGTTGTTGTTGTTGTTGTTGTCGTTGTTGTTGTTGTTGTTGTTGTTGTTGTCGTTGTTGTTGTTGTCGTTGTCGTTGTCGTTGTTGTTGTTGTTGTTGTTGTTGTTGTTGTTGTTGTTGTTGTTGTCATTGTCGTCATTGTTGTTGTTGTTGTTGTTGTACCCAGGTAGTTCCTTTTAGCGAAATATTCCGAACTATACTGAAATACTCCGAAATATACCGAAATACTTCCGACATATGCCGAAATATACTAAATGTATGAAAGGATGGCCACGGACTATATATTTCAAAGTATGTTGATTTATTTCAAAGTATGTCAACATATTTCTGTATGTCGGTATATTTCGTTACATTTCGGTGTATTCCAGTAGTATTTCGGTATATGTCGTTAGTATTTCGGTATATTTCGTTAGTGTTTCGGTATATTTCGTTAGTATTTCGGTATATTTCGTTAGTATTTCGGTATATTTCGTTAGTATTTCGGTATATTCAGTATATTTCGTTGTATTTCGGTATAGTTCGCTAACAAGAAGTACCCTCGTACCTTGGCTTAAACACTCTACGGATCATCCCAACAGCCGAAGCACTTGAACACTGTGGTACACATACACCAGCTATGGATGAGAACGTTACGCGTGTGACCGTTTCTTGATTACCCCGCCACGTGAGCAGCCACACCCCGACTTCGGAGGATCTATGCTGTGTATAACGTAGATGTTTTGAGCACCTAATAAGATGTTTTGAGCACCCAATAAGATGTTTTGAGCACCTAATAAGATGCTTTGAGCACCCAATAAGATGTTTTGAGCACCTAATAAGATGCTTTGAGCACCCAATAAGATGTTTTGAGCACCTAATAAGATGCTTTGAGCACCTAATAAGATGTTTTGAGCACCCAATAAGATGTTTTGAGCACCTAATAAGATGTTTTTGAGCACCCAATAAGATGTTTTGAGCACCTAATAAGATGTTTTGAGCACCCAATAAGATGTTTTGAGCACCCAATAAGATGTTTTGAGCACCCAATAAGATGTTTTGAGCACCTAATAAGATGTTTTGAGCACCCAATAAGATGCTTTGAGCACCTAATAATCATAAACCTTTAGCTTGCCTTTCTTACCAAACATTAAGCTGTATTTTATTAACCTTTTCAGTTAATTATCTTTGTTGAATAATTAATCGCAGTCATGATAAAGGCCATTGCCTAATAGGACACCCCCACCCCCACCCCCTATGTAGTGCAGTACACACAACAGCCGCGAAGCATTTGTTACAGTCCTGGTTCATTGCGTTTTTCCGTCTTGCCCTGATCTTCTACTATTATTGGATGCATATGTTTAATTATGTAAATGGATGAAAATTAGTGTTAAGCATAGCAAACGATAGAGGATGAAGTACTCAACCTGCAGTAAGAAAGGCAAGACTGAAAAAGTGGAAACAACCGAGAAATGGAGGAGGGGGGGGGGGCGCATATGTGGTTTAAATCAGCCTATTATTGTGTGGATGCTGCTCGCTGCTACGTCAAACGTTTATTCATGAATGAAATGTGGTTTAGATCAGCCGCTGCAGTCATTCGTTCCTGTGACAAAGTACTACACCCCCTGTCTACTAAAGCAGTGAGTACGACAAGTAAACAGTGCGAGAGTGAACAGAAGGGGGAGGGGTGGGGTGGGGTGGAGGGGCGTGGGAGGAGGGTGGGGGGTGGGGGTGGGGGGGGTTCCCTGGCATGTGTCAACGGTCCGTTGTTTGTCGTGTCTCTGCTAAACCCGCGACACGAGACTGGACAGCTTACAACTGTTAACAACGACTGTCAAGAGATGCTACCATGTTTGGGGAGGGGAGGGGGGAGGGGGGGGGGGAGGAAAGGAAGGGCAAGGGTGGAAGGGAGGAGGGAGAAGAGGGGAGAGGGGTGAAGATTGCTTTGTTAAATGGTTGGGGGTGGAAGATGATGGGTGGGAGAAATAAAACCAATAAATGATGTTGTTCTGCAACGCCAGAACACTATGCGCGAACAAAGAAAGTTATATTTGTGTTAATGTTTCTGGGCCTGTATTCACATTGAGGGAGTGTGAGACTTGTCACCAATTTATCTTAGAAGTCCTTCTAAAGTCCTATTAAATCCTACTGCTTTACAAGGACTTCTAGGACATCATGATGATCTTCTTCTTCGTCGTCGTCGTCGCCGATCGCTCATTGCGTCATGCTGCCGCTACGCGCCTAACTAAGAAATAGTTAGGGCCAGCAAGTCCGACTTCGGCTGGAGGAAATGTTTGTGAAAGGGTTTCGTAAAAAAGGCAGGATAATGGACCTGGTAAGGAAGATGGTAGATGACAGTAAGCAAAGGGAAAAGGCAGAGTCAAAGAGAGTGAAAGATTAGAGGAAGTTACAAGCACATAACTTCCAGAAGGTGGGGGAACAATTTATACAAAATACCCCCAGGTATCCCCCACGGGGGAACTAATGATGATGATAAGTCTCATCCTATCTCAATGTGAATACAGGCCCTGGCATAGGCTACTGATCCAGCTCTGAACGAAAAACGAATGATAATCTTTATCAACGCAGAATAAGGTTTAATGGCTGAGCTTATCCACAAAACCTTTCTTTTTTTCCAGAATCGCAAAGGTGATGAAAGCTATGACTGGGAGAAAATATCGAAGCAACTACACAAATATCGATGATATTGCAAGTGTTAAAAATTCACAGATCGACACCCATAACCAGTGCTGTCGATCGTTATCTCATCTAAGAGCTGCAAAACGTTCTAACATCTTGACCATTTTAACGGCGAATGTTTAGGTCGTAACAATCTATGATGCTATATTAAAAGCATCATAATCTTTGATGCTCTATCAAGAGCAACACAACCTTTTGCATTAATTATTAACAGAAAATAACTACCAGCCAAACGACTCACAATCTCAACAAGAATCGAATCAATGATCATCAATTTATTTCTGCATTCTCCTAAACGCCCATTTGTGTCTGGTTTACACGATACTTGAATATGGAAGAATACGCCATAACGGTCAATAGATTCGGATCAAAATATAAAACCACCGTTACCAAGTTTCGTAAAGAGGAACTGCGTTATATTGATTTCCTTAATCAGCTTATCTTGTTGGGGAAATCAGGGTTGTAGCGTTAATCGATGAAATCTGAGCCCGATCTGTTATTATAATGTCTGTTAGCCATAAGTGGCACATTCCCAAAATATCCATGCTCAGCACAAGGAAATGAAGCTGGTCGAAAGATAGGGATTGGGGTTGGGATAAGGAAGAGAGAGAGAGAGAGAGAGAGAGAGAGAGAGAGAGAGAGAGAGAGAGAGAGAGAGAGAGAGAATGAATGAATGAATGATTTATTGCCATCAAGCATTACAGCCCATACAGTAAATGGTTGGTTGGTTGGTTGCAGGAAGTTTTACGTCCTCATAGCCGTAGCTCTTAGGGACAAGTAGTTCTGGTGCTGTAGTCTTCGATGTAGCGGGTACACCTGGAAATTGGTTCATCAACGTTGTTCTTTGGAAAGGGTCGGGTGGGAGGCGCTGGAGTAGAGTCAGTTGGAGTCTTGTCGTAGACTCGTCATAGTTGGTGTTGTCCAAACGGCCCCCCCCCAAAACAAAGGCTGTCTTCAGGGCTACAGGGCGGCCTTCTTCGTGCTCAGGTGCTGCCAGTCCACAATGCAGGCTTCAGGATGACGACGACTCCGATGTTGACACGCAGCAGTGGCTCATTGCGTACATCGACGGATGGGTGGGAGGGGGGGGGGGTTCAGTCCCAAAACGGCCACACCGTCAACCACGTACCGTACCGTCGCGCCCCCAGTCAAAACCGCCGTCCTCCGTCGTCCCGCACTGCAGTTAAACAGCACCCCGTCGCTGGAAGGATGACTGCGCCGCCCAAGACGCAAGGAGAGAGTCAGTAAAATCGACCCTCTCCCTACGGACTCCAGGCTTGGAATGATACAGCAAATCGAAAGCATGTCCAAATATACAAAGAAACCGACATGATCCGACTGACATGGAAACCATGTCAATAATGTCTTCTTCATTGTTTTTCTTTTTTTTTCTTATTTCTTTCATTGCAAGGTAACACATAGTGAACATTGGAACGAAAACCGAGCAGAGTCATTGCAGCGTGTTTTCTGTCACACAGGAAGTCGACACACCGCCATTATCCAAGATGACGCTGCACCAGGCGATGAAGTGCATCAGGTTCCCGCTCCGCACGTGCCACACGTGCCACTGTCTCCGTGCATCCCGTGTCCTCGATCTGCTTTCCTGCTTGGAGCCTGGCCAGTTTGATTCACTCTTCTGTTGACATTGTCGTTTGTGTCTGTTTTAGAAACCAGTGCTTCATTTTATGAAGTTCTACTAAAGCTTAAGTGGGAAACTAAACGTTGTTCCTTTCTAAATTAAGTTATTTTTTTATTTAACTTAATTTAGAAAGTAACAAGGTTTAGTTTCCCACTTAAGCTTTAGTAGAACTTCATAAAATTAAGCACAGAATAGATGTTCGTCCCCACAGTGCTCCAGCACATAATCATCTGACTCAAGGTACCGTACTTCTTTTGAGTCTGATCGATGCAACACCACTTCCTTGATAGACTGGTTTCTGTTTGGGTCTCTCAACAATCTTTGCAACTTTCGATCGAGTCAGTGCGGCTACGTACTTTTTTGTCAGCACCGTCGTCGGCTGCTTCGTCCGTGAGACCTTGGCTGTGGTCAGTGTCAGTGTGCTGTTGTTGGATATCTTGGGGTGGACATACTGTCAGAAACCGGGTGCTGAAGATTGTCTGGGTTAAACAACATGTTTACCGATTCGTTTTCAGATTGGCTATCACTGTTGTTGTTTGTTCGTGTTGTGTATATTCATCCACTTGTTATTTATCTTAATGTTCCCTTTTTGCTGTTATTGCATTATTATGTTCTGTTCCAGTGTCTTATTAATTAGTTTTGGCAGCCAATATTGTGTAACATATCTGTGTTTGAGCGGCTTGTATAAGCTTTAAGTCTGTTGTGCTCATTTGCATTTGTTTATGTCGCTGCTATATTGATTTGCAATACAAATCCGTTTAAACCAAGTGAGTGCAAGCTGTTGTGTGACTGCTGTGTTGTGTGTAGGCCTGCCTTGCTGTTCAGCAGCTTCACACAATGTCGTATCAAACAAGCCTGCACCACAAGTTTCTTCTTGCTGGGCACCAACCTGTTGACGTCGACTCTGTTGAAGCTGCATTGCTCTCTTTTGGTCACGTCGTGTTTGGGAAGGGGGCTTTCTCCTGTACTACTGAATCTGGGTTTTGTCGGTTCAACTGAACAGGGGCAGCCATTGTTGTTGTTGTTGTAGTTGTTGCAGTGTTCATTGCAGGCCTCAGTCGCAAGACGACGACTGTGTATGGTCCATCCCCACATATATATGTACATACCTTCCAACTGGACACGATGTTGGTGGCCAGCAGGGCATTGAGGCTTGCTTCAACAGCTAATGGAAGGCCCCCACACAAACTGTCATTTTGAACCAAAGACTTCAATACCTCAAAGATTTCTTGCACACGTACAAATGAGAGAGAGAGAGAGGGGAGAGAGAGAGAGAGAGAGAGAGAGAGAGAGAGAGAGAGAGAGAGAGGGGGGGGGTTGATGAAGGAAGGAAAGAAAGACCACCCTCTCTTTTCCCATCTCCGCCCCTCCCTTCCCTTCTCCGACATTATCTGTATCTCTCTCCATCCCTGTCTCTCCCTCCCTCTCTCTCTCTGTATCTCCATGCCTCTCTCTGCCTCTCTCTCCCTCCCTCTCTATCCACTCTGATATTCATTTCTCTATCTGTCTTTGTCTCTCTATGTTCATCTGTCAATCTACGAGTGTCCATCTACCTCTTTGTCTGTCTGTCTGTCTGTCTGTCTGTCTGTCTCTCTCTCTCTCTCTCTCTCTCTCTCTCTCTCTCTCTCTCTCTCTCTCTCTCTCTCTCTCTCTCTGTCTCCCCCCTCTCTCTCCCCCTCTCTCTCTCTCTCCCTCTCTCTCTCTCTCTCTCTCTCTCTCTCTCTCTCTCTCTCTCTCTCTCTCTCTCTCTCTCTCTCTCTCTCTCTCTCTCTCTCTCTCTCACTCTCTCTAAAACTTCTTTAATTTACCTCATACCTTCATGCTAGACGAGCCCCTAAAATTGAAATCGTTCGACAAAAACAAACAAAATTCAAACATCCATTGACATTCACCATATTCACCCCACCCACCCCACCCAACTACCCCACCCAACTACCCTACTTCTTGAATTAACCAATAGCAAGCGAACAGTTACACGCCCCGTCGTTTCATTCTACAAGCAGCGTTCCGCCATTCTTCATCTCATTACCGAAACCTGAAGGAACGTGAAGCCAAGCAATTTGGGCAAAACTGTGTCCAAACCAATCAGTCCTTGCCATCAATTTGCACCCAAAGCCTTTGATCCTAACAACTCTCGCGCAGATATTGAGATAGGACAGAGAGAGAGAGAGAGAGAGAGAGAGAGAGAGAGAGAGAGAGAGAGAGAGAGAGAGAGAGAGAGAGAGAGAGAGAGAGAGAGAGAGAGAGAGAGAGAGAGAGAGAGAGAGAGAGAGAGAGAGAGAGAC
>CM065703.1:44788853-44791353 GCA_017654935.2 Phymorhynchus buccinoides | reverse complement strand
CTCTCTCTCTCTCTGGTTTAAATGTTTTATTTTTCCAAATCAACATGAACAACAACTATGACATAACTGAAGCAACAACAAGCAGAGCTTATGGCGTGCTCAGTTCAAAACGAATTACACAGTATAAACATTGGCGGAATTTTACCAGGAAATACCAGCAATACATTTTTGAAAAGAAAGTCACAACAAACCAAACGAACAATGGACATAGCAATAGACAAAAGAAGTAGAATCGACACAAAAATGATAAGAGAGAGAGAGAGAGAGAGAGAGAGAGAGAGAGAGAGAGAGAGAGAGAGAGAGAGAGAGAGAGAGAGAGAGAGAGAGAGAGAGAGAGAGAGAGAGAGAGAGAGAGAGAGAGAGAGAGAGAGAGAGAGAGAGAGAGAGAGAGAGAGAGAGAGAGAGAGGAGACGAGAGAGAGAGAGAGAGAGAGAGAGAGTTCCACCTCACACCACTCTGCAGACCAGAACTCCAACCCCACGTCGCAATAAAACGAAATAGGACACGATGATGACATTAGGATTACATGAAATGACGCCAAGATGAAAACAGAGATACTCCAAAACTAACTGAGTTAAAATATTAGGTGAGAACATGAACTGGTAAGGATGCAAGAGCTGGAAAGGAAGCAGGGGTTTGAATTTTATAGCCTTTTACTTAGCTCTATAAACTGCTGCACGGTTTTGAATATTTGTTCGTTTTCTGACACTGATAAACTTTGATCGCCAAAGAGTAGGGTGTAGGTGTTAGTGATGCATGGGTTAAGTGTTGAGATCGTGTTTATTCTTTCAGCAGCATAATGTCTACACTGCATCAGATAATGTTCAGCATCTTCCGTATTGTGGCCACATGCACATTTGGGGTTATTTAATAAGTGTCTGTTGTACAAGTCACCGTTAATATTGCTCATTCCTAAACGTAGTCTACAATGGTTAACTTGATTCTGTCTGGATCCTACATAATAGTAAGGGGGGACTGTGACATCTGTAAGAGATAAATAACGTTTGAACTGACTAATAGAATCAATTGTTTTAATAGTATCTGGAAGATTATTCCATAAGTTTGTAGTGGTAGGGAGAAAGGAATTTTTATGTAGTTCGGTTTTGGATCGTGGTACTATTCTATCTAATGGTCGGCGTCTATGGTAGGGGTTTTCCTCGGATACTAAGGAAGGGAGAAGATCTTGTAAATATTGAGGGCATTTGCCATTGACTATTTTGTGAAACTGAATCAATTTGTGTCTTCTTCGTCTTTCTTTTAATGAGCAAAAGCCTGATTCTTTATACAGTTTCGCATGACTAGTTCCCCTTACTCCTCCTGTAATGATACGGAGCGCTTCCAAATGTAAAGTTTCTAGTGAATTTGCTTGTGTGTCTGTACAGTTGTCCCATAAAATATCTGCATAGTCAAAATTTGGTAGAACAAAAGATTTATACATAGTTTCTAGAGCTTTACGGCTTAGTCTATATTTGTAGTTTCTGAGACAAGCAATCAACATGTTTACTTTATTAGCTAAAGTTCGAATATGCTCATCCCATCTACAGTTATCCTGAAAAACTACTCCCAAATGTTTGTGAGATGTTGATGGTTCTAAAGTCTGCTGTCCAAAAGTTAGAGGTGTGAGTTGATTGTGTTCACGAGTAGTGTTGAGCAGTTTTGTTTTCTCTTCATTGAATTTGATTTTCCATAGTTTGGCCCATTGTGCAATTTTACGAAGATCTGAATTGAGGAGTTCTACTCTGACAATTGGGTCATTAAGAGCAAGAGATAAACTGGTGTCATCAGCAAACAGTTTGATGATTGATTCAATGTCAGTGATGATGTCGTTAATATACAATAAAAATAACAGGGGGCCTAGGACAGAACCCTGGGGAACACCTGCCGGAATTCTTTTTGATTCAGACTTTTCACCTTTAATGACTACAGATTGTTGTCGGTTATGAAGATAATCGCGAAAAAAATTAAGTAACTTCCCTCTGATACCCGCAGCCTCCAGCTTGTACAGAAGTCCTTTGTGCCAGACGCGATCAAACGCTTTAGATATGTCAAAATAAATAGTTTGTGTTGCTAAACTGCAATCAAATGAAGAACAGAGGTGATTGTATGTAGCTAAGAGCTGGTTCACTGTAGAATCACCTGGTGTAAAACTTGATTGGGATGGGGTAATTATGTTGTATGTCTTAAAAAATGTGTACACATGCTTGTGCACACACCTTTCGAGTACTTTGCCTAGACAGCTAAGAAGTGAAATTGGACGATAATTGTTGCATAGTTCTTTAGGTCCTTTTTTGTAGATAGGGGAAATGTGTGCGATTTTCCATAAGGATGGGAATTTACTTTCATTTAGGCATCGATTGAATAACTGAGTAAGAGGATTGACTATAACATAAAGCGCATGCATCAGAAGCTTGTTGTGTATGAGATCTGGGCCAGTAGCTTTAGTTTTGTCTATAAATTTTTAATAACAGATACAACGTCTTCCTCAGTAAGTACTAATTCA
>CM065703.1:44768853-44773853 GCA_017654935.2 Phymorhynchus buccinoides | reverse complement strand
TCCACTGTTTCTCCAATCCGAATCGAGGGACTAAAGTGCTAGTTAGTTCCCCTGACTTCTTCACAGTGCTTTCCCTTTAAAATCATGTAACAAGCTGCGCACACAAGAAAGTGAAAGGTCAAGATACTAAACAACATAGCCATTTCTACGAAAATCTCTAATCTCCAATGTCCATAAAGTGGATGGACAGATTGGCGAACAAGCTTGCCACACTGTTGCAGCAACTGTCGTGTGTGCCTGGCTTAAAGTTTGCTTTAATCCAGGTATGTTAGCGCCCAGGGCGTGTAATCATGGGTGCGTCTGAGACAGTCAAAACGGTTGGTAGTAGTAGTAGTAGTATGTAAATTAGAAGAAACAGCCAATCGTTTTGGGAGTTTAGTCTAATTTGCATACTACTACCCGTGTTGACTGTCTATAAACACGCACTCATGCTTACACGCCCTAAACTTTACTTGTGCATACAATCACAGTGATATTATATGCCATGCAACTTGATGAAATAAGGAAAAGGAACACACCGAAACACCGAGTTTAATTGACCCAAAGCAAATCATCCAGACATTTTGTTTCCACAATCAAAGAAATGGACATCAATTAAAAACGAAAAATAAAAAGAATATGACTATCATTTTAACTACTGTTCTCGCATGATTTCCATCGGAAATGTCACGTGAGCACTCGCCGCGTGGCAAGGTTTAGAGCTTGTAACAAAGCGCTTCAGCCTTCTTGGGCAACATAAAGGTTTCACGTAATTCGCCGCTGGACGTTTAAAACGTTTGCAAACGCTCTAAGCAAAGAAACTCATGACCAGAGTTTCATTTTTGGGCAGTCGACAGGCGAGAAAAGGCCAACGGGCCAAACGTGTAAACAAGAAAGGGTTGAAGGAAGAACGCGGAAAAAGGAAGAAAAAAGACAGACAAATTGATAACAATGTTTTATACTTTTCCTTTCACTGTATCATGGAAATCTTGTCGCGAGCGGAGAAACTTGCCAGTTTCATGCAAAAATATATATGATCAGAACCAGCGCGGCAAAGCCAGTGTCACTTTTTATGCAAATATCATACTGTCAATCAAGCCAGTTTCCATGGGTTTTAACGCAGACCAAGAGAAATAGAGAGAGAGCAAGAGAAAGAAAGTACGAAGAACAAAAGGATTTAATCTCTCTCTCTCTCAAAAGTTCCATTCACCACTCACTACCTACTTTTGCCATTACAGTATTTTTAATTGTCTTGGTGATATTCATTAACTGACTATTTTTAGATCTAGTTCTATACAATTATCAATGTACTTTTTTGGTTTTTTTTGTTAACTGGGATTGGTTTTGTTCCAATTGTGTTTCCGACCGTTTGTCCATAAGTATAGGTAATTACAGGCATATGTATTAGGCATTATAAAGTCACAGAGGCGTCTCCTGTGAAATTCGGGTTGCTCCCACCTGGAGAGCGCGTCGCAGCCAGAGGCGCGCCACCTATTTGTTTTTTTGTGTTTTCTTTTTTGCATGCGATTTTTGTGCGACTGATGAGGAAGGAAAGGGGGGGGGGGGGGAGGCGGGGGGGTAAATTTTGACCAAATTACAACTTTTTCGTTGCCACTGGGTCTTAACGTGTGCTAAGTGATGTAACATCCAAAACGATGTTCTGTAAATTTAATTAGACCCTTTTTGTTGGGGGGAGGGGGGGGGGGGGGGGGTGCCCTATCGATCAAGTTCAAGTTCAAGTATACTTTAATATCTCCAAAAGAGAAATTCAGGTTAGGTGCAACAACATGACAGAGATACAACATAACTGAAAGAACATTAATCAAACGTGTGAAACGAAATTATACCAACCAAATAATTATCATTAAAATTCATTACATCAACTTACAAATGTGCACATTTAAAACAGAGAGAGAGAGAGCGAGCGAGCTGAGAGAGAGAGAGAGAGAGAGAGAGGAGAGAGAGAGCGAGAGGAGAGATAGAGAGAGAGAGAGAGAGAGAGAGAGAGAGAGAGAGAGAGAGAGAGAGAGAGAGAGAGATAAACGATCAAAAATTGAAGAAGAAAAAAAAAAACAATTCACCTCCTCGTGTTTAAGACCCTCAATCTCAAAGTCTGCTTTCTTTCAGTTTTATGAAAATAACACTAGGCTGATCTTAACCCTATCCCTTTCCCACAAAAAATACTGACACACGAATGTTGGTTGTGGCCAAAAATACACTGTTGTCATTTGTTTACTATTTGCCCATGGTAGAACAACCGTCATTACACGCTGTTTGCCATGGGGGAAGAGTGAAAAATAAGAACTTTTGTACTCTAGTAGTAATAATGCTTGCCTATCACTGTGCTCCCACGGGAAAATGAGTGAAAAATAACAACGTTATGCTCTAGTAATTAATATATATAAGTGGCCTATCACTGTGATTCCATGGATAAAGAGTGAAAAATAATATAACGTACATTTCGACCATAATTAGGGGGTGTGTGGGGAGGGGGGGGGGGGTACAACCATGTCATGTAAGCTAGATCACCTTCGCTTTCTAAGAAGCATCCCATTGTGTGTGCTAGTCAGTCGTTTCCGACTATGACTGCCAGATAGCAGAGCAGACGCGGAGAGATTACGTATTCTGGCGGGCTGGTACTATAATTTCGTTTATAGAGGAGGTGGTGCCTTGCGCAGGGTACATCCCCACTCTCTCGGCCAAAGGGGATTTGAGGACACAGCAAGGCGCGTTGATTTTTTACGGAAGGTTCCTCCAAAAGACCAACCCATCCCTTTGGCCTGCAACTACAGCACCAGAGCCGGGTGCAAGTCAATAGTCTTCCACAAAGAGACTAAAGTGTACCATTGATTTTTCCATTACTGTAGAAAATAATATATTGTACAGCTCTACATGTTACTGTTGGCCCCTTACTACAGGACCACGATGTCAGCCAAGATTCTTCTTCTTCTCTGCGTTCCCAGCCCATATGGCCATTAATGGGTAACGCATGTATGCGTCCGGTATTCAGTTTTCATTGGTCTTCCCGCTGCGTACAGCCGACACAATCCGATTTCGGAGGAGCTCAAAGGAGAGGCAACTACTTGTAAGATTTTGTTTGTAAAAAAGCAGGAGAATGGACCAATATGTCAGAAAGATAGTAGATGATAGAAAGGGAAAAGGCAGAGTCTCAGACAGTCAAAGAGAAAGACAGTGGCACACAGACAGGAAGTCATTAGAGAAAGCTACAGCACAGAACTTCCAGAAGGTGGGGGGGACTAGTTTTACGAACGATCCCCACGGGGAGAGGAAGAGAAATACTAGTAGGGAGGGGGCGGGCTGGTCATCGTCCAGCTGGGGATAGTCAAGCCCCAGTATGGAGGCACGAGGCATCCACCCACTGCCCCAGTCAAGCAATGATAAAAGTCATTAGGGTGATGAGAATCGTGTGTACAGTAGTTCCAGCATTGGTCTGGCAGTACTATACAGCCAGGAGCTGCCTGGGGACTGGGTATCAAACAGGGTTAGGTCTCCCTCGGGGAGGTTCAGTTAAGTTATGCCATTTTCTAACAGTGCCGCAATCTGCTAACTACCATACGTTGACGGTTGGAGCGTTGAACAACAAACAACCCGTGGTTGTCGCTTGTCGATTTGCTTTGATGTGTGTGTGTCAATCTCTCTGTCTCTCGTTTGTTTGTCTGTCTGTCGCTGAGTGTGTGTGTATGATGTCCCTATGTCTGTGTCTGTATGGTGTTTGTCTTTCTGTATGTCACTATGTCTGTCTCTGTCTGTCTGTGTATATGTGTGTCTGTCTGTCTGTGTGTGTCTGTCCTGCTTATCTCTCTCTCTCTCTCTTCTCCTCTCTCTCTCCATCCTAAATCCTCTCTCTCTATCTCTCTCTCTCTCTCTCTCTCTCTCTCTCTCTCTCTCCCTCTCTCCCACACTCTCTCTCTCCCGTTCTATGTGTGCTTGTGTGTGTTCTTTCTCTCTGTTCCTCTCTCTCTGTCTTGTCTGTCTGTGTTCTGTCTGTGTGTGTGCGCTGTTGAGTCTGATTGTCTCTCTCTTTCCTCTCTGCGTGCGTACGCGCGCGCGCGCGCGCGCGCGATGTTGTCTGCGTGTGATGTTGTTGTGTGTGTGAAATGTGTGTGTGTCCCAGTATGTTCATGCATACGCGTGTGTGGAAGCTTACGTGTTATCTGTCTGTCTGCCTGTTTATCTACCTGCTCCTCATCCATCCACTCTCTCTCTCTCTCTCATCCTCGACCATTCTCCTCTCTCGGGTCCTCTCCGATTCATCTCTCTCCTCTCCGCCGTCTCTTCCCTCTCTCTCTTCTCTCTCTCAATCGTCTCTCTCCGTCCTCTCTCTCTCTCTCTCTTATTTTCTGTCTGTATGTGGGTGTATGTATTTAATGTGGACCTGAATCGCGAAAACAAGAGAAAGAGAGATGGAGAGAGGAAGAGACGAGAGAGACAGCACTGACAGACAGGCAGACAGACAGAGACAGACAGAGAGGACAGAGACAGAGACAGACAGGCAGAAACACTGAACACACTGAACACTGAACACTGAAATGTTAATGCATATTGGCCATGGACCACAATACATGTTAGGGGAAGGGGACGCGGATCGACTACAGGAATCATATTATCAAAGTAACTTGTTAGCTTTCCTCCCAATATTTGACTGTGAAAGAGAGAGGGAGAGTACAGAGACAGAGAGAGACAGAGACACACAGAGAGAGAGAGAGAGAGAGAGAGAGAGAGAGAGAGAGAGAGAGAGAGAGAGAGAGAGAGAGAGAGAGAGAGAGAGAGAGAGAGAGAGAGAGAGAGAGAGAGAGAGAGAGAGAGAGAGAGACAGAGAGAGAGAAGGGTGATTTGTGGAACAGAATAGCGGATCAACTTTTGAGATGTTGATGTTGTTGTTGTTGTTGTTGTTGTCATCAGTCTTTGTTGTTGTTAATGAAACCGTTATACAATTACAAACAGAATCAGACCCGTCTTATGATTAGAATTGGTCAATTCCTTCCGGCCTGTAACTGAAC
>CM065703.1:44753853-44758853 GCA_017654935.2 Phymorhynchus buccinoides | reverse complement strand
AGTGTGTACATGTGGGGAGAGATGGTTACCCAGACCGCAATAGCAGGAATCCAATCAAATGTCCGATGCAACAATAAGATATTTGATCAGATTCGTGTACGGGGAGACTACAACTATAATAGCGGACATAACTAGTAGGAATTCGTCAGATTTATGTAGACGGCAGAATTTCACGTCAATCACGCCTCACAAATGTCAAAATCGGATCGCAGTGAATCGAATCGTATGCTGCGTAGCCGGCCCTTAAAGAGCCTGCCACACGTCCACTAAAATCGCACGAATGTACAGTACGATTCGATCAGGTGGTCTGGATGCGCCAATCACATTTGTTCTTGGAGACCACGTGATGGAATCGTATCGTACAGTCGTGCGATTTTAGTGGACGTGTGGCTGGCCCTTTAGACTCAGACTCAGACTGTTTTATTTCTGGTGACGTTTTGAACAGGAATGGCAAATGCCACTAAACACAATACTATTTTTAATTCGTACACCCCCCCCCCCCCCCCCCCCCCCACCCACCCACTCACTCACACCAAGAAAGAGAAAAGAACATGTCAGAAAAAAAACGTAAGTTGACCAAAGGCGATAGTTCACACACGCACGCACGCACGCACGCACACACACACACACGCACGCACGCGCACACGCGCGCACGCACACGCACGCACACACGCGCGCGCGCACACACACACACACACACACACACACACACACACACACACACACACACACACACACACACACACACACACACACACACCTTCCTAGTGGAGGGCGATGCTGAAAGAATCCTGCTTGAATACCATAATTACATAGGCTACGTAAAATGGAAACTTCTTCTTCAGCGTTCAACTGCCTACGCATTAAAACCTCACACCGAGTGCTGCCGCAAACCTGGATGTCCGGAGAAGGTCACCCGCCGTCCCCCAGAGGTTGGTTCCGAGGTCCGTCCCTCCAGGCCAGGTCTGTTGCCGCATCACCCCATAGAGAGGGCAGTCCTGGAGAACATGGGAAGGGGTCTGGTCAGCTTGTCCGCACTGGCATAGAGATGAATCTGCGACCCCAATCCTGCGTAGGTGTGCGCGGAGGCCGCAGTGCCCTGTGTGCGGGCGGAAGGTAGTGGTTGGATTCTCTTCTGTAAAAGGTAAGCAAAATGCACAGCCTAAGCGTTCAGCTTGTCGTTGCTCTAGTTGTTTTGCTGTGGGACTCTATAAAGCTATGTGTTGAATGAACATTATTTTTAAACCAAACAAAATGAACAGTTGTAAAGGTCAGAACCTTAGCAGCTGGCTTTCTAAGCAATGTATAAGACATTTCAATAAACTTGGCTAAACCACTTCCCTGCCTCGCTACGAGATAGTCTCGTAGTGTATGATGTAATTGCATATTGATGATGTCATAACTGTTATGTCATAAGCCTGGGATGATGGTTTTTGGTTTAAATAAGCCTGAACAGATATATCGCTGGACCATTTTCTCAGATTGAGTCTAACAGATTTGTTTTAAACTTTATATTAACAAAATCGATAATTTCTATGTTTTCCTTTGGCAGTGAAGGGGTTTTAAATTAATTAATTACTTAAAACATTACACGGTGCAATGATTCAAAGGGTAAACAACGGATCATTTTGCCTCAAGCTTTCCATCTACACCACAGACAAAATTGTTATCATTTCAAAATAAATCCTGACCATGACGTAACTTAATTGTATGCATGTTATTTGATCAATTAGCTTCAATGCAAATTAAAGTTATTCGTTTCGAATATGCCTGTATATGAGAGAGAGAGTGAGAGAGAGAGAGAGAGAGAGAGAGAGAGAGAGAGAGAGAGAGAGAGAGACAGAGAGAGACAGAGACAGAGACAGAGACAGACAGAGACAAACAGACAGATGGAAATTGAAATGGGCATACCGTTACACATCACGGTTTCAGACAGCCTGTTTTGACAGAAACTGTTTTTGTGGTCACGCAATCAACCAAGTTTGATACAGAAAACTCGGTGATGTTTACATACACATCTGTTTTAAACCAAACAAAATGATCAGTTGTAAAGTTCCGAACCTTAGAAGTTGGCTTTCTAAGCCATTTATAAGATACTTCAATAAACATGGCTAATTAAGACCTTACTCGGTGTAATGATTCAAAGGGTAAACAACGGATCCTGATGGTTCACGCTTTCGTTCTACATCACAGACACAATTGTTTACATTTCAAAACAAATCCTGACCATGACGTAACTTAATTGTATGCATGCTATTTGACCAATTAGCTTCAATACAAATTGAAGATATCCGTTTTGAATATGCCTGTACTTGAGAGAGAGAGAGAGAGAGAGAGAGAGAGAGAGAGAGAGAGAGAGAGAGAGAGAGAGAGAGAGAGAGAGAGAGAGAGAGAGAGAGAGAGAGAGAGAGACAGACAGACAGACAGACAGACAGAGACAGACAGACAGACAGACAGACAGAGACAAACAGACAGATGGACATTGAAATTGGCATACCATTGCACATCACAGTTTCAGACACAGCCTGTTTTGACAGAAACTGTTTTTGTGGTCACGAATCAGCCAAGTTTGATACAGAAAACTCGGTGATGTTTACATACACATCTGTTTTATAGGTCTCTTGATACTGAAACCCATTCCGGACCCTTCTGTAACATGCTTCTCCCACCACACGAAATCTGTGACGTGTAGGTAAACACCATGCTTGGTGCTAACAACATCTGTGACAACAGAGAAACACTATTTTCGTGAGTAAACAATCTCTGCCCGTCTCCCTTCATTTGCATACCCACAGAAAATAAATAGAACAGGCTTGCACCTTCAAGCACATCAAACCTGTAACAATGGTTAAACCTCTATCGGCTCATTGATCGAAGCTGAAGCTATGGATACCTCTACAACAGCAGCGTCAACACCGATTTAGCAATAAAATGGAAAAAAAATATACCCGAACAAGGTTCGGTTTTGGCTAGCAGCAAGCCGTGTTTTTATGGCTCCAAAAAGTGCAACTGTGGTCCATTGCTGAATTAAACTTTATTCTCTCTCTCTCTCTCCCTCTCTCTGGGTCTGTGGGGAAATATTGGCAGGTCGTAAATGCTCCCTGTCGGGCCTCCCTATTGACAGCACGTGCTACATACATTTGCATGACAATGAGGGACCTCGCGCCGTATCACACCCATGACGTAGGTCTACGTGATCTTTTATTAAAAAAATTGGTGGTGCGGGTGGGGGGGAGAAGAGGAGAGAGAGAGAGAGAGAGAGAGAGAGAGAGAGAGAGAGAGAGAGAGAGAGAGAGAGTAGAGCGGTTGTGGTGGATGGTGTTTCTGCAGGCAAATCAACAAGGGAACAACCTGAAGAACAAAGGAAAGATTGCAGTCGGGTTAACCCTTTCACCGCCAATGTCACATTTTAGCACCACAGGGGGTTAACACCCAAGTCTCTAAAAGGGCATGTTATCCAAAGACCCTATTTTCTTAATTTTGGGAGGTAAGGATAGGCCTAATGTTATATATGTCACAGAGGAATTCGCCATATTGCAGATATGTTATTTTCTCTACCAAGTTAAGTTAAATGGTAATTTTGGGCTGAAAAATGGCTGGCGGCGAAAGGGTTAAAATAAATTAATTTGTCAACAGATTTTAAATTCAAATTCGCACACACACACACACGCACACGCACACACACACACATATATATATATAGCATGAAAGAAAAATCTCAGTGAATAGCCAGCTCCGTACCCCTACTCTGAAGGACTGAAAAGTTAGTGCATTTGAAATGCAGAATAGTTTGCTTTGATAAAGCTTTTCTGTGTCCAATGTCTTCATTTGTGAACCTCAGAAACAAAACCAGTTAATGTTAACTTTGAGTAATGTTCGTGTTCAAATAATAAAATTAAAAATTAAAAAAATTAAAAAATTAAAAAGTTATATAAATTGTGCTGATTTACTTTTTACATTCGAGGAAAAGTAAATCAGCACAATTTATATAACTTTTTAATTTTTTAATTTTTTTTTAATTTTTAATTTTATTTATTTTTTGAACACGAACATTACTCAAAGTTAACATTAACTGGTTTTGTTTCTGAGGTTCACAAATAAAGACATTGGACACAGAAAAGCTTTATCAAAGCAAACTATATATATATATATATATATATATTTGTTACGTCAAGTTTGTTCTACTGTCTGTCCCGCGTCCAAGGCCAAAAGCCGAAATATTGGGATTAGTCTACATTCTTTCTTGTTAGTTTTCCTTCTTTTTTTGTTCTGCTATATATATATATATATATATATATATATATATATATATATATATATATATATATATATATATGTGTGTGTGTGTGTGTGTATATACGCTTGGCCCAGGTTACACACCCACTCTCTTGGCATTATCATAGTGGAGATGCTGAATTTGTTTATAATGAAGATGCTTTACCCATGATACATGCCCACTCTCTTAACTAAAGGGTCTTAAGACATCTGGCGTTAGTTCTACATAGTTTGGAATTGATAACTACAAAGATGGACTGAGCGGACATGGATATGAGAGAGAGAGTGAGAGTGAGAGAGAGGGAGGGAGAGAGAGTGAGAGGGAGAGAGAGAGAGAGAGAGAGAGAGAGAGAGAGAGAGAGAGAGAGAGAGAGAGAGAGAGAGAGAGACTGTACTGGGGGATTCATTTTTTTTATTATGTGGACTCAATAGTCCAAATGAATTATCAAACACACACACACACACACACACACACACACACACACACACACACACACACACACACACTGCAACACAAATCTAATTATACACACAGAATGTGGGTCACAACAATGACGTCAAGAAAAGTTACGTGTTGTATTTGTTACGTCAAGTTTGTTCTACTGTCTGTCCCGCGTCCAAGGCCAAAAGCCGAAATATTGGGAATAGTCTACATTCTTTCTTGTTAGTTTTCATTCTTTTTTTTGTTCTGATATATATATATATATATATATATATATATATTT
>CM065703.1:44741353-44748853 GCA_017654935.2 Phymorhynchus buccinoides | reverse complement strand
CCATGCATGTAGGCCTGTCAGTCTGTCTGTCTGTCTGTATGTCTGTTTGTTTGTTTGTTTGTCAATTCGTTGAACTATTCTTCAGAACTATCTTTCGATATATTTAGGCCTGTCAGTGTGTCTGTCTGTCTGTCTGTCTGTCTGTTTGTCTGTCAATCCGTCGAGTGTTTGTTGTTTATTTTTCTTATGGTCATCCCATTTTCTTTCCAACCTAGGGCCTCATCATAATATCTGGTAACATTGTCAACGGGAATTTCCAAAATAAGAATTCCCATCACGGTTATGACCACGTTCTGAACCCAATAGTTATGATATTAGGACAAGTTCTTCAACCCTTTTATTTTACTTTCCTATCTTTCTGTCTGTCTGTTTGTCTGTCTGTCAGTCTGTCTGTCTGTGTGTCCGTCTGTCCGTCTCTCTCTCTCTCTCTCTCTCTCTCTCTCTCTCTCTCTCTCTCTCTCTCTCTCTCTCTCTCTCTCTCTCTCTCTCTCTGGTTTAAACTTTTGTTTATCGTCCGAAAACACAATATCATACAATATAAGACGACGGATGCAGCGACAAGCAGAGCTTATGCATTAACATTTACTCTCTCTCTCTCTCTCTCTCTCTCTCTCTCTCTCTCTCTCTCTCTCTCTCGTCATCTCTCTCTCTCTCTCTCTCTCTCTCTCTCTCTCTCTCTCTCTCTCTCTCCCTCACACAATCTTCCTATTATGCATCGGAGAAACCAGGAGAGCCCATTTTGATTTCCGAAGCCGATGGTAGATGTTGTCTTCAAATGTTATCCAAAGGCCAACGCTTTTCACGTTTGTGTGTGTCGGTGTGTGTGTGTGTGTATGTGTATGTGTGTGTGTATGTGTGTGCGTGCATACGTGTGTGTGTGTGTGTGTGTGTGTGTGTGTGTGTGTGCGTGTGTGCGTGTGTGTGCGTGTGTGCGTGTGTGTGCGTGCGCGTGCGTGTGTGCGTGTGCGTGTGTGTGTGTGTGTGTGTGTGTGTGTGTGTGTGTGTGTGTGTGTGTGTGTGTGTAGGCAAATTGGTTTGTGTTCGGTAAACATTTAATTCAGTATCAGGCAATTAACTCACATATAAAATAAACATAACATTCGGTTATACAAGGGTCCGGGTTAAGATCGATGAAAGGAAAGTACCCCTTAAATCAACCATTTTTGGCACGTTTTGAGTGGCCGCGCTTTTTATCTTTAAAGACCCACCAGGTCACGTGTCAAAATCACGGGTTTCACGTGTTCTCCCTCTTATAGCTGGTAAAAAATCTTGTTTTGACCAGGTTTGACACCCATACAAATGCCCCCAAATTCAAAACGAAACATAATTTTGATTAAAGAGCAGCCTCAAATTGAAGTTGGGGGAATTTGTATGTGGGTCTCAGCTACCCAGAAAAAAAACAACAACAAACAAGGGACTTAATCGTGGTGGGTCAGAGTGTCTTTATTTCAAAACTGAAGTTGCGATTGGTATGACATTTTAGAATCAAGTGAAATCACGATGTGTAAAATATGAAATGATGTGATTGTATCGTTTTTTGTTCTGCTCTCTCTTGTAAATAAGTGATTCTTAACTTTTGTTGATCTCTGTATGCGTATCATAATTAGGCACGACAGTTTGCACAGATCATGGGCAGATGTGTAGTTTTAATTTGTGTACACTGCAATGTATTATGTTAATAAACTTCGTTTAAACCAGATGTGTAGTTTTGACACGCAACTCGATGTAGGTCTCTCAGGCGGATGGGTGTTTGCAAGAAACACGTCGAGATCACCAGGAAAACACCCTTTACAGAGATCGCAACACTCACTTTGCTCTGGTTTCCCAGAAATCAAACCGTCATATCAGCGATTCCTCCTTGGTGGAGGTGCTGGAAGTCACATTCTTTCAGTTTAGATCAAATTTTCACAATACAAGCCTTTTTATTATTTATTTTGTTTTATTCTATACAGTTTACCTAAAGGAGTTTCGTTCACAACACAGAAAACAGCTCCACTGCACTACAACAAAACAGCTTCAACCACAATGAGTGGCCTCCACCCACCCCATCCAAAATGGCTTCTCTCTCCGGCATCTCCGCCAAGGAGGAATCGACTTTTTAACGGTTTGATTTATAGGAAACCAGAGCAAAGTGAGTGTTCCGATCCTTGAAAAAGCTGTCTTTCTGGCGATCTCGGCGTGTTTCTTGCAAAAATGTCATTACGTCAGGGTCCACTTTAACCGAGCAACAAAACATAGGGATGTTTTATCACAACATTTTACTTTTAAAATGCATTCAAATGCATTCAACAATCTGTTGTATTGGGAAGATGCAGTGAAAACGACCCTAATCACATTCAAAGTTAATGCACAAACAATGTTATGGCATAGTACACATTCATGATCGGTCCCCATTAGGAATTGTTCGGAAATAATTAAGGGGAGTAATTTCATGGTGTGTGGGAGTGATCTTGCTTAATTCAATCGGTCAAACAGGAAGAGTTACTCTACCTTCAGGTAGATCCCCAGCTCTCGGCTCGTGTGCTTACATCACTTAGAACACCGTGCGTCATTTAAAAATTGATGTCATTTATATTGCTGCGTCACATTTTGCAAGTTCTCTCAGTTTGTGGATACTGGCCGCCCCTCATTTTTCTAACAAAATGTTTGCAAGTCGCTGACTCGCATCCTGCGGTTTCAAGCTTCGACGCCATTGCTGCATTGTTGCTATGGTATTTGACCGAGTAATGGAGTTAAGCAACTCTAATTTTCACTAAGTGCTCTCCCCTAGTTTCCCCCCCCCCCCCCCCCCCCGAAAATCGTCTATTAACTGTGTGTTGAAGGCATTTCAAAAGTCCATGATTTGGCAAAACATCCCTATATTTTGTTGCTCAGTTAAAAAACAAAAAAACACATGGGAATGCATAAGAGAAGGAAATTGAGATGTATGTCAAAACTAACACATCTACACATGAATTGTGACATTTTTCGTGCCGAACTAAGCTCCCATTTCCACACAATTTAACACCACTTCAACATGCCCAAGTATAGAAAATAACGCGAACTGTACATGTAGGCCTTAACTTACGTCGATGAGTGTAGTTCTTTGGTCTTGCAGAATTAATACAGTACATCACCACAAACGAAGTAAGTTAAACTAACGGTATCAAGAAAAAAATAAAAAATAAGAAAAATAAAAAATGCGCTGTAACAGTGAAAAAACAACAACCACACAGTTGCATAGTATAGATATGCGTTTGTGGCTTTGTATAAATGTACTCATGTAAAATGTATGTACGTTCATGTTCTGATTGTATAAGATAAGGTATATTCTCTGTTGTATTTGTATTAAATATGTAAAGCGCTTAGAGTCCTAAATCAGAGAATAGGCGCTATATAAATAATCATTATTATTATTATTATTATTATTATTATTATTGTTATTATTATAACAAACACACGGACAGACGTGTGTGCAAACCTCAAAACCTGCCAGTAGTAGCTCTTCCATAAACCCGCCCCCCCCTTTCTCCCCCCACTTCCCCTTTCCCTTGAGCTTACACTACCCCGCCCCCCCCCCCCCCCCCCCCGCGCCCCGCCCCCCCCCCCCCCCGCCCTCCCCCCCCCCCCTCCTTCCCCTGTCTCACTGGATGACTTGCCCACAGAGTGAGTCAGCATAACGACAGGATTAGGGGGGAAGGAGGTTCCATATAGCGCAGGGGTAAAGGTAAATATATAGCAAAATAGTTCCCCCACCTTCTGGAAGCTCTGTGCTTGTAACTGTCTGGCACGCTATTTGACTCTGCCTTTTCCCTTCGCTTTCTATCATCTACTATCTTTCTGACTTATTGGCTCATTCTCCTGCCTTTTTTCCCAAAAAAATGTCCAAATAACTTTTCTCCTTTGATCTCTACGCAGCGGGGAGACCAGTGACAATTGAAAACGGACACATACGCACATTACCTATTATGGCCATATGGCCTGGGAACGCAGAAGAAGAAGGAGAAGAAGAAGCTGATGGTGTGTGCATTTCTCTACTGTTCTTGAATAAAATTCACCAAGCAGTTTATGAGAAAATCGGACCAATCTGGATGTACCCCCCAAAATATCTATAACAAAATAAATAACAATCATCAAGGTCATGAATATCGACAAGAACCTTCCTTTTGAATATGCCTACCCTTCTACCAAAATTTATCAAAATCCGTCCAGTAGTTGACGAGAACATCGGAAGACAGACAGACAGACGGACAGACAGACAGACAGACCCAAAACAATACCTGTCTAACTTCGTCTGGCGGGGTATAAACGACTGCAGCAATGGCCGTGAGGCACTAGTGTAGCATAGTAGCAAAGCAGTCAAACATTTATTTATGCACGCTGCTCAGTCAGCCGTGTCATTTGATTTGACTTATTGATCAGCCCCGGTGATCGATTCGGCTTGCCTCACTTCCGGACTGCGTCGGTCGGTAGTGTCCCACCCCCCCCCCCCCCCCCCACCCCCCAGCCCCCCCCCCCCCCCCCCCCCCCCCCCCCCGCCTCTCCTCTCTGCACCCCCACCCCCTTATTTTTTGAAACACAATCACTACCACCACGTTTGTTTGTTTGTTTTTGGTTGTTGTTTTTCTTTCTATTTCCACCGCCAGCTTGACAATGACAGATACCCCGTCTCACCCGCACATTATATTACATCTTCCCCCGTCTCTCTCTCTCTCTCTCTCTCTCTCTCTCTCTCTCTCTCTCTCTCTCTCTCTCTCTCTCTCTCTCTCTCTCTCTCTCTCTCTCTCTCTCTCTCTATGCTGTGTGTGTGTGTGTTTGTGTGTTTGTTTTGTGTGTGTGTGTGTGTGTGTGGGGGGGGGGGGGGGTTCTTTCATTTAACGTCTATCTACTTCTCGTGATATTAGACGGATGTGTGTGTGGTGTGTGTGTGTGCGTGTGTGGTGCGTGCGCATGTGCGTGTGCGTGTGCGTGCAAGCAAGCAAGCGCGTCACAGTGTGTGTGCGAGAGCGAGAGAGCGAGAGAGAGGTGAGAGAGAGCAGAGAGAGAGAGAGAGAGCGAGAGAGAGAGTGAGAGAGAGAGAGAGAGAGAGAGAGAGAGAGAGAGATGAGAGAGAGAGAGACAGAGAGAGAGAGATTCAAAGTCAAAGTCAAAAATGTTTTAATTGTTAGGCCTCTGGCCCCAAACAATAGAGTTCACAAAATTATCATAAACAAACAACACCTTCATCGTGAATAATGTTATTGACACTCAGCTTGCAGAGAGAGAGAGAGAGAGAGAGAGAGAGAGAGAGAGAGAGAGAGAGAGAGAGAGAGAGAGAGAGAGAGAGAGAGAGAGAGAGAGAGAGAGAGAGACAGAGAGACAGAGAGAGAGACAGAGAGACAGACAGAGACAGAGACAGAGAGAGAGACAGAGAGAAACAAAGAGAGAGAGAGACAGAGAGAGACAGAGACAAACAGAGAGAGAGACACAGAGAAACAAAGAGAGAGAGAGAGAGAGAGAGAGAGAGAGAGAGAGAGAGAGAGAGAGAGAGAGAGAGAGAGAGAGAGAGACATAGAGAGAGACAGATAGAGTATGCAAGCCTAGACCTGACCTGTGTGTTCCTGACCTAGAGGCAGTGTGGGTGGAGCCTAAATCAGGTCAACAAACATTACTTGCAGGAACATTTTATAGACCACCTGATGCGACTGTGGCTTACTGGGATTTAATAAACCAGTCTGTTCAATTAGCCGGAAATACTCCTCGTAGATACAATGATTATTCTTGGCGATGTCAATGCTGATTGTTCTATTCAACTCCCACCTCATCTCCAGAACACATTGAGTACTAACAATGTATTTCAGTTAGTCAAAATTCCAACTCGTGTTACTGAAAATTCATCAACAATAATTGACTTGATGATTACACCATGTCCCGACATCATCCAAGCTACAGATGTCTTACCACCTATTTGCATCGATCACTCATCTCCTTACACTGTCCTAAAACAACACCATAGATCTAACACCTGTTGCAAACGTACGATATTCAATTACTCAAAGCTAAATGTTCAAAGGCTGATTGAAGAACTAACAAATACTGATTGGGAGGGAATTTTATCATTGGATTCTATTGATGATGCTACTGAAAAAATTTCTGAACAACTCATGTGCATTGCACAATTATGTATGCCAGTAAAAGAGATTAAAATTAACGAACGTGATGCACCATGGATCACTATAGAGATTAAAAACTTAATTAACAAGAAAAATAGTATACATAAACTAGCTAAGCTTTTCAATCTGGATTGGACTTGGGCATTGTTTCGTCGAACGCGAAATGATCTTACTAACACAATCAAAGTAAGAAAAGCTGAGTACATATCAGAATTGGATAATCGAATTTCCTCTCCGAATCGCTTCCGCACAAAAGACTGGTGGAAATTAGTTAAAGCATTTATTTCTGAAAAAGGTCTACCCCAAGATGAAATTCCTCCTATTGAAGATAATGACAGGATTTATTACACTCCTAAAGAAAAGGCCACATCTTTCAATAAGTATTTTGCTGATCAATGTTCTTTAAATGATCAGAATGAAGAAATTCCAAAATTAAACGAGTATCATAGGTCCATCTCTCAGTTAGTTCTCACTAGAGATACAGTATCAGAAGTATTAAAAAATCTTGATCCTAAAAAAGCTGTTGGTCCTGACCTTGTGCACAACCAACTTTTAACTGCTGCGGCTGATGCTATTTGTGAACCATTAACATACATATTTAACCGCTCATTAACATAAAGTAGATTCCCTTCTGTATGGAAAGTAGCTCATGTTACACCTATTTTCAAGAAAGGGGACAGACAAAAATGTGAAAGCTATCGTCCTATCTCGTTACTGAGCTGTATAGGTAAAGTTTTAGAAAAATGTGTTCAAAAACATGTATTCAAACACCTTTTAGACAACAATCTTCTGACAACAGCACAGTCTGGTTTCATTCCACATGATTCTACTGTGTATCAGCTTTTAAGTATCTATGATGACTTCTGTAAATTTTTAGACTCTAAAATAACTGCACAAGTGATTTGCTTTGATGTCTCTAAATCCTTTGACAAAGTGTGGCACCGAGCTTTATTGTATAAACTCTATGCTCTTGGTATTCGGGGACAGCTGCTTGAGTGGTTTGCTGACTACTTAAGTGATCGAAGCCAGGCAGTCGTATTAAAAGGAACTAAATCGCCTTATCTCCCATTATCAGCGGGCGTCCCTCAAGGTTCTGTCCTCGGACCATTACTCTTTCTAGTCTATATAAACGATATCACTATTGATATTGAGTCCATTATTAAGTTATTTGCTGAAGAAAATGCTGACATTCGAACAGAAATCTTAAACTCCGATCTGGAGAAAATTGATTTATGGGCCAAAAAATGGAAAGTCAAATTTAACCAAACTAAAACTGAATTGATGACAATATCCAATCAAGCAACACCACAAACATACCCTTTGAAATTTAATGATGCAATTCTACAGGAAACAGACTCACACAAACATC
>CM065703.1:44739584-44740853 GCA_017654935.2 Phymorhynchus buccinoides | reverse complement strand
CCATATCATAGACGTTATCCTTTTGAGAGACAACTACCAAGGTGTAGGTTAGAACTATGCAAGTCTTCTTTTTCCCTTCAACTACAGTTCTCTGGAACAATCTCCCCGACAATATAAAACAGTCTGATTCTCTGAGTATCTTAAAGCGTTTCCTTAGCTGCAATGACAGTTGTGTACCTACTTACTATTATTTACCTGACAGACTTTCTGAAATAAACATCTGCAAATTGAGACTTGGAATGAGTGACCTAAATGACGATTTATGTAAACGACATCTCTCCAACAACTCATCTTGTGCGTGTGGCTCTCCCACCGAAGACTTTAATCATTTTCTACTGGACTGTCCCTCTCTTTCAAACTGCTCGTGCCCAGACGATTGATATGTTGCCTACTGATGTAAAATCTGATGTAACAGCATTACTGTCTGGTAGCCAGCATAGAAATCTATCTGAAAACTCACAAATAGTATCGACAGTTAGTAATTCTTTGCAACTATCGAAAAGATTTATCACTGATTAATTGCTTTACTTGGTTCTTATGATCTGTTTTGATTCACATACCATGCTGCCCTGGTTGAAATGAAATGCTTTCGCAATGGTCTACTTGTCTTGATGCTGAAACATGATGTATTGGGTATCTAATTAACTAACATAACCTTGCCCCTACTTGTCATACTTGTACTTGTCGTACAATTATCATAATTTTGTAATTCTGTACTGTTTCTTCTTCTCCCCCCCCCCCCCTCTTCTGTATGTATTTTTTTGATTGGTTGTTCATGAATATGTCTATGAATTTGTTTATTCTCCTTTACTTAGTATTCCCACGTTGTTATACTTTTGTTTCTGTTCCCTTCCTTTCATCATTTACTCAGTGTACTAATGTCACTAGTTGCAGCCAATACTGTGTACTTCAAATGTTTTGAGCACCTAGTATAAGCTTTAAGCTTGTTGTGCTCTGTGATCCTTATTTTGATGCTGCTTTGTCATGTGATTGTCTATGAATAAATGTGTTTTAAACCATAATATATATATATATCATATATATATATATATATATATATATATATATATATATAGAGAGAGAGAGAGAGACGTAGAGAGAGAGAGAGAGAGAGAGAGACGGATCGGAAGAGAGAGGAGAGACAGAGGTAGAGAGACGCAGGGAGAGAGACAGGCAGAGAGATAGAAAGAGAGGCGCAGGCAGAGATGGATATCAAAAGGGTGAGGATAGAAAGAGCAGCAGCAGGACTAAGATAGCATAGAGGGTGAT
>CM065703.1:44704584-44727084 GCA_017654935.2 Phymorhynchus buccinoides | reverse complement strand
CTGCGCCGTAGGTTACGATTGGGGAAACTAGTGCATCATACAGTGTTGTCACTGTCGACAAGCTAATGTTTTGACCATAAAAGGCTCTCTTCAGAGAATGAGCAGCTTTGTTGCCTTGTTTTGCAAGGTGGTCCTGTGCCTCCTTGAAGTGGCCCACTCCTAGATATTTATATTGATCAGTTGTCGCAATAACATTATCACCACATTTGAAGTAAATGGGTATCTTCGAGTCTGTCTTGGTAAATATGACAACTTTCGTTTTGTCTTAATTGATTTTCATTCCCCAGTCTAGACAATATTTGTGTAGATTATTTAGTTTATGTTGGAGGCCCTGTTTTGTCGTGGACAGAATTGCTAGATCATCTGCATATAGTAGACATGGGATTTCTGTTTCAGTCCTATTTGGGATGGTTGGTGAGTCATTATCCTTGAGGTACTCTACTATGTCATTTATAAATATGTTAAATAGGGTTGGGCTGAGTGTATTGCCTTGGAGAACACCCCTTTGTATCAGTATCTCTTCAGAGACACAGCCGTTATTTCCTGTGCAAATCCTGGTCCCTGAATACATATCTCTTAGGGTTTGAAAACAATTCCCATATATTCCAATTCTTCTCAACTTCATCATTAGGGCTTCGTGCCATACACTATCGAATGCCTTATGGAAGTCAACAAAACAGCAGTACAGTCTTTTTGTCCTTTCCTTCAGGGCTTCGTCAACTAGTTTTGATAATACAAATATTTGATCTGTTGTTCGAAATTTCTTTCTGAACCCTGCTTGCTCTTTTGCAAGCAGATTGTTTATTTCTAAATAATTAGTAATTCTATCATTCAATATGCTGCAAAAACTTTGGCCAGTGCACTATTTAAAGTTATGCCTCTGTAATTATTTGGATCAAACTGATTGCCTGATTTATAAATGGGTGCAGTTATCCCTATTTTCCATTCATCTGGATAAGTACCTGATTTCAGAACGAGATTAAAAACGTCTTTTATGAGAAAGGATATTTCTGTGAGCATTGCTTTAAGAGTTTCGTTTCTCATTCCATCTTTTCCACATGCTTTTTTTGTTTTTTGTTTTTTAACAGCGTTAATTACTTCTTTTTTAGTTATCTCATAATCTAAGTTATGATTTATAGAGTTATGTAATTCAGGAGTCAATGACATTTCCTCTAGTTCTTGTTTCTTGTTTATGCTAAGGTTACTCTTCTGATCATACACTTCCTTATCGAATGTTTGTAGCTCTTTTAGGGTTTTCCACACAGAGCTGGGGTCTGTTTCTAGCGCTTCGTTTAAGGAGCTGACGAGCTTCACTTTGTACACCCTTTTTGTCTTTTTTAGTAATCGGTTATAAATTTTACATTGTTGAAAATACTTTTGTTTGAGTCGTTTGCTTTGTGGATTTCTATTTACAGCGTTTAGTAACGATCTTACCTCCCTTCTTTGTGACTTACAGTCTCTACTAAACCACCTCTTTTGTTTTTCTTGTTATACTTTTTCCCTCTTTGTTTGTGCCGAAGAGCCATTCTTGCTGCGGTTGAAAACATGGAAGTTAGTTTTCCTACCGTTGTATTTATGTCGCAGTGTGTGGGTATATTAGTTCTGTTTTTATTTTCAACGTCTTGTTTTATTTCTCGTATTATTTTACGTATGACTGGTAATTTGGTGGTAGCTAATAGCTGTTCGGCAGAGTTTTCATCTCAATTAAATATTACATCATCATCGCCTGGATTTTTGTGAAGGTTTAGTAGTGTTCCGCTATCATAATTTAGTCTAAACGGATTACTTTTATTTTGGATGGGTAACCGTACTAGCAATTCTAATGGGCAATGGATGGAGGATTGAGTAGGATTAGTCACTTTCATTTTTAACATACGTCTTAGAATACTGTGTGAGCAAATACAATAGTCTACCACACTGCTACCCTGCGGACTACAGCATGTGTATGATCCTTCTAAATCCCCTAATACTCTCCCGTTTAGTATGCACATTTGGTTGTCTACACACAAATTGAGTAGACGGCGTCAGCTCTTATTTGTTGTGCTATCCATGGAGCGTCTTCTCGTGAACTTGTCCATTCTATAGTCCTCTGGTAAGTCATAAAAGTTTTTTTCAGTGTCCATGGTAATAAAGTCAGCTTGATCTGAAGACCTGGCATTAAAATCACCACACAGTATGATGTCGCACTTGGGCATGAGTTCTTCAATCTTCCTTTCTAGCGAGTCCCAGATCTGTGTAGTGAAGTCTTTGCCAAAGGAAGAGTTTGCTGGCGGTATGTATACACAACCTATAAATGTGTCTCTATTGTCAACCTTAAATGGTGCTTTAACATGTATCCACGAAATGTCACTGTTATTCATTGGTGAAAATTTGACATATTGTCTATATTGTTGCTTTATATAAATAGAAATACCCCCAGATGCCTTTGATACTTTCCCTCTTTTCTGTCTGCAATAGTGGACTCCTGGGGCAAATCCAGGCAAAAATAAATTACAAGCCCTCTCTTCATCTAGACGGGTTTCTTGTAAGAAGATTATATCAAAACTAGACATAAAGTCTATCACATTTTTCTCAAATAATTTGTTAATTCTTAGACCATCTTCTGTCCCTATAAATCCCCGGATATTCCATGACAATATGCGTAATGAAGTTGTGAAAGCTATAATCGAGAAGGGTTATTGAGTGCTATGGAGAAGTCAGTGAAGTAATGCACTGAGGCTAACTAAGACTTCCCTTACATTGGAAAGAATTAATGTATCAATAAAGTCACCCCCGGTGACCTCGGTTGTAGTTGTGACCCCGGTTGTTGTCTTAACCCCGGTTGTAGTCATGACCCCGGTTGTAGTTGTGACCCTGGTTGTTGTCGTGACCCTGGTTGTAGTTGTGTCCCCAGTTGTCATGACCACGGTTGTAGTCATGACCGCGGTTGTAGTCATGACCGCGGTTGTAGTCATGACCCTGGTTGTAGACGTGTCCCTGGTTGTCATGACCCCGGTTGTTGTTGTGACCCCGGTTGTAGTCATGTCCCCGGTTGTTGTCGTGGCCCCGGTTGTAGTTGTGACCGTGGTTGTAGTCGTGACCGCGATTGTCGTGCCCCCGGTTGTAGTCGTGACCCCGTTTGTAGTTGTGTCCCTGGTTGTAGTCGTGTCCCTGGTTGTAGTCATGTCCCCGGTTGAAGTCGTGACCCCGGTTGTTGTCGTGGCCCCGGTTGTAGTCGTGACCCCGTTTGTAGTTGTGTCCCTGGTTGTAGTCGTGTCCCTGGTTGTAGTCGTGACCCCGGTTGTAGTTGTGTCCCCGGTTGTAGTCGTGACCGTGGTTGTAGTCCTGACCGCGATTGTAGTCATGCCCCCGGTTGTAGTCATGCCCCCGGTTGTAGTTGTGTCCCCGGTTGTAGTCGTGACCGTGGTTGTAGTCCTGACCGCGATTGTAGTCATGCCCCCGGTTGTAGTCGTGACCCCGGTTGTTGTCATGCCCCCGGTTGTAGTCGTGACCGTGGTTGTAGTCCTGACCGCGATTGTAGTCATGTCCCCGGTTGTAGTCGTGACCCCGGTTGTTGTCATGCCCCCGGTTGTAGTCGTGACCCCGGTTGTTGTCATGCCCCCGGTTGTAGTCGTGACCCCGGTTGTAGTCGTGACCCCGGTTGTAGTCGTGTCCCTGGTGGTAGCCCTGTCCGTGGTTGGCCGTGGAGCCCCGGTTGTCGTGTCCGCGGTTGTCTGTGTTGTGTTGGTTGTGGTAGTGTTGTCGCCTGTTGCCTTGTTGTAAAGGAGCGTCATCAGAATGCTTGTGAAAGTGTGATGGCCTTCTTTCATTTCCTTTCACTCTGTGTTCTCCCTTGAGTTTCCGGCTACTGTGTTTGGGTTTTTCCCAGAGCAAGGCCGCTGCATGTCTGCCTAAGTTGCCAGCCAGGATGCTGGAGCCCTTGTCTGTGGGGTGGATGTTGTCCCTCATCAGACGGTTGTCACTGGCTTTGAGGTTGTGGTGTGAGATGAAGGTGACCCTCTTCTCCTCCAACAGGGCAGCGGCATTCAGGGCATTGAAGAGATCAACCTTGGTCTGCAGCTCTGGGTCATTGACTGGGGCCACCTTGCTGACCACCACTCGGATTTGCTGATGGTTGCGGAGGATATCCCTGACTAGGGACACCAAGCTGGCACTGGCGTTTTGGGGGGTGGCGCATTTCAAGTCATTTACACCTGTATGGATAACCACTGCTTTTGCATTGTGGAGGCTGTGTCTGCCGCATTCCCCAATGGTAGATGATTTGTTTTTAACCACCTTAACCGGGTTTCAGTTTTCACTGGTCTACACGCTGCGTATCGCCGACACATTCTGAGTTTGGAGGAGCTCAGAGGAGAAAAAAAGTATTTGGATGATTGTTTTTGGGAAAAGGCAGGAGAATGGGCCAATAAGTCAGAAAGATGATAGATGACAGAAAGCAAAGGGAAAAGGCAGAGTCAAAGACAGTGGTAGATTAGAGGAAGTTACGAGCACAGAACTTCCAAAAGGTGGGGGAACTAGTTTTACGAAAGACCCCCCCTCCCCAGTATCCCCACGGTGAGAGACTCGCGTAGGGGGCGGGGTCGTCCAGCTCCCCGTATGGAGGCACGAGGCATCTACCCACCGCCCCAGCCACCTAGTTCCAAGGAGTAGTGACTTAGTGTCTCCCCACATATCAAACCTCAGAGTCGCGGCGTTTGCAACCATTGCATTACTAATACTTTGCCCCTTGAATCAAATGACTGTTATCACTGGTTGGCATTAGCCTGCAGTGTGGGCCAACAGTAAATGAGAGCTGTACGATACGTGATTGTCAACAGCATCGGAATATCGTAGTGCAGCTGAGTCTTTCGTGGAAGACTGTGACTCTCTAACTAGGGGGCATTTGCACCGGCTCTAGTGCTGCAGCCAATGGGATTGGTTGGCCTTTGGGGACCTTCCCCAACGCCAGCTGTCCCCAAATCCCTTTGGCTGAGAGAGTGGGGAGGTACCCTGGGCAAAGCTTATCCACTATGAACAAATTTTAACCCAGCCTGTCGGAATAGCGGTTCCCCCCTCTGCTACCGGGCTGTCAAATTGGTTTTAACGATTTAAAAAAAAATTGATAACATATGCAGACGAGCACAACAAACTTAAAGCTCATACAAGGCGCTCAAATACAGATATGGTCCACACTATTGGCTGCCAAAGGTAATAAGTCACTGGAACAGAGCATAATCATGTGATACTTATAAATGACGGACGAGAATACACGTACATTACTAATGTTGGGTATTAAAAGTTTAGACGGAAGAGATCATTTTAAATCGGTTCTAAATGTGTGTTGCTGTTGTTGTTGTTGTTGTTGTTGTTGTTGTTGTTGTTGTTGTTGTTGCTGTTGTTGTTGCTGCTGCTGCTGCTGTTGTTGTTGTTGTTGTTGCTATTGTTGTTGCCATTGTTGTTGTTGTTGTTGGCTTAAACGCAACTTTTGAAATGATCCCAAAATGGTTGTTTGCAATTTTAAAAATGGGTGCATATGCAGAAGTGACGACGTCTGTGTTTCTCTGTCATTCCTTGTAATTTTGTCTCATAACAACAGAACATCTCAGTCTGTTTTCCATAGGTAACAAAGTGAAGAGGGCAGCTATGCAAGATTTACTCATGCCGGTGTTGCATAAAATACCTAACCCATGAAATAAATACTCTTTCCTCATTCGAATTGTTTGCTGTTTACGGCGAGTCTATGTTTAACGTCTTCTCGACCGAAGTCATATGAGACATTGAATTGCTGATTAGGAAAGATTCACCCTTAAATACGTTCAGAGGCGTCTTGTGGCATGCAGGAAGAACAGATGATTCGTCACTAAATATTGAGAAGTCAGTAATATTTGTCCAATATTTATTATTATTCATTTTTGTTTGCATGGGTGGTTGTTTGTATCGTCCCACATTTTGAAAAATACGAAACTAAGTGGCATGGCTTTGTACATCGATTTCCCGGTAAAGATGTAGATTTACAACCTCCCGCTCTATTTATGGGTTCTCTCCGTGTAGATTGAGCACTTAAATCTCAATATTTTAAATAATAGTTGACTTATTTCTCACATGAAATAATAATGGTTCTAGTGTGAATGCGAAGGGTACTTATTTTATGGGAGGTATTTATTTCTCATGGCACCGGGTCCATGTATTGTTCTCTCTTTAAAAAAACAATTTTTTTTTTTTTGGGGGGGGGGGGGGGCATGTCAGCCCCCAATCCTCTCTCTCTCTCTCTCTCTCTCTCTCTCTCTCTCTCTCTCTCTCTCTCTCTCTCTCACACTCTCTCTCTCTCTCTCTCTCTCTCTCTCTCACACTCTCTCTCTCTCTCTCTCTCTCTCTCTCTCTCTCTCTCTCTCTCTCTCTCTCTCTCTCTCTCTCTCTCTCTCCCTGTGTCTCTCTCTATCTCTGTCTGTCTGTATCTATATATATATATATATATATATATGTCTCTCTATCTCTGTCTGTCTCTCTGTCTCTCTCTCTCTCTATCTCTGTCTGTCTCTCTCTGTCTCTCTCTCTCTCTCTCTCTCTCTCTCTCTCTCTCTCTCTCTCTCTCTCTCTCTCTCTCTCTCTCTCTCTCTCTCTCTCTCTCTCTCTCTCTCTCTCTCTCTCTCTCCTTTTCGCTTGCTGGCTTGCTCGAAAAAAAAAAAAAGAAAATTTTTTTTTGGGGGGCAAGAAAATATGTCTGCCCCCCCCCCCCCTCTGAGTCAGGGAGGCAGCCGCCCCCCCTGACCCCCGCCCGCCCTGTTCCTACGCCACTGATCTATACATTAAAAAGGTCAACAGCCGAAGTAGAATTTGGAGCTTTTAACTATACTATGCAAATGAAAAAACAATGCACCCCGTCAGTAGAAAACAATCTGACCCCATTGCAACTGTGAACTTTGCATCGTAAATGATCAAACATGAGATGTTTTTGTTCTAACTCAAACCACTAATTGTTTCTTGGATAATAAACATGTTTATGCACTTAAACAAAGCCCCCAACATGCACTCAATGAAAACATTTAAAGACACACTGGCCCATCACGATTAAGTCCCTTGGGGTTTTTTTCTGGGTAGCTGTGACCCACACACAAATTCCCCCAACTTCAAATTTGAAAAAGAAAATGAACTGAAAAGAAACAAACTTCGAACAAACAAAACGAAAAAAAAGAAAAATCACAAATTACACAGAAAGGACCCGGTGTCATGAGAAATAAGTGCCTACCGTGAAATAAATGCCCTTCAAAAGCGCACTAGAGCCATTCCTATTCCATTGTAATAAATAAGTCAACTATTATTTAAAATATTCATATTTAAGTGCTCAATCTACACGGAAATAACCCAGAAATAGAGCGTGAGGGTGTAAATCTACATCTTTGCCGAGAAATCGATGCACAAATCCATGTCACTTAGTTTCGTATTTTCCAAAATGGCGGACGATATAAACAACCATCCGTGCATACAAAAATAAATAATAATAAATATTAGAAACATATCCCTGACTTCTCAATATTTAATGATGAATCCTCTGTTCTTGCTGCATGCCACAAGACGCCTCTGAATGTATTTAGGGGTGAATCTTTCCCAAACAGCAAACAATTTGAATTAGGAAAAGAGTATTTATTTTATGGGTAAAATATTTTATGCAACACCGGCATGAGCAGCTGAACACAATACAAATTAAAAAGATGTTGTGGCGACATTAAAAAAAACCCACACCTCTACATAAGGTACGTATGCATTGCAATACAAAATGACTGAATGGTTAAGATTACCACGACATGGTTACTTGTTAGGCAGGTTCGAGTCTGTCAAAATCATTATAACACTGCCAGAACTAACAACTTAAGGACCCCACACGTCACGTGCCACATTCACTCTTATGCGTGGAAGATTCCTTAAGAGTTCTTACCAACAATAAGAGGGAAAACACGTGAAAACCGTGATTGTGACACGTGACGTGCTGGGTCTTTTGGCTGGTAAGAAATCTTAATAAATCTTCCTAGCATAAGAGGGAATGTGGCACGTGACGTGGGGGGTCTTTAAAGTGGGTAACAAATATAAGATTGGACGGTCCAGTATATAAATCTAAAACCGACCGAAAGTCAGTTGTGAGATATAATCAACTACTCCTTTAATGGTCCACACGATAGCCTCCAGAATAATAGAGGAATGCACTCCAACCAGTACCGTGTAGGCACAGAAAAGCATGGTATAAAGAACATAAAAGACGTTTCTGTACTTCTTGCCTTTGAATAGCGTTGTCCTTGTTGGTATGATCCGTCATCTGTTTCTTAACTTACTAAACCTGACAATGTGGTTTTTTTGTATACGTGTACTTTAGAATCTTGAATCAGTTGAATACATGCGGTCTTTCATTTTTACGCCCATACGGCAGGTGGGGGAGAGGGGGGGGGGGTAAAAACGCTCTGGTGGGAAGATCCTGAATTGCCCTTACTTGGGGTGCTTTTTGACACAATGAAAGAAGCCAATTTGTTTCCGCCTGTTGGGGCCTTTTTCGTTGACTTGCACGTGGACCTTTGCTGTCAGACCGGGCCGGGTATGTTCGCCCCTTTTGATACTAACACCTCCATTCAACGGATCACCCCGCCCGTTTTCACGGCAAACCCGTTTTGTCCCCCCCCCAAAAAAAAAAAAAAAAAAAAAAAAAAAAAGGCAACTCTTCACTTAGACGCTTGGCTTGGCCCTGGCAGGGGTCTCCCCATTCACCGCTCCACGGAAGGGGGAGTCAAGCAAGGCTGCGTGTTGGGCCTTTTGTTGTGTCCGCTAGCCCCGCTTGCCTCTACCCCGAACTCCGTTTGACTTCCCAGCGAGGAGGCTATTCTTCCCTCTACCCCGAAATGTTTGTGTCCTTTTCAGCCCCTTTGCTTGTATATTGGAATACCTGGATTTTCAATGCCTGCCTGGTATAACTGTCATCCGCTTCACCCCCTGCTAACCCCTACTCCTACCATCTATCTGCCCCCCTCCCTACTTCACGCGGAGGGAGAGAGAAACAAGAAACAACTCTGTTAAATCTGTTAAATCTGACTTTTGTGCATTTTTCAGGTAGTGCTTTCAAATTGTGCAGCCTGTGTCCAGGTCACAAATGAAGACATCATGTACCCTGGCTTACGCCATTTTCATCCCCTTTATTTCGGCCTTCGTCACGCGGATTAAAGGCCTCATCCCTTCACTCCAACCTTCCCAAACCTCTGTGGGTTTTTAATTTATCATTTACAAAATTAAGTCGTCGGGTTTCAAATACCGTCACTTTTCTGTCAAGCGAGCAGAAAAAAAGAGCTGAGATCTCGACTTGTCCCGTGTTGCTAGAGAAACCCTGGATGTCGGTAGGGGGTTTTCTGGGCTGCTTGTTTTTTCTCTACGCTAAGCCTGTTGTCTGGTGCCGGTTGATGTATGATGTATAGGCTGGCAGGGCTGCAGAGGTGAACCGGTGCACCACAGAGGTGAGCACACGGTTAAGCGACATGCACTGGATGCACGTCTTTGGAATTTATATCGTGGGTTTTTTTAATAATTAAACTACGGCCTTGCCTTGGTGAGGTTTTCATTAATTTGCATGGATTATCTATATAAAAAAAATTTGTTAATGAATATTTTTTCTTTGTCATTTAAATTATATGTGCCTGTTTGTTATATTCATTTTCGTTTGTTGTGTTTTTGTACATGTTTATTGCTTTCTATTCTCTTAGATTTGTTCTCCAAGGCTTAATCAGCACTTCGAGTGTCAGTCGGATGGGAATAAACCAGGCATTGTAGTTTACATAGAGTTCCTTTACTTAAAGACCCACCAGGTCACGTGTCAAAATCACGGGTTTCACGTGTTATCCCTCTTATAGCTGGTAAGAAATCTTGTTTTGACCAGATTTGACTCCCTTACAAATGTCCCCAAATTGAAAACGAAACATCATTTTAAAGAGCAGCCTCAGTTTGAAGTCGGGGACATTTGAATGTGGGTCACAGCCACCTAAAAATAAAGGGACTTAATCGTGGTGCGTCAGTTTGTCTTTACATCTTATGCCTTTTAATGTTATTTCTTCATTTGTTTGCTGATTTGTATATTTTTATTTATTTATGTAATATATTCATTTATATGGTGTTTTATTTTATTTTATTAATTCATGTTCTTACTTATTATCAATGTATTTATTTATTTGTTTCACTATCTATACACAAATCAAGAAGCAAAAAGAACAACACACAGAAAGTAACTTTCTTATGCAAATAGATACCTATCCAAATGTCATTATTATTATTAAAAAATCATGTGGCGGTACCATAGCCGATGAGGTTTAACCGAGGCGTGGTTACCGCTACACCTATCTATATTGTTAAAAACTCGGGACTTTACTGGTGTTGCACTGCTTCTGGGCATTGCAGCCAGTATTGTTCCCACCATCTTTGTATTTACAAATGTCCCATATGTGTCTGTGACCGCGAGGACGCAAAACATCATTTTCACCATCACCTATTCAAATGTAAAGGCAGAAACCCAGGGACCCTGAACCCCTCACTTTTAATATTTTCAATTCAGCATTCCAGGCTAACCCTCACAATGTGTCTATTTCCCACTTTCTCATTTTTGTTTTGATCAAATTTCTCTGTATTAAGCTTCCTTCTTGTTCGTAGTTTCTTAATTAAGGAAATAGAAACGAAGCTGTGGGATTTAAAGACCCACCAGATCACGTTTCAAAATCACGGGTTTCACGTGTTTTCCCTCTAATAGCTGGTAGGAAGTCTTGTTTTGACCAGGGTTGACTCCCATACAAATGCCCCCAAATTGAAAACGAGACATCTTTTAAAGAGCAGCCTCAATTTCAAGTTGGGGGGCATTTGTATATGGGTCACAGCTACCCAGAAAAAAACAAGGGACTTAATCGTGGTGGGTCAGTGTATCCTTAAAAGTCAGGACTCTGAAAAGTAAATACTTCGGAAACCGAAAGACTGAAGATGCTGCTATAAAAAAGGAACACTATTTAAAGATTGAGAATTAAAAGGAGGGTTGGGGAAGGGGGGGGGGGGGGGGGGGGGCGGTGTACACAATACTGAGAAAAGGAAGGGAGGAGGGGGTGAGAAGGGGAATAAGGGATGCTAAAATAACATTTACCTCCGCGGGTAACTCTTCTACAGTCGGTGAGCGGTATTATAAAGCAGGCGACATTTAACAGGCCCAATCTAACGACTCCCTCGCCACCTCTTCAAGGGAAACGAGTTCAGAGCTGTTAACGGGTCCAGCAATTTACTTGGAGTAGGGCTAGGTCATCACTGAGCCTCTCGTCTCCCCATCACACCACGCCACCACGGATTATTTCTTACAGGTCCCTCTTCAAGGTGCGTTGCTAAACCTACTATGCACTTTGTAACGTTTGAAGAACATCCTACCGGTGTAACACAAGCGGAATGCAACGCAGCAAAATTGTACCCAACTTCTGGAAGTTCTGTGCTTGTAACTTCCTCTAATCTGCCACTCTATTTGACTCTGCCTTTTCCCTTTTGCTTTCTATCATCTACTATCTTTCTGACTTATTGGCCCATTCTCCTGCTTTTTTTCAAAACGATCTTCCAAATAATTTTTCTCCTTTGAGCTCCTCTGAAATCGGAATGTGTCGGCTGTATGCAGCGGGGAGACCAGTGAAAACTGAAAACCGGACACATACGTACCTTACCCATTATGGCCATTTTGTATGGCCTGGGAACGCAGAAGAAAAAGAAGTACCCATGGTAGACCTATAATAATAATAATAATAATAATAATAATAATAATAATAGTAATAATAATAATAATATAATAATAATAATAATAATAATACAACATTTACATTTTTCTAAATAATAATAATAATGAGGAAAATGTATATAGCGCCCATCCTACTATGTAGGCTACAGGGCGCTTTACATATATAATAGAAAGAGAATAAAAATATGAAACAAAAATCCAATAACATGAGCAGAAAATACACATAGCAATCAGCAACAACAACAACTGCTGTGACTACTACTACTACTACTACCACTACTACTACTACTACTACTACTACTACTACTACTACTACTACTACTACCACTACTACTACTACTACTACTACTACTACTACTACTACTACTACTACTACTACTACTACTACTACTACTACTAACTGCTACTACTACTACTACTGCTACTACTACTACTACTACTACTACTACTACTACTACTACTACTACTACTACTACTACTACTACTACTACTACTACTACTACTACTACTACTACTACTACTACTACTACTACTACTACTACTACTACTACTACTACTACTACTACTACTACTACTACTACTACTACTACTACTACTACTACTACTACTACTACTACTACTACTACTACTACTACTACTACTACTACTACTACTACTACTACTACTACTACTACTACTACTACTACTACTACTACTACCACTAATAGGACTCAGTCAAACCTGACCCAGTTTGCAAATAAATAAATGTGGCGCGCGTTATATTTTGGGTGACAACAAACTTGATAAAAGCAGTCGCAAAGAAACCCTCCAAAAACTGGCCCAACCCTTTTTGTTTTCTTTTTGAAAACGGTCTCTAAGCAGCTACATAGTAATGCATCGGGGTAGAAGGCGGCTGAAATTATGCGGGTGTTCTTAGAGCCTTCTCTCAATAGTTCTAAACAGTTCCTGTCAAATGCCTTCGTGGTTTGTCAACACAGGGAAACGATTGTTCGATTTTGTTGTTGCTGTTTTGTCGACGATGATATCAAACACTATTCTGTCTTCCTTTTTTTCCTCCTCCCACAGAAGAAGATCTGGGCCTGTATTCACGTTGAGATAGCATGAGACTTAGCATCATGCTAACTTAGAAGCTCTTCCAATGTCCTATAGGATTTAATAGGACTTTTGGAAGAGCTTCTAAGTTAGCATGATGCTAAGTCTCATGCTATCTCAACGTGAATACAGGCCCAGGTTATCTTTTACTTGAATCCCTAAAATGTTCGCATTGGTAATTGTCACTGAGAAACATTGTTTTGGGGAAATATAATATGGAGTTAGGATCAGCCTAGGATTATTTTCATAAAACTGAAAGAAGCAGACTTTGAGATTGAGGGTCGTAAGCTTGAGGGGGCGATTAAAGTACAAGATTGCCGTAATTCTACGGTGCTTGTTGAGATAGTAATACAACGATCTAGTTGGTTTGTCATTTCAACAAAATATACTAGGCTATCTCAAATGTAGCTGTACTAATTTGAAATCTCTGGCATTGGATTCCTGGGCATATTCTGAACCAGGACCATTTATTATTCTAGTCCGCAATACCAGAAGGCCCCGGCCCCCATACCAGACAGTTCCTCAATCTGATTGTCTTCCTGACAGGTACGTAAACACCCTACAAAATCAAAATAGCTGATGGTGGTCCTATCCCTCTCACCTCTGACCGTAACTGTCATTTATGGCCCCTTCTTTCAATCCTGCCAAGTGAGCCCCTTCAGCACACTTCCCTCCACTGACCAGTTAGTGGTCAGGAAGGCGGCACTGCGTGGGTCAGTCTTTGTAGCGGGGCCAATGTTTGGCCATTGCTGTGTTGGAGAATGGCCGTGAAACGAGCTGAAGTGGAAATAATGGAGCCCCCCTTTCTCCCTGCTTCTGCTTCTTCGTCTTCTTCTTGGGGCCCTGGCTACAGTTCTCCTATACAGTAGAAGGTGCGAGCTTCTAAAGCGTGCTGTCGGCGAGTTTCAAGTGGGCTTTTTGTTGATCAACGTATTGCGGGGGTGGGGTGGGTGGATTATGGGGGGAGGGTTAAGGGGGCCGACTTCGCTTGTCCAACCGCAGTCGTACCGCAGTCGTACCATTTCTCGGTTAATTGCAATTTTCCGTTTTTGCCTTTCTTACCATACATAAAGCTGTATTTTATGAACCTTTTTAGCTAATAACCTTTTTGGAATACTAACCCTATCCCTAACCCTAACCCTACCCCCCCCCCCCCCCCCTATAAGACGGGAAAACGCAATGAACCACGACTGTGACAAATGGCGCCGTGTACTGCAATACATAGGGGGGGGGGGGGGGGGGGGGGTCCTATTAGATAATGGCCTAGGGTTATGGATAGGGTTAGTATTCCAAAAAGGTTATTAGCTAAAAAGGTTAATAAAATACAGCTTTATGTTTGGTAAGAAAGGCAAAAACGGGAAAATGGAATTAACCGAGAAATGCAAGGGGGGTGGCACATCTTGACAGAATCTTGATGAGATCCTACTTGTTTTGTTCACTGTACACTGCTTAGTCTTCTTAAACGCTTTCTCAGTAGAAATGATAGTGTTGTACCAAAGTATTATTACCTGACTGACAGGACATCTGAAATTCTTCTGTGTCGACTTAGATTGGGAATGAGTGACCTAAATCATGATCTCGTCAGCAGACATATCATTAATAACTCTGATCTGAATGTGAATGTGGATTCGAAAGAGAAAATGCTGCCCACTTTCTGACTAACTGTCCACTCTTTCAAAACTGGCGTACCCAGACAATTGATCTTCTTCCTGATGATGTAAAGAACAATGCCCAGACACTTCTGTTTGGGAGAGCCGACAAACATTTCCATGAAAATGTTCAAATTCTTCAGATGGTTGGAAAGTTCATCTGTGATACCAACCGTTTTTCATACGAATAAATGCATTTTTGTCTATGACTAATGTTCTATCCTACGTAAATAAACTTGTCCCTGATTATTAATGATTATGAAACATGTTTGAACTTAAAATTTGACTAATGATGTACAATTGTTTGCCCCAGTTTTTCTCTTTTGATTACGCTTTTTCGTTTACATTTATTCTTACACGTGTGTTTGTAAATGTTGTACCTTTGTACGTTTACTGGGGTTTTTCATATTATCTATTGCCTTAGTTGTTAAATGCTTGTTTCCATGATGATTCTTGTTAATTAATTATGCAGTTGTTCTTTTGTAATTCATAAATGTGTTGAGTACGCCCATAAGCTTTAGCTTGTTGTACTCTTGCGCTGAGTTATATTTGTATCTGCCTGAAATTGTGTTAATAAAGTTGTTTAAGCCATAAGACCTCCCTTATAAGACCTCCCATTATAAGACTCCCTCCCACATAAGACCTGCTTCTCTGAGACATTGCCTTGACATTGTCCATGATTGTGTTTGACAAAGGGAACTTGGGTCCCGAAATATCACAAGCAACAACGTGGATGTTCGGGATGTTTTGTTCAACACTGCCCTTCTTTGTAAGTATCACAATTACCTGCCTTATAAGACCCCTCCCTTATAAGACCTCATTTTTGAAGCTTTTTGAAGGTCTTATAAGGGAGGTTCCGCTGTATTAGATTGTACCGTACAACTGAAGTTGGTTGTGTGAGTCTGTCCCTCTTAGAGGTGGAATGATCAGTTATAGAACGGGTCTTCGGGTTAGTAGGCATGGGTGTGTCTGAGACAGTCAATACGGGTAGGAGTATGTAAAGTAAACTAAACTCCACAAACGATTGGCTGTGTCTCCTAATTTGCATACTACTACCGGTGTTGACTGTCTTCTTTTTCTTCTTCGTTCGCTCCGTTTCCTGTCAAATGAGCGTAGATGCGTCATGCTGCCGTTATGCGCCTAACTAAGAATATAGCCAGGCCCAGCATGTCCGACTTCGGCTGAAGAAATCTTTGTAAGAATTTATAACAAAAAATAAAAAAAAAGGCAGGAGAATGGACCAGTGAGCTAGAAAGATAGCGGATGACAGTAAGCAAAAGGGAAAGGCAGAGTCAACGAGAATGACAGAATTGGAGGAAGTTACAAGCACAGAACTTCCGGAAGGTGGGGGAACACAAACAAATCGCATTTTGGTATCCCCACGGGGGGGGGGGGGGGGGGGGGGGGGGTGACTGTCTAAGACGTACTCCTGACTACGGGGCCTTGTCTTCTGCTGATTGTTCTCTGATTGAACCGGTAACGCCTCTCTGTTTTCGCTGAACTCATCCACGGCGAGAGGAAGATAAGACTCGGCTTGTTTTGGCCGGAAGGACGTGAAGTTAGCTCCCTTTGGCGCTCTCCTCTTAAAAAAGACAAGGAGTTGAGATTTACTGCCCCGTTATTATTGGAACTGCCTAAACTCTCGGTGTGTTTTTCCTGTCTAATCATGTTTGTTCTTGAGGCTTTTCGGGGAGGCGAAAATGTTTCTTTTAGCCAAGGGTTCTTGGCTAACTCTTGGACGGGAGGAGATTGAGCAGAAGGAGTCGCGGGGACTTGTGACTTCTGTGTCGTTAAGCCGTCTTGGACTCGGCTTACCTACCAACAGAGTGATTTGAGTCTGGGAGTAAGAACCAAGATAGTTCACTAACTGGCAATCCGTTATGTCGTCGAGACAAGAACGTTCCATTGGTCTTTTTCACTATACCATTCCATGTACCATTGTTTAATTTGGTAACAGTTTGCCTTACGTTCATTAGAGTCAAGTACTGAGTCTCCCCGATACAATATTCGTCGGTATCCTTGTGTATTTACGTCTGCGTAGTGAGTGTGTTAGTATGTACTATAGAAGTTTGTCTGTCTGTCTCTCTCTCTGTCTACCTGTCTGCCTGTTTGTCTGTCTCTCTCTTTTTGTTTGATGAAATTCTGCTTAACGTCCTCCGGTCTGGAACAGACACATTATGTGACATTAGTAGATATAAAGATGGAGGGAGCGATCCTGGAGGCAATGCCCGGAGGCAGTGCAACACATGAACGTCCCGAATTTTTATCTATACAGATGTGTATGAATTATTTCTGTTTGTTTGTCTTTGTCTCTTTGTACCTCTCTCTTTTTCTATCTATCTCTTTCTCTCTCTCTTTTTCTATCTCTCTCTCTCTCTCTCTCTCTCTCTCTCTCTCTCTCTCTCTCTTTCTCTCTCTCTCTCTCTCTCTCTCTCTCTCTCTCTCTCTCTCTCTCTCTCTCTCTCTCTCTCTCTCTCTCTCTCTCTCTCTCTCTCTCTCTCTCTCTCTCTCTCTCTCTCTCTCTCTCTCTCTCTCTCTCTCTTTCTCTCTCTCTCTCTCTCTCTTCTCTCTCTCTCTCTCTCTCTCTCTCTCTCTCTCTCTCTCTCTCTCTTTCTCTCTCTCTCTCTCTTCTCTCTCTCTCTCTCTCTTCCTCTCTCTCTCTCTCTCTCTCTCTCTCTCTCTCTCTCTCTCTCTCTCTCTCTCCTTCTCTTCTCTCTCTCTCTCTCTCTCTCTCTCTCTCTCTCTCTCTCTCTCTCTCTCTCTCTCTCTCTCTCTCTCTCTCTCTCTCTCTCTCTCTCCCTCTCTCTCTCGTAGTGTTTTTTCAGGCAGTGTGAGTGTGTCAGGAAAAAATACTAAAATACTAGGATTAGCACGCACGCACGAACGTACACACACACACACACACACACACACACACACACACACACACACACACACACACACACACGCGCGCGCGCGCACGCACACACACGCACACACACACACACACACAGAGCGAGCGAGAGAGAGAGAGAGAGAGAGAGAGAGAGAGAGAGAGAGAGAGAGAGAGAGAGAGAGAGAGAAAAAAAACACACACATATATATATATATACATACACACGCGCACGCGCGTTTCAAACAATTTTAGTGATTTTATTCTTTTTGTTCAGGCATCCGTCCCCTCATTGGTGTTGCATTGTTAATAATCACAAATGTTCAACGATTTTTTCTTTTTAAAACGCAGACTAACCGTATAATATTGACAATAAAATCAATCTGCAAATTTCCTTATGTGTGTGAAACATCACGAAAGCTACTAAATTCTAATGAAATTAATAATAATTATGATTCAATTCATACACACTTAATCATACGGCATACTTTCTTTGTCATTAATAATGACGAAATGTAGACTATGTGTCTCTAAATTGATTGTACATAATCTTCTTTGTGTGTGTTTGATTTGATGTTTTGATTTTTTGCCTTTTCTTTTGCTCAATTATCTAGTATAAATGATGTATTATTGTACTTACACAGTCTGTCATTCAGCAAATATTTTTCATGAAATATTTGAGGAGCACGCTATGAGCGCTAGCTTGTTGATGCTCTCTTTTACTTTCTGTTATGTGTGTTGTTTGGAAATATTAAAGATTTGTTTAAACCAATAATGATAAACAAAAATTAAATCCTCGAAAATAACCGACACAAAAAACGGTGCATTGTCTCCTCTGATGCTGTGCCTTTCGACATCGTAACATCGATGGGTCCCCACGGCATTCTGGTGCCGTAATGACGGGTGCGTTTTAACCAGTTAGCGCGGGTAGTAAGACAGTATGTTCCCCTCGTTTTGGCAGTTTAATTTACATGTTATTGCCCGTGTTAACTGCTTAAGACTGAACCCCCGAAGTCGAAGTGTGGCTGACCACGTGGCGGGGTGATTTAAAAACGGTCACAACAAGTGACGTTCTCATCTCTAGCTGGTGCGCTTGTACCATAGTGTTCAAGTGCTTCGGCTGTTGGGATGATCCCTGGAGTCTTTAAGCCAGGGAACGACATCAACAACAACAACAACAATGAATGAATGGAAAATGGTGTCTTACGTCCTCTCAGTCATAGACACATATGGGACATTTGTAAATACAAAGATGGTGGGCACAATACTGGAGGCAATGCCCGGAGGCAGTGCAACACCAGTAAAGTCCCGAGTTTTTAACAATATAGATAGGTGTAGCGGTAACCACGCCTCGGTTAAACCTCATCGGCTATGGTACCGCCACAATTCAACTTGTTGAAGGGAAACCAGAGTAACCAGTGTACAACAACAACTGTTTAAGACGCACTCATAAGTACTATACCCTTGGTGCGGGTGTAGAGTGGCACAGAGGTAACGCGTTCGCCTCGTGCAAAATAAACCCGAGCTCGTACAGGGGATTTGTCCTCTCATTCTGCACTAGGCCTTACGGTCTGAACCGAGGTCCCGTGTGCCCATGCACTTAGCCCACGTTAAACCCAGCGGCAACAACAAAAAAGTCATGTGATCAATATTTACCCCCCCCCCTCCCTTTCCTTCCTCATCAGTTACACAACAGTCGCATGCAAATTATGAAAAAACAAAATGGGTGGCGCGCCTCTGGCTGCGACGCGCTCTCCAGGTGGGAGTAACCCGAATTTTACAGAGACTATAAAGTACCAAATACCGAATACCAAGGAAAAGTGGGGAAACCCGGGTGTGGCTGTGGTTTGGAATTTGGAATGATGTGTGGATAGGGTAATGCAACAGGATAGCGTAGAAGATGGGACAAATGTATGCTAGTCAGTCGTTTCCGACCATGACTGCCAGATAGCAGAAGGGGGCCAGATGCTATTCCGGCGGGCTAGGCTTGAATTGGTTCATAGCGGAGATGCCTTGCCCAGGGTACATCCCCACTCTCTCGGCCAAAAGGGATTTGAGGACAGCCGGTGTTGGGGAAGATCCCCAAAAGGCCAACCCATCCCTTTGGCTGCAGCACTATAGAGCCAGTGATAAGGCCCCCTAGTTTGAGAGTCATAGTCTTCCACAAGAGACTCAGACTGTACCATGATTTTCCATTACTGTAGACAACCATGTACTGTACAGCTCTCATGTTACCGTTGGCCCCTACTAGTTGATGCGACAAATACAAAGACCACAATAGCATAAACACCGGCAGCAGCTCTATTAACAACACCAAAAACAACAACAGCAACAACAACAACAACAGCAACAACAACAACAACAACAACAACAACAACAACAACAACAACAACAACAACAACAACAACAACAAGACTAAGAACATTACGAACAAGTGGGTATTTTTAACTTTCAAATGAAGTATGAAATGTAAGCTTATTGCCATGCAGTCACCACGCGCCTCGTTAACATAACAATAATAAATAGAAGAAGAAGAAGAAGAAGAAGATGACGACGACGAAACAACTAATAGTTCTAGAATAACTGGCAATTATCTACCGGAGAAGTATTTAACACTTACTATGAACTTGCTCTTTTTTAATGCCTGTCAAATCTCCTAGCATGTTTCGTGCATCTTTTCATCTCCACTGTATTTATTATCTTACTGCATTCAGAGAACTTTACAAAATTACTATTTAAAATTCCCATTCTTTTTCAGAGAAATTTGGCTACTTTCTTTGTTGCATCCACCCCCACCACCCCTCATTTGTTACCTCAAATAAACTTTGATTAGTTATTATGTCAACTTTACTATTAATTAGATAATTATCATCATTTTCCCAAAGCCAAATTATCATTTACTGCTAGGATGGCAAAGGTTGAATTAAAAAGAAACAAGGAGTGGGGGAGGGGGGCATGTGGAGCCAAAGAGAAGGCAACGAACGAGAGGGTGGTTTAGGGAGGAGAGAGAAGTAAGTGGGCTCTGCAGTCATGAACAACGGGCTGGTTCCACCCATGAGGACATTATCACAAGGATTCCTCTGCATCGTATCCGATGGTCACCAAGCCGAGAGTAACTATGTGCCTCTGTATACTTAATGGAATGTCCCGTGTGGGCCTGCTCCCCAGTAACACAACACGGACTTCCAAGGACTGGAGCAGGGCTGCTCTCGTGTTGATAGGACAGGCATGCCTGGTGCATTTCTGGGTCCCATCAGCACCTTGGGGTGTTTCTTTTTCATGGTGGAACACGGGGTTAAGGAGAAGGGGTGTAAGGGTGGTTGGGGTGGTGGAGTGGAGGTGGTCGGGGATGGGGGGCGTGGTGGGTGTCGTTTAAGAGAAATCTCAGTGAAGCCTAGTAGCGACAAATCGAATTAAGCGTATGAATAAATCATGGGCAGCTCTTCGCTGTTTCAGTGTTGTCAGTAATGGTCCTCCGAGTCTGGCCAAGGTGGTCAAGGGAAACAGGTTGTTGTTCTAGATGTCCCACTACTAAGTTCATTGTAGTCAGTGTGAAGCAAATCGAAATGGACGAACGAAACAGGTGGAAAGAAGAGAAAGGAAGAGAGAGAGAGAGTGAGAGAGAGAGAGAGAGAGAGGGGGGGGGTAGGTGGAAGAGGAGGAGAAGGAGGAATAAAGAAGAAGAAGAAGAAGAAAGTGTTTATTAACAATAGTATTCTTAGCCCACTCAATAAAAAAAAAAGCCATCAGTAGATGACAACTTTGACGCTTGTTTATGTAAGTAAAACGTGTGTGGGTTTTTTCCCAAAAAAATCTGTTTAAGGTACATAGACGATGGCGTTTGATTTCAATTAAATAATGTAGTTATAAAAAATAGTGGTATTCTATTAAAAGTTGAAATAATTGTCATATTATGCTATCGCATTCGTTCTAAGATTTTTACAAAATTACAAAATTACATTTCGGTGTTATATAAGAATATTATATTACAAGCTTATCATATAGGATTCAACAATTGATTTGTTTATATTACAGATTGCAAATGATTCGTGTTCAGAATTGTTGTAAAATAAAGACGACGAAACGTTACATGCAGAATTAAGATAAGAAAAATATTCAATAATATTTACATCTATTGTATTTTTAGCCTAGAATTGGCACAAAATTAATCTACGAATAACTATTAAAAAAAACCCAATTCGATCATTTGGAGCTCTAGCAAGTGCGCCGGAAACCTGAACGTCGGCCTGCTCTGTCACGATTTTCTAGTATTTTGCATTCATGGACACTAAAAATGGGGTGGGGTGGGGTGGGGGTGTGTGGGGGTGGGGGTGTAAAAAGCAAAAACGAGGCGAACAAATAAACAGTTAACAAAAACATCTCCCCAAGCCCATAGCTAAAAGCAACAGATTACTTCGTTAATTTTAAAACAAAGAAACAATGTACCTACGTATTAACCCTTTCACCGCTGATGTCGCATTTTTGCACCACAATGATTTAATACCCATGTCATTAAAAGCCTTGGGCGGTAAGAATAAGCCCTATTCTAAAGATGTCACAGATATAAAATTTAAAAAAAACAATGTCGCTGATGAATTATTTTCTGTACCCTTGTAAGTTTAATGGAAAATTGTTGTTCAAATTTGGCTGGCGGCGAAAGGGTTAATGGAGTTGAAAGAATTATTAGGCCTATAAAAGCACGTTCCAAAAAATAAAACGCAACTAAAATATGTTTCGAAGGATTTCCATTTACCTTCACATTTTCAGATCAACTTACAAAATAATAATAATAATAATAATAATAATAATAATAATAATAATAGTAATAATAATAATAATAATAATAATAATAATAATAATAATAATAGTAGTAATGATAATAATAATAATAATAATAATAATAATAATAATAATAATACATAGCATTTGAATAGCGCCTTTCTTTAGAATTGAACTCAAGGCGCTCACACTCACTGATTCACACGCCATTGGGCTAACATACACTATCATTCTACACATTCATTCGACCATCACTCTTACACAAATACACTCTTTTTTGTCAAACACAGGGTGAATAATAAATGCAACAACAAAACTGGTAACACTGCACATAATAATGAAGCTATTGT
>CM065703.1:44672084-44684584 GCA_017654935.2 Phymorhynchus buccinoides | reverse complement strand
GGTCTTGTAAGGTTCGCAACCACATTCGCCTTCATGTAGAGACAAACGATAATGCTGAAGTTGAGAGCTTAAAAAACCACACCCACTGCCCCACACACAAAAAAGCAAGAAACCCAACTAAAAACAGGCCTTGACAGCACCTTAGCCCAAGGTTCATTTCGCCCTAAAGAGAGACCCGTCCCCAGGAACTAAATAATGGAACAGAAGGGAGCTAACCGTGTCAGCCCCTGTCAAGTGGTCGGCCATCATTAACGGCCAGAGCGAGGCTGACACGCTCAGTAGAAACTCCCAGATCATCGCCACTGATCATTGACCAGCCGGAGAGAGAGAGTGAGAGTGAGAGAGAGAGAGAGAGAGAGAGAGAGAGAGAGAGAGAGAGAGAGAGAGAGAGACAAGATAAATGAGAGATGGATGAAGACTGACCCCCACAGATCCCCTACAACAGTCATCCATCACTCATCCGACTCTCTACGGACTTTTCCGAACCGGGGGTCTCCGAAGGGCATTGCTCGTGCGCGGGCGCCTCTCCGCGAAGCAGCAATCCCTCGTGCTTCATTGAACAAGGGTTTTGTTGTACCGCCGTGTGTTCATGTTCTTCTTTTTGTTCTTCTTTTTATTTGGAGTTAATCGCCTCTCCCTGGACTCTTCAGACCTTTCAAAATAGTTCATCTGCATGGGCAAAAATCTTGATAGCACAAACCTTCGAAAGGAAATTGATTTGCAAGCCTATCTATCTCTTCTCACACAGCGTGACTATAACACACCCTTGGTTCATTCACGCGTTTTTAACAGACTCGAATTAGACAATTATTGCAAACGAAACTTGGGACAATATTGCAGATGAAACTTGGGACAATATTGCAGATGAAACTTGGGACAATATTGCACACGAAAACAAGCAATGGTTTACAAGGATCAGGGAGTGAACGAGCGACTTCACAAAGGTCGACATTTTTCTCTCAAAGGCCGTTTTCTTGTTAGTTTATTTTTAAGGTTTTAAACCCTACAAAGCCATGTAGTTACTTGTTTCTTTAACAACAACATAAATACTACGCACACCCCTACGCCGAATCTGTGACCCTGCGAGCCATAAACCAACCAAACAACCAACCCCGAAGACAATAATAATAACCGGACAATGTATCAACGGCCAGACTGAAGTTAGTACCGAGTTCAAAATTCGCCGTAGATTCTAACACAAGCGTTCGTCCTCTGTGTATGTGGATGCCAATTTGAGTCAACAATGGACAAGCTACAAGACCCCCACGACATGTACATGTTCTGCGACCAAGGCCCTCTCCCCAGGGACAACGCAGCTGGGGGAGGGACAACAGGGGAGGGGGATCTGGATGGAGGAGGGGGAGGGGGAGGTTACTGCCTCCCCCACCCCCACCACCACCCACACTTCGGAGTGGGGATGGAAGCGGGCGAGCTTGGTGGTGGTGGCGGAGGGGGTGAGGGTTATTCTCTAGGGACGGCCTCATCCATCATGTCCTCCTCTTCAACCTCCCCGAGTCCCGGGACGTGCGCGCCCCTGTACCACTACCCCCCTGCGGATCATCACCTTGGGGTAGGGGGAGGGGCCGGGATGACCCCCGGGGGTGGGGTGGCGGAAGGCGTGTGCAAGGCCATGCTGGGGGAGCTGGCCTGGATGAAGGAGAAGAAAGGAGGGGTCCCCGCCAACACCAATAACCTCCTCCCTGGAGGGGGGAGTCTGGGGAGCCACGGTGAGCACCACCAGATGGTCATGGCTGGGGCAGGTAAGCACGAGATGTTGGTGTTGGTGTTGGTGTGCTTTGGTGTTGGTGTTGGTGTTGTTGTAGGGGTTGCCCTGTCGTTATTTTGCCATTACTGTTGCAGTTTTTGTTATTTTAGTTCCCAAAGCGAAAGCTGGGGGACTGTTGTTTTTGTCTGGTTTTAAATGTTTTATTTACGAAAGTAACGTGAATGACATGGACAACAACAACAACAACAATGACATAACTGAAGCAACAACGAGCAAAGCTCATGGCGTGATCAGTTCATAACACTTACACAGCATAAATGCAGGCGGCATTTCAAGGAAATAAGTACAAAACGGAGACGTTTCTGTCTATATCCTTCCGTGCGTCCATCCGCCGTCGACGTAATGGACGACGGGAAGCTACTCAAGCGAGGGAACTTCAAACCCAGCTCGGGTTTATCTCCCTTGTTGTTTGTGTTGTTGCTGCTGTTGTTGTTGCTGCTATTGTTGTTGTGATCGTGATGTGTTGGTTTTGGTTGTTGTTCTTGCGGTTTTAAATGGTGTGTGTGTGTGTGTGTGTGTGTGTGTGTGTGTGTGTGTGTGTGTGTGTGTGTGTGTGTGTGTGTGTGTGTGTGTGTGTCATGTGTGTGTGTGTGTATGTGTGTGTGTTAATTCATTTGTGTGCATGCATGAGTGTGTGCGCGCGGCATGTGCTTTGCATGTGCATGTTTAAATGCCCCAACACTTCACCCACCTATCATCTGTACTTGTATCTACATTATTTGGCCTTCCTTGTACGTCTATTCCTTGTTGAGTTCGTGTTTGTTTGGTTTGTTTTTGTTGCTGTTGCTGATATATTTTGTCCTGTTGATACATCAATTCTGTTCAGTCTCATGTTTTGTTTATTAGTTTGTTTGTTGTTGTGTGTGTGATTTTCGCGTTGTTGTATTTCATGTTTTGTTACGCACATTTTTTGGAACAGCGATAGCTGTGTAAGGTCCAAGAAGTCTTGTTGTTTGTGTTGCAGAGAAGAATTTTGTTTCTAGTTTATAGCGGTTCATGCTTTCAATTTCTATCATTTTTGTGGTTTGCTAAATCAATGTTAAGAAAACGTTTATTATATTGTGAGTTTACCTCAATTTGCCAAATGTTTTTGTATTTTTTTTGTACGAATGGCTTTCACTCTTTCTTTCAGTAATTATTTTTTCTGTGACAAATATAAAAAAACGGAATGTCTGGATTCTTTAGGAAACTTTCTTCTTCTTCTTCTTCTTCTTCTTCTTCTTCTTCGATCACTCAGACGGTCTTCCGTCATATGAGCGCAGATGCGTCATGCTGCTGTTATGCGCCTAACTAATAAACAGTTAGGCCCAGCATGTCCGTCTTCGGCTGGAGAAAAACATTAAGAATGTCCAGATAAAGGCAGGACCAGAAAGGCAGAAAGATAGTAGATAACAGTAAGTAAAGGGAAAAGGCAGAATCAAAGAGAGTGACATATTAGAGGAAGTTACAAGCACGGAACTTCCAGAAGATGGGGGGACTATTTGTACGAAAGACCCCCCGCTATCCCCACTGGGGTTTTAGGAAACGATTTGGTGGTAACATTGTTTATTTTTCTAATCATATTTGGATTAATTTAATGATTAATTTAATGATTGTCATAATTATTGACGAAAGGAATGTTTAGTTAACCCTTTCACCGCCAGCCATATTGCAGCCCAAAATGTCCATTAAGTTTACCTGGGTAGAGAATAAAATCTATCTGCAGTATTGAGGATTATTCCGTGACATATATAACATAAGGTCTACCCTTACTTCCCAAAACTAAGACACTATGTTCTTTGGATAATAGACCCCAATCTGATGCCTTTTAGTGACATAGGTGTTAAATCAATGTGGTGCTAAAATGCGACTTTGGCGGTGAAAGGGTTAAAAAGATATCTCTGTGTAACACTATTACAATGTAGCCTGATGCGGGAATGTGCCACCGAAAAGTTAATATTGTTTCTAGTAGTTTTGCCTTTTAAATGTTTATCAAAGTATTAGATTCATTAGCGGAGTGTAATACACATTGTAATTTTATTCGGTAGAAATAATTTATTTTAAGCAAAACCCGGTTATAAGAAAATCGAAGGGAGATATATTTTTTGTTTTCTTATATCCGAGTTTTCTTATATCCGAAACTCGGAAATAAGAAAACATTTTGAAGTTTGTTTTCTTATAACCGAGTTTTATGGGGGGGAAGGGAAAAAATAAAAGAGAAAAAGAGAAAATAATAAAATAAAAGACAAACGGATACATAAAACGAAGACAAAATGCTTTGACCTAATTTGGTGCATGAAAAGAAGGGGAAAAGGCAAAGAAAGGAGGAAAAACAGAAAGAACAGAACAGAAAATCAAAAACAAAAATGAAGGCAGAAGTGGTGTGAGTTGCATGATGAGCGAGCAAGATAGCAGAGAGCAGATGAATGATTGGGTGTGTTGTGAGAGTAACATATTTGTTTAAATGTAAATTTCTGTTTCATGTTTGTAATTAATATTTTTATTTGGATGTATTTAACTTATTTTACACTGTGGAAGACAATTTTTCATTTGCGTTTGTACAATGCCAATGGACAATACAGAAACTTGCGACTTATGACTCATGTTTTACATCATAAAATCAAAATACAGCAAATCTCGGTTATAAGAAAATCCAAGGGAGATGATTGTTTGCTTCTTACTATATCCGAGTTTTCTTATATCCAAAACTCGGATATAAGAAACCCTTTTGAAGGTTTTTTCCCCTTATCACCAAATTGAATGGGGGAAAAGGGAAAAGAGAAAAGAAAGAAAAGAAAGAAAGAAAAAAAAAGAAAGAAAATACTTTTTCCTAATTTGGTGCATGTCTTAAGAGGAAGAAAAAGTCTAACTAAGAGGAAGATTTAAAGGTGCCTACAACCACTCAACTAACAAGCTTTTTTCTTCTTTTTACTGTTATCAAATGCGTAAACAAAACGAAGAGAAAATGCTTTTTTTAATTTGGTGCATGTCTTACATCATAAAATCAAAATAGTCTACTAAGAACTGAAGATTGAAATAAAGGTGCCTACAACCACTAGAACTAACTGGTAAGCTTTTCTTTTCCTTTCAGTTTTTACTGTTATCAAATGACCCAACGTACCCTTAAAGGCTGCTCACCTTTCTTGTACTGGAACTATTACCATTTACTGTCCACCCATGCAGCTTTTTCATCAATCGTTTGCTTTTGTTTATGTGGATTTGCTTGTCCACATAAGCGAGTGTCTTATTCAGTTATTTGTAGTTTCTTTATAAACGGATTCTTAAAGAAATGGATTGCCTTTTCCTCTCTAGCGAATTTGATTTTGTGTGACTAGTATGGAATTAGTATGGAATTAGTATGGAATGCACATAATCCAGGTCCTCTTTAACTGCATAAATTGAATTTGTTTTTGATTTTCCAGACTTTTGTTTTTAATTAAAAATGTAGTAACGTTTTGTCGCCTTCCTTTTGTTTCAATTGTTTTGTTCTATATATAGATCAATTATCTTTACGGACTTAAATTTATCGCTAGTTTATGAATTCCTCATGTTCTAAGTATTAATTTGGACACCAGTTTCAATTCGAGTGCAATGAGATACCTTTTTTCTTTTTTTTTACCTTATACCTTGTTTTTTTAACCTTATGTGAATGTGCTATTTTATCTCATGTGTTTATGTTTCAAGTCTTTTGTTGTTGTAATTTTAGAGATTTGCTGATTTATTGGATTGTTTTCCAAACGTATTCATAATCACTATTTTTGGAATGAATAACTGTCAATGTATTTAGAATAAAGGTATGTCGCCCCTTCTCTCCTTTGCTACCCACTTTCCGCTTCACCCTCTCTTTCTGTGCATCTGCGCGCGTGCGCGTGTGTTTGTGTGTATGTGAGGGAGAGTGTGTGTGTGTGTGTGTCTGTGTATATATATGTGTGTGTATGTCTGCGTGTGTATGTGTGTGTTTGTGTGTATCTGCGCGCGCGTCTCTCTCTCTGTCTCTCTGTCTCTCTCTCTCTCTCTCTCTCTCTCTCTCTCTCTCTCTCTCTCTCTCTCTCTCTCTCTCTCTCTCTCTCTCTCTGTTTTGTGTGTGTGTGTGTGTGTGTGTGTGTGTGTGTGTGTGTGTGTGTGTGTGTGTGTGTGTGTGTGTGTGTGTGTGTGTGTGTGTGTGTGCTAAGGTGTGTGGGTGGGCGCATGTGTGTGTGTGTGTGTGTGTGTTAAAGGCACAACTGTACACATTAGAAGCTGAGCAAATCAAATTTACTGAAACCGCTTTATAATACGATTTAACTTGTTTGAGGAAGCCATATATGAACATAACATGCAATGATCATTGACTCCTGTTCATGACATATGTAAAACGAATAGATCCAGAATACCTGTACATATTATCATTACTTGATGATTTTAACATTTTAGGAGAGAGAGAGAGAGAGAGAGAGAGAGAGAGAGAGAGAGAGAGAGAGAGAGAGAGAGAGAGAGAGAGAGAGAGAGAGAGAGAGAGCACACACTGAACACTGAAAAACTTTATTTAACAAGGATATAGATGTTCGGCGATGCCTATTCTTACAATCTGTCTTTGGATAATATACAAAATGACTAGAAAAGTGAAAAACAACAAATGAGAGAGAGAGAGAGAGAGAGAGAGAGAGAGAGAGAGAGAGAGAGAGAGAGAGAGAGAGAGAGAGAGAGAGAGAGAGTGAGTGTCAGTCCGAAACTCCGAAATGTTTCAAAGATTTAGGTCCACAGCCCCATATGGTAACATGGCAAGATAAAATTTTAATGTTGTCGCCTGTCTGTCGTTTCCGACAATGACTGCCAGATAACAGAGGGGGCAGCTGCTATTCCAGCGGGCTGGGCTATAATTTGTTTATAATGGAGAAGCCTTGCCCAGGGTACATCCACACTCTCGACCACAGGGATTTGAGGACAGGACTTGGCGTTTGGGGAGGGTCCCCAAAGACCAACCAATCCCTGTGGCTGCAGCACCAGAGCCGGTGCAAATGACCCCTAGTTAGAGAGTCATAGTCTTCCACGAAAGACTAAGCTGTACCATGATGTTCCAATACTGTAGAAAATCATATATAGTACAGCTCTCATTTACTATTGGCCCTTTCTACAGGCTAATGTCAACCAGTGATAACAGCCATTTGAAGATAGATGTGACAAACAAGAAAACGATCAAACAAATAAATAAATAGAGAGACACACACAGACAGACAATGACAATGACAATAGTTGTATTCCCGAAAAGGCATCGCCCCATTAGGAAGGGTGTGTGTCAGCATGTAAAGGAGCAGATTCTCAGCGTTTCAAACATAATTATATATTTTTAGCGAGAAAACAATGTTTATGACGAAGTAGTACTTCTAAACTTGAAGGCCTTGTACAAAATTAATAATATATGGACAGTTTATACATAACAGACAGAGACACAGAGACAGACAAACCGAGCGACAGAGAGACAGACAAACCGAGCGACAGAGAGACAGACAAACCGACCGACAGAGAGACAAACAAACCGAGCGACAGAGAGACAAACAAACCGACCGACAGAGAGACAGACAAACCGAGCGACAGAGAGACAGACAAACCGACCGACAGAGAGACAAACACACCGACCGACAGAGAGACAGACAAACCGACCGACAGAGAGACAAACACACCGAGCGACGCAGAGACAGACACAATCATACTCAGATAATCATGTACATATTCTTAGAGAAATGCTGCTGATGAAATACTGCTTAACGTCCTCCGCGGGTCCGGAACAGACACACACGGGACATTAGTAGATATAAAGATGGTGGGAACGATCCTGGAGGCAATGCCCGGAGGTAGTGCAACACCAGGAAAGTCCCGAGTTTTTAGCAATACAGATGTGTGTGAGTAAGACGGCTGGTCTAACTTTTAAGAGAGAAATGCTCTATGTTTCCTCTTTATTTTCATTTTTTGGTGGGGGTGGTTGTTGTTTGGGATAGCTAGGTGGAGAATGGGGGAAGGGGCGAGGGACGGGGGGGGGGGGGGGGGGGGAGGTCTATAGAAAACATATGATAGCCTAGTCAGTGGAGCAAGGTCGAATATATTGAATGGTGAGCAGAACAGGAGAAGGGGGCTAAAAGAAGCCTGCAATAAATACTACAGGCAGCACAGCAAGGTTAGTACAGTACCCGTATGGCAGCAAGGAACGATAACTCGTGGTCCCCCGTTTCAGGGCCAGTCGAGCGTGTCATCGGACAAAGCGGTGAAGCGACACCTCAGCTTTTTTGTGTGTAGGTCGGTCACAACGGCCCGCCTAGCTACAATACCATGCTATGATACTACCCCCTCTCCACCATCCCCACCACCCATCCCACCCACCTTACACTTATGCACATCTGCAACCCCCGACACAGACATCATATGCATACAGACACACACAAAAGCATAGACATGCGCGCTCAGCTGTTTGTGTAGGTCACAACGGTCCGCCTGTGTACAATACCATACTACCCCCTTTCCATCCCCCATCCCACCCACCCTACACGTACGCACATTTGTACCCTCACACACACACATACAGACACACACACACACACGCACGACACACACACACACACACACACACACACACACACACACACACACACACACATTCTGTTATAATTAAGAATCGATGTATACATTGTATATATTGTACATAATATGTTACTCTCCCACTCCCCACCCTCTTACTTCCATGTTTTTTGTAACTTGTTTGTTTCTTTGTTTATTTCCCCCTCTTTTCCCCTTTCTGCATTGCTTACCACTTTGGAATCTTTAGTTCCTTCGTGGTGTTTTTTGTTTTTGTTTGTTTTTACGGATGGCTTGATGAAAAAAAGTAGAAAAAGTATATTATTTTCTTATTCAATGTTCCATCTGGAAATAACATTTTGACTTAACTTGACTTTCACACACACACACACACACACACACACACACACACACACACACACACACACACCACACACACACACACACACACACACACACACACACACACACACACACACACACAGAGAGAGAGAGAGAGAGAGAGAGAGAGAGAGAGAGAGAGAGAGAGAGAGAGAGAGAGAGAGAGAGGGGGGGGGGGGAGATATATATATATATTTACAAACCTCTCCCCATCTCTCCCATGCTCACACACATATAATTATAACTCTCTTTACTCTGCTCACACACATACGACAAACCTCTTCCCATCTAACTCTCTTTACTCTGCTCACACACATATCTACAAACCTCTTCCCATCTAACTCTCTTTACTCTGCTCACACACATATCTACAAACCTCTTCCCATCTAACTCTCTTTACTCTGCTCACACACATACGACAAACCTCTTCCCATCTAACTCTCTTTACTCTGCTCACACACATACGACAAACCTCTTCCCATCTAACTCTCTTTACTCTGCTCACACACATATCTACAAACCTCTTCCCATCTAACTCTCTTTACTCTGCTCACACACATACGACAAACCTCTTCCCATCTAACTCTCTTTACTCTGCTCACACACATACGACAAACCTCTTCCCATCTAACTCTCTTTACTCTGCTCACACACATATCTACAAACCTCTTCCCATCTAACTCTCTTTACTCTGCTCACACACATATCTACAAACCTCTTCCCATCTAACTCTCTTTACTCTGCTCACACACATATCTACAAACCTCTTCCCATCTAACTCTCTTTACTCTGCTCACACACATATCTACAAACCTCTTCCCATCTAACTCTCTTTACTCTGCTCACACACATACGACAAACCTCTTCCCATCTAACTCTCTTTACTCTGCTCACACACATATCTACAAACCTCTTCCCATCTAACTCTCTTTACTCTGCTCACACACATATCTACAAACCTCTTCCCATCTAACTCTCTTTACTCTGCTCACACACATACTACAAACCTCTTCCCATCTAACTCTCTTTACTCTGCTCACACACATATCTACAAACCTCTTCCCATCTAACTCTCTTTACTCTGCTCACACACATATCTACAAACCTCTTCCCATCTAACTCTCTTTACTCTGCTCACACACATACGACAAACCTCTTCCCATCTAACTCTCTTTACTCTGCTCACACACATACGACAAACCTCTTCCCATCTAACTCTCTTTACTCTGCTCACACACATATCTACAAACCTCTTCCCATCTAACTCTCTTTACTCTGCTCACACACATATCTACAAACCTCTTCCCATCTAACTCTCTTTACTCTGCTCACACACATATCTACAAACCTCTTCCCATCTAACTCTCTTTACTCTGCTCACACACATATCTACAAACCTCTTCCCATCTAACTCTCTTTACTCTGCTCACACACATATCTACAAACCTCTTCCCATCTAACTCTCTTTACTCTGCTCACACACATATCTACAAACCTCTTCCCATCTAACTCTCTTTACTCTGCTCACACACATATCTACAAACCTCTTCCCATCTAACTCTCTTTACTCTGCTCACACACATATCTACAAACCTCTTCCCATCTAACTCTCTTTACTCTGCTCACACACATATCTACAAACCTCTTCCCATCTAACTCTCTTTACTCTGCTCACACACATATCTACAAACCTCTTCCCATCTAACTCTCTTTACTCTGCTCACACACATATCTACAAACCTCTTCCCATCTAACTCTCTTTACTCTGCTCACACACATATCTACAAACCTCTTCCCATCTAACTCTCTTTACTCTGCTCACACACATATCTACAAACCTCTTCCCATCTAACTCTCTTTACTCTGCTCACACACATATCTACAAACCTCTTCCCATCTAACTCTCTTTACTCTGCTCACACACATATCTACAAACCTCTTCCCATCTAACTCTCTTTACTCTGCTCACACACATATCTACAAACCTCTTCCCATCTAACTCTCTTTACTCTGCTCACACACATATCTACAAACCTCTTCCCATCTAACTCTCTTTACTCTGCTCACACACATATCTACAAACCTCTTCCCATCTAACTCTCTTTACTCTGCTCACACACATCTACAAACCTCTTCCCATCTAACTCTCTTTACTCTGCTCACACACATATCTACAAACCTCTTCCCATCTAACTCTCTTTACTCTGCTCACACACATATCTACAAACCTCTTCCCATCTAACTCTCTTTACTCTGCTCACACACATATCTACAAACCTCTTCCCATCTAACTCTCTTTACTCTGCTCACACACATATCTACAAACCTCTTCCCATCTAACTCTCTTTACTCTGCTCACACACATATCTACAAACCTCTTCCCATCTAACTCTCTTTACTCTGCTCACACACATATCTACAAACCTCTTCCCATCTAACTCTCTTTACTCTGCTCACACACATACGACAAACCTCTTCCCATCTAACTCTCTTTACTCTGCTCACACACATATCTACAAACCTCTTCCCATCTAACTCTCTTTACTCTGCTCACACACATATCTACAAACCTCTTCCCATCTAACTCTCTTTACTCTGCTCACACACATATCTACAAACCTCTTCCCATCTAACTCTCTTTACTCTGCTCACACACATATCTACAAACCTCTTCCCATCTAACTCTCTTTACTCTGCTCACACACATATCTACAAACCTCTTCCCATCTAACTCTCTTTACTCTGCTCACACACACCACACACTCACACACACACACACACACCCACACACACACACACACACACACACACACACACACACACACACACACACACACACACACACAGAGATATCTACAAACCTCTTCCCATCTAACTCTCTTTACTCTGCTCACACACATATCTACAAACTTATCCTTTCTATTCCTCGTACAAACACTAAGACATACAAATGGTGAACGTTCATTTTCTTTCAGTGCCCCTTCTCTCTGGAACTCCCTTCCCTATGAACTTCTTTCTGCTAAATCTTTCCAATCTGTCAAAACCGCTCTTAAAACTCACCTCTTCCAGCAATGCTTCTGATTTCTTCCCTGTCCTGTTTCCTGCCTTAAAACTATACCCCCCACATTGTGTGTGAGGGTATGCGCGCGCGCGTTTTTGTATGTGTGTGTGGGTGTGTGCGTGTGTGGGTGCGCGCGCGTGCGCGTGTTGTGGCTGTGTGTGATAGTCAATATTTTAGTAGTTTATTTATATATTTATGATCTATCTATTTATTCATTTAAATAATTTGTGAAGCGCCCTGAGCTCAAGAGAGAAAGGGCGCTCTATAAATATGAGTTCTTCTTCTTCTTAGTAATTCTACGAACAGGGAAACCAAAACTCCTATCCGAGTGTCCACTTCGTTGGAGAGAAACAGGTTATAAACCATAGTCAACAAGGTTTAGATAAACATACATGGAATGATAGTCTGTCCACTTCATTGGAGAGAAACAGGTTATAAACCGTAGTCAACAGGCTTTAGATAAACATACATGGAATGATAGTCTGTCCACTTCATTGGGGAGAAACAGTGCATAGAATGATAGTCTGTCCACTTCATTGGAGAGAAACAGGTTATAAACCGTAGTCAACAGGCTCTAATTAAACATGCTGTCTTACCTAACTAATTTCTAATTTCGGAACAGACATTAAAATGGTAAATTATGGACACGAACGAGCAAGGTTATCTCCACAATGAACTTAAATCACAACCCACTAATTTGTGCCCATCCCGTGCGTTAAGGTTTGAAATCCATGTTCCACAGACACA
>CM065703.1:44664584-44667084 GCA_017654935.2 Phymorhynchus buccinoides | reverse complement strand
ATTTTCTGGAAATAAACTGACATCTGATATCATTGTATTTGGGACATTTCATTACAAAATGAAACTCGTCACCAAGGTCATTCTGATTGCAGTCTCTACATAATCGTTCTTCATGGGGTATTCCAAGTCTTCTGCCAATTTCTATCATGAGTTTATGATTACCACACCGAAACCGTATAAGAGGATATATATATATATATATATAAACAAACACACACACGCGCGCGCGCGCGCGTGATCATGCACGCACGCACGCACGCACGCACGCAACGCACACACATCAAGCACGCACGCACTCGCACGCACACACACACACACACACACACACACGGCACAGCACGCACGCACGCGCGCGCGCGCGCGCGCACGCACGCACGCACGCACGCGCGCGCAACACGCGCACAACACGCACGCACACGCACGCACGCCACACACACACACACACACACACAACACACACACACACACACACAACTCCTTCTCCGACCTCATTTAATTTCATTAGCCTATTTATAATTTATAATAATTAAATATTGCTATGCTTTCTTACACAACTGACTTCAAATAATTACATCGACAATCCTGTCTTGTCTAACTAACTAATCTCAAATTAACACTAAAACCGTACAATCACGAACACGAAGGAATAAGATTACCCCACATGCAATAAAGTAAATCTCAACCCGCTAAATGTGTGCCTCTCCCGTGAAGGTAGTGAGTGTGTATGACCATTTGAATCCATGTCGGTAGGCCTACAAACGCACATAAATAATGACCTTCCCCTATCGTAGTGTAGATGTGACACGACAGTTTGCAGGCATCATGCTTGATGGGTAGGGACATGAATGATTGATCTCCCCGTGGGGATGCCGGGGGGTCTTTTGTAAAATAGTTCCCCCAGCTTCTGGAAGTTCTGTGCTTGTAACTTCCCCTAATCTGCCACTCTCTTTGACTCCTGCCTTTTCCCTTTGCTTTCTATCATCTACTATATTTCTGACTTATTGGCCCCATTCTCCTGCCTTTTTTCAATACAAATCTTCGAAATAATGTTTTCTCCTTTGAGCTCCTCCGAAATCGAAATGTGTCGGCTGTACGCTAGCGGGTAGACCAGTGAAAACTGAAAACCGGAGACATACGTACCTTACCCATTATGGCCATATGGCCTGGGAACGCAGAAGAAGAAGAAAAAGAAGAAGAATGATTGATCACCACGGCCACTTGATCAATGAACACAGGCTGAACTTAAAATCTGCTTACTCTCTTTGCCTCCTCATCTCCTCATGCCCCCCCCCCCCCCCCCCCCCCCCCCCCACTCACACACACACCCTTTTTTTCTTCATTTCTTTATTTCTCTCTTTTTCTTTCCTTGTCTTTCTTCTTTTTCTTCTTCTGCCTGGAAACAGGAAAAATAAACTAACTTTCCCAGTGGGTGTTTTTATAAATCTTTATTACCGAAGCTCTCACGATTTTGATTTTTTGTCTGTATTTTTATGTTATTTTTATTGGGGGGGGGAGGGGGAGGGGGGGGCTGGGGGGGGGGGGGGGGTATGTGTGTGCGTGTGCGCGCGAGAGAGGTTTTTTTGGGGTGGTGGGTGGGGTGGTGGGGTGGGGTGGGTGGGTGGGGTGGGTGGGGGGGGCGGGGGCGGGGGGTGTAATAGAAAACTGAGACACAAAATCTCTTCACGTGGTAGACTTCAACTCTTTTAACGAAGTTTTAGTTAAACTGTATTCGTTCACGTTTTGAAAAAAAAAAAAGCATTTCATTTGCTTATTCAATGTTCCGTCTGGAAATTATAAAAAATGGTTTTGACTTTATTAATAAAGGGTCTGCTGCTACACTGCATACGATTCGCTGTCAATGCGATGCGATTGTGACGATGCGGGTCATGATTCACGTGAAATTCATGTAGTGGGTCTACTGGAGTATGTAGACTACACTAGCGAACAAAAGCTAAGGCCCAGAAAGACAATCATCTCCGAAAACTCGGGAACTAAAAAAAAATCAGTTTTGTTATGAGCTGGGTGCGTTTTATTGAGTTTTCGGAGATGATTGTCTTTCTGGGCCTTAACTTTTGGTCGCTAATTGATTCTGAGTGTGACTTTTCAAGAGGAGGGGGAAGTTGTTGAAAGGGGCATTTTGTTGACTGAACTCGTTCTGATTAATGCTTTTTGGAATTAACTTAATGTTAAAAGAATAAATTCAGTTTTGTTACGAGCTGGGTGCGTTTTATTGAGTTCGTGAGTTTTCGGAGATGATTGTCTTTCTGGGCCTTAACTGTTGTTCGCTAGTTTAGTAGGATTACTATTAGACGGAAGTATTTTACGTGAATCATGACTCACATCGTCACAATCGCATCGCATTGACAGCGGATCGTATGCAGTGTAGCAGGCCGTTAAGACTTGTATGTTTGTGTACAATTTTGTTAATGGTGATTTTTTTTAAAAACAGAAACACGTTTTTGCTTCTTAAAGACCCAGTGACGCGCCACGATTATGCCCC
>CM065703.1:44649584-44657084 GCA_017654935.2 Phymorhynchus buccinoides | reverse complement strand
GTCAGGTCAGGTTCAGGCTCAGGCTCAGGCTCAGGCTCAGGATCAGGATCAGGATCAGGATCAGGATCAGGATCAGGATCAGGACAAACTTCCAAGTGGCGGAATGAAGAAGAAGAATCCTCCCCACAAGACAGTCGCAGCTCTGGTCTCGCCAAGGGCTCGGGGTAAGCGCGAGCAGGTGGAAGGGGTTCCGGACCGGCCACAGCTTTCTTCCAGGACTCCAGTGAACGCCAGGGACGATGACGGGGAAGGGAGGACGATGAGGAACCAAATAAAAAGGGGTGAAGATGGCGATGAGGATGAAGAGGAGAAACGATGTCAGCCGAAGCTCTACAGCTTCGCTATCCCCACGTCTAGGACTCGTGCAGGATAAACAATTGATAACAGGATCCTTCAGGGACGTGGCCCTCACCACACCTCAGCACTGGGCGGCCGTAGGTGGACAGAACGATGAAAAGGAGAAAGGATGAAGCGATGAAGCGATGTTGCTTAACTGAAGGAAAAATATGGAGTGACGTTTGACCGGTCGAAACTCATGAAGTCGCCAGTTGAATGTGGAGTCTCGCGAGAGGTCAGAGCTAACACGGGTTGCACGGATTTCACAAGTAGGTTGTCTCGATTAGGTGAAAAGAAGGAGAAAGATCTCGGGGTCCTTTGCGATAGAGTGGTAGACTGTGCCTTTCTCTGTCTGTTCAGAAGAACAATGTCACAAACTCGTGACATACCCCCCTTCCGGAAAAGCACGTACTGGGTGAAAACACTCATCGTGTCGCAGCCTGGGACGTCGCCAAGTTGTCCTCTGAAGGTTTGGCTTGTGCAACCTTCCGCACTCTCTCTTCCTCTGGCAAAACATGTCCCCATTTGATGAAGTGACCAAGGGACGACACTTCGCTCTTGCTGGTCTCACACCTACTGGATCGGACCGCCAGACGGACTTCACGTAGCCGCCGGGAGATACGCCGGAGGACCTGCGCTTGTCTCTGGCAAAGTGGGTCCAATAAAAACCCTGCTGTACCCTCTCTTGAGTCCGGCGGGTGCTCATGTGTCCAGCCATGGGTGCGTCATGAGCCACTTTCTGCACCGGTGGTGGTTCAACAACTCGCTTGGCACCAGTGCGGTCGTTCTGATGGTGGCGGCAGAGTATCCCTTTCTCTTCCCTGAATGAGATAGTGCCGGACTTGGTAGCCCTAGGTTCAGCGTCCACTAACTCCGTCACCCTATCCAGCCGGCTGTCCTGCGACTGAGGTCTGCGGGGCACTTGTGGTGTCACTTCCTCCACAAACACTTCCAGTCCTGGCCGGACAATGGGTTGGAGTTCGTCCACCTTCTTGGCCATGGCGCGAGTGACTGCGCCCACGTAGACCTTCTCGGGCAGAATAGACGCTAGAGTCTGCTCCGTCCCATCCTCGAAGCACACAGTATTCCCCAACAGCAATGAACACGCCGGTTGCTTAAGGGCCACTGCCCATACCTTGCCTTCGAAGTAAGGGGTGCACAACTCCACCAAATAGGTAGGGCGACGACACACAAATTGGGCTTCAACTCCTGATACTTCGCACACCGGTCCTCTGGGCGCCCCAGATGGTACGAGCTCTTCGTCCACGAAAATGGCCGTAGCGCCGGTGTCTCTGACGCTGTCGACTACTTTTCCAGCCACTCTGGAGGGGAAGACAGGACATCCCTCCCTGCATGGTGAAGAAGCAAACTGGCTAAGGGCTTTCCAACTTCCGGAGGCCTTCCCATCCTGCGAACCGCTATTCTGGAAAGATGGTCTCCGCAACTCGGGACAGAACCTCCTAATATGCCCTAGGGTCCGGCAGTGGAAACACACCTTTTGGTTCTTTGTCGGTGATTTGGTTGGAGACGGAGGAGTAGTTTCCTGGAGAGGAGTGGAGTCAGGGGTATGACTATCTCTGGCAGATCCCCTGGAGGCGACAGTTCTCCTAGCCTCCGAGTAAGTTTCTGCGATCTCGATGGCAGCGTCGAATGTAGTCGGCTTCTTCTCACTCATCCGTATTCGGAGCTCAGGGGACACGGTGTTGTAGAGTTGCTCAATGAGGATTAAATCCTTCAGCTCGGCCTCAGAGAGCTCCTCCCAGTGCTTCAGTGCCTGACGAAGCCTTGTCCCAAACTGGTAGAAAGTTTCACTGGGCTCCTTCTTACCATTGCGGAACTTCCGGCGATAGGTCTCAGGCGAAAGGCGAAACTGTTGACGAAGAACCTTCTGTAAATTATCATAGGTCTCGTCCTCTCCCATCTTGAAACAGGCTTCCTTGGCTTTGCCGGTGAGGGAAGATGACAGATGGATGAGTTTCTCATCATCTGTTAAGAGGTAGATCTTAGCCATTTTCTCGAAATGTTCTAGGAACAAGTCAATATCTTCGCCGGGTTTCAGTTCTGGAAGCTTGAGTACAGGGGTCGACACCTTAGACCTGCTTCCTGACTCACGTCCTTGTTCCAGCTTTTCTCTCCTTCTCACTTCCTCTTGGCGAATCGCCTCACGTTCCTCTTTCTCTTCTCTCCACCTGCGTTCTTTCTCTTCTCTTTCCTCCTTCTTTCGTTGCTCCTTCCTTTCCTCTTCCTCTCTTCTTAGTTCCCTCTCCAGCTTCATTTCCTCTCTCCATCGCTGTTCTTTCCTCTCTTCTTCTTCCTTCCTAAGTCTTTCCTGCTCTTCTTTTTCCTCTCTTCTAAGCTGTTCTTTCTTTTCTTCTTCTTCCTTCTGTTCAGCTCGCTCCTCTCTCCTTCGTTGTTCTTTCTTTTCCTCTTCCTCTCTTCTAAGCTGTTCAATCTCAGCCATCTCTTCCCTTCTTTGCTGCTCCATCTGAGCCATGGCAGCCATGAACATGGAAAACTCGCTGTTTCCTTTCGAGGAAGGATGGTGCTCTCCAGGCTTCTCCTCTGTCGTGGCACCTGACTTAAGAAAGATTCCCCTACCACGACCTAGGCTAAGGGGAGTCGAAACTGGTCCAACCCTAGACCGTGCTCCTCCATGGTCAACTGCAGCATGGACGACCGGAGTGTGCATGGCCGTAGCCACAGAAGTCATGGAAGAAGATGGGGGTGAGGGCACAACGGTAGTAACGACGGAGGTAGAAACAGCTGAGGGCGTAGTCGGTACAGAAGGATCAGTCGACAGGTCCCACATAGCCCCACTGCGCGACCTTAAATCATACTCGTGACTTGCCATTTTTTTTTTTTCAACACTAACGGTTATGTAACGAAGACGATGAATCGCAGTAACACACACTAATGCGCGCAGGAAATCCCACAAACTACGTCGAATTAAACAACACTAAACCAAACACTAACTAAACTACTCCGCATAAAGCTTTACCACACTAACCACTATTGCGCTAATTTACACAGCGTAGAACGCTTCTGCGACTAAACGACCCGCGTGGACAACAACCACGTTTGCACAAAAACCCTATTGCGCACCACGGGAGGCGGTCGCACGAACTACCTCAACGGCCAAACAGCGCACAGTAACTTCCTGCGGTAACTTTCTGCGGTAAAACTAACAACACGATGTAGCTATGAACACACCCCAGTGTTTGAAAGCGTTATAAAAAAAACTACGGTTTGTGTTACACAAAAACGTTCCGGTTTATCCCAGCAAGTTTGCTCTATAGCACAAGCTACACTAAGCATAAACGCGTGCGCGCACAGGTTCACATGCAACTCAACAAATAACCAAGCGATGGAATAAAAAATGGTAACTCAATGCAAGACACAATCCAATGCACGGAACACAGCAATTCAGTGCAAATCAACTACAATGCATCAAAACCAAGAATTGTCTTGCAAAATAGAACCAGTCACAGACACGATAATAGTTCCAAGTGAATAGTCCGGGTTTAGTTTGCTAATTAAATATGCGCGTACATATATATGAACACAAAAAACAACAACACATTAATGAATTTTTAAATAAGACTAACACACACCAGCACTCAGTCAATGCATGCAAACTAGTGTGTCAAGGGAGGGAATCATTTCTCAGACTGAACAAGCCAAAGCTCAACCAGTCGAGATCTTTTTTGTTGTTGAAGGAACTAGAACTATTTCTTTTCCCCAGTTCTTTCCCCCCTTTATTCCTAACTAATCCCCTCTTTTAACCCCCTATTCCCAAAACAAACTAAGAAAAACCCTAAACAAACTTTATCTCAGTTTGTTTTATAAACGCGTGTGCGCTCAAAACTTTAGAACACGCACAAAGAAAACTATAAGTGGTCTTAAATAACTATATTTCACACGCTCTCCGACAAACAAGTAAACAAAACGAACACAACAAATTTTCCACTCAACCGGCCAAAAGACCTAAGCAATGAGGGAAAATCGGACCGCCTTGCCTCTACACGGTCTCCCAACCAACCACCCTTACATTCACACCCCAAACATTCACTGCCTTATCCCAGCGAACCTGCCGGCCTGGGACAGATGCGAGACAATCCCGGACGAGCCCAAGATGTCACGAAATCCCCCGCTCGATCCTGATCAGAGATCGGGAGAGGGAAATCGCGAACCCCGAGGAGAGTCTCGCACGCCCAGACAGACAAACTCGCAGGAGAAGGCACACGCGCACACCAGAAGTACAATACAAAACAAGACTATTTATTATAAGCAAGCACACACACACACTTACACAATTCAATACACTCAATGTTCAACAAATTATCTACACAATTTACATGGCATTCAAAAGTTTGTCCAAAGAATAAACTAAAGCCGGCAACTTAACTGAATAACTAAAAGAGAGTTTGTAAGCAGAAACACAAAATTGAAGGGAAAAACGACGAAAGGGCAGACGAAGAAAAGAAGTCCAACAAAAACAGCAGAGCGTCCGAAGAAGAAGACAAAAAGGGAAAACAAAAGTCAGTAGAAAAACTGCTCCCCCTCCTGGGGCAGGCTACAGCAGCAGAAACAAAAGAAGAGAGACGGCAGAGGTCGCCCACAGACTCCTCAACAGGAACGTCAAAGCCTGGCCCGAACGCACAGACAGGCCCACAGATCGGGCCTAACACGGGGCCAGACAGAAAGGCGGGCGGCCTCCCACAGCCGGAAACGGAGAAAAGAGCGGTTGACCGGGCGGTCAACCAGGCAGCAACAGGTCAGGTCAGGTTCAGGCTCAGGATCAGGCTCAGGCTCAGGCTCAGGCTCAGGATCAGGATCAGGATCAGGATCAGGATCAGGATCAGGATCAGGATCAGGACAAACTTCCAAGTGGCGGAATGAAGAAGAAGAATCCTCCCCACAAGACAGTCGCAGCTCTGGTCTCGCCAAGGGCTCGGGGTAAGCGCGAGCAGGTGGAAGGGGTTCCGGACCGGCCACAGCTTTCTTCCAGGACTCCAGTGAACGCCAGGGACGATGACGGGGAAAGGAGGACAATGAGGAACCAAATAAAAAGGGGTGAAGATGGAGATGAAGATGAAGAGGAGAAACGATGTCAGCCGAAGCTCTACAGCTTCGCTATCCCCACGTCTAGGACTCGTGGAGGATAAACAATTGATAACAGGATCCTTCAGGGACGTGGCCCTCACCACACCTCAGCACTGGGCGGCCGTAGGTGGACAGAACGATGAAAAGGAGAAAGGATGAAGCGATGAAGCGATGTTGCTTAACTGAAGGAAAAATATGGAGTGACGTTTGACCGGTCGAAACTCATGAAGTCGCCAGTTGAATGTGGAGTCTCGCGAGAGGTCAGAGCTAACACGGGTTGCACGGATTTCACAAGTAGGTTGTCTCGATTAGGTGAAAAGAAGGAGAAAGATCTCGGGGTCCTTTGCGATAGAGTGGTAGACTGTGCCTTTCTCTGTCTGTTCAGAAGAACAATGTCACAAACTCGTGACAGCTTGTAACTTCCTCTAATCTGTCATTCTATTTGACTCTGCCCTTCTCCATTGCTTACTGTCATCTACTATCTTTCTGCCTTACCGGTCCATTCTTCTGCCTTTTTTCACGAAACACTTTCAAAAACATTTCCTCCAGCCGAAGTCGGACTTGCTGGGCCTAACTGTTTCTTAGTTAGGCGCGCATAACGGCAGCATGACGCATCCGCGCTCATAATTGACAGGAAACTGTCTGAGCGATCGGAGAAGAAGAAGATCATCGTTATCTCCATCATCACCCCCGTCATTGCCGTACTGCTTTTGGTCCTCATTTCTCCTTCCTTTATTGTCGTCATCATTATGATCATCGTCGTCGTCCTCATCATTTTTATTATAATATTATCATCATCTTCACCTTCTTCTTCAAATCATCATCGTGGTCGTCGTCGTCGTCGTCATCACCACCACCACCATCATAGCCATCATCATCATCACCATCATCATCATCATCATTCATCTTCATCAAGATCATGGTCATTGTCAACATCTTTGTCGTCGTCGTGTTCATCATCATCATTATCATCATCATCGTCATCATCATTCATCTTCATCATCATTCATCTTCATCAAGATCATGGTCATTGTCAACATCTTTGTCGTCGTCGTGTTCATCATCATCATCATTATCATCATCATCATTCATCTTCATCATCATCATCATCATCATTCATCTTCATCAAGATCATGGTCATTGTCAACATCTTTGTCGTCGTCGTGTTCATCATCATCATCATTCATCTTCATCAAGATCATGGTCATTGTCAACATCTTTGTCGTCGTCGTGTTCATCATCATCATCATCATCATTATCATCATCATCATTCATCTTCATCATCATCATCATCATCATTCATCTTCATCAAGATCATGGTCATTGTCAACATCTTTGTCGTCGTCGTGTTCATCATCATCATTATCATCATCATCGTCATCATCATTCATCTTCATCATCATTCATCTTCATCATCATTCATCTTCATCATCATTCATCTTCATCATGGTCATTGTCAACATCTTTGTCGTCGTCGTGTTCATCATCATCATCATCAACACACCCACCACCGACACAGCAACAGACAGCACCGACACAATCACCCTCACCCCCCTCACCCTCATCATTCTCGCTGTCACCGTTTCTTTCTCCCCCCCCCCCCCCCCCCCCTCTTCAGTTGTCGGTCACAGCCCCCATACCGAGGAATGTCACTGACCCTAAGCTGCTTTGTCTGACCTCTGGGCCCTCCGCCCATCACCCTCGCTGACCGCTGGTCACTCCATTATGGCTATTGACCATCAATCGATATGTACATTCTTACACCACTGACTGGGGGCCACGATGATTCAGCTGAGCAATGCACTCGTCAAGCAGTTGAGTTAGTCAGACTTTGCACTCCTATCTTTGCGAACGAAGCTCTAAATGTTAGTGCCTCGTTATGTAAACGCTCATGGAAGACCCGCAAAGAATGAGTCTATTGCTTTTGGGAAAGAAATAGTCTTACTTTGTTTTCTTCTCGACAAAGCGAAGGCTGTGCCAGCATTATTTTTATGTCACCAAAACAAATAACCCGGAGACAGAATTATAGTATTTCTTTGCAAATGTGAAATTAGAAGTCGG
>CM065703.1:44634584-44644584 GCA_017654935.2 Phymorhynchus buccinoides | reverse complement strand
ATGGAAACTATCCTGTGTCGCGTGGGAGGGAGGGGTGGGGGTACACATGGAATGCTGACACCGGTGTCGCCTGGACTGTGGTGTTTTGCTTTAGTGTGTGCTTTTAAAAACTCATTTTTCATGGTTTCATGGTTGGTGGCGAGAGTGGCACGGCATCACATGTTGTAGGTGGCAACCGATACCTTTATGTGCCGGTGTATCAGCCAGTGTTCATCCCCAGTTGATATTGACCCTGGGGTATTTCTGGGTTAAGCTGAAAATACCCCCCCCCCCCCGGGGAGAGAGACTCCCCAATCACCCCCCACCCCCCTCTCCTGGGTGGGGGGGGGGGGGTGATTGGGGAGTCTCTCTCTCTCGGTCTATGTATGTCTCTCTCTCTGTCTGTCTGTCTGTCTGTCTGTCTGTCTCTCTCTCTCTCTCTCTCTCTCTCTCTCTCTCTCTCTCTCTCTCTCTCTCTCTCTCTGTCTGTCTAAACTGTTGGAACACCACATACATAAACATATTCTTAATCACTTTAACTCTTTTGGTCTGTTTCATCCAAATCAATCGGGTTTTAGAGCTAACCATTCATGTCATACGGCCCTAACTAACCTAGTAGACCAATGGCTTATTAACATAAACGATGACAAAATCACGGGTGTTCTTGCTGTTGACTTTATGAAAGCCTTTGATGTTGTCGATCGTAATCTTTTACTAAAAAAACTGAAGATATATGGCATTACTAACAATACCATAGAACTCCTAACATCATTTTTATCAGACCGAAAGCAGCGAGTTTCTTTAAATGAATGCGAATCTTCTACTATGCCTGTCAACTATGGTATTCCCCAAGGCTCCATCCTTGGTCCTATGTTATTCTCAATATATATTAACGACTTACCATTATATCTAACGACTTTATGTGAAATGTTTGCAGATGATACCACAGTACACTCCTGTGACAGTAAAGTGAAAAACGTTTTTATTTCTTTACAAGATAACATTAACAGACTAATAGAATGGTCCGAATTTAATCATTTGCAGCTACACCCCAAGAAATGTAAATACTTACTTATCACCACCAGACAAAAGCGTCAAAATCTTACCATTGGTTCTCAATCCCTGTATATCAATGGTGAAATCATGGAAGAGGTTGACTATCATACAATTTTAGGACTTATTGTTGATCACAACCTTTCATGGTCCCATCAAATATCTATGGTTTGTAAGCAAGTATAAAAAAAAAGTCTATCAACTTTCCAGGATAAAGCATTTTCTTGATTTAGAGAGTCGTAAACTTTTTTTCAATGCTTATATCCAGTCACACATCAACTATGCCTCTACAATTTGGGATCTGGCAAGCGAGAAAAATTTAAAACCATTATGCAGTTTGCATAGACGTGCATTGAAATTGATCCTTCTAAAATCCTCTTCCCTTACACTTACTGATTATCAGCGTTTAGAAATTCTACCTCTAAAATGGAAGCTTGTGTACAACAAAACAATTGTTATGTTTAGATTAATGTCCGATAATGCTCCTCCAACATTAAAAAATAAATTTGAAATTAACCTTGTCCGTAATGTTTTTAAAATAAAAATACCTCTTCCAAGAGTTGACCTTTTTAAATCTAGTCTTGTATATTCAGGTGGCTGCTTATGGAATACTATTTCATCTTCCTTTAATGTGTACTCGGGCATTCATGTTTTTAAAAAAGAATACCATAAGTATCTTATGTTGAAACATACAAGCAATGTTGTTTAACTCCATTCTTAGTTTCAAATATGTTTCCACTTTTGATATATTGACATGTATGCATATTATCTACTTTGTTGTTGTTAAATTATTAACAAGTTTTGTATTTACCTTATTTCATGTGTTTCCTCTCTCTCTCTCTCCCTCTCTCTCTCTCTCTCTCTCTCTCCCCCCCTCTCTCTCTCTCTCACTCTCTCTCCTTTTGTGTGTGTGAGGGGGGGGGGGGATAGACAGACGGCTTTGTTGTATCTATTTTTTCTTCTTCATGGATTATTAACAAGTTTTGTATTTACCTTATTTCATGTGTTTCCTCTCTCTCTCTCCTCTCTCTCTCTCTCTCTCTCTCTCTCTCTCTCTCTCTCTCTCTCTCTCTCTCTCTCTCTCTCTCTCTCTCTCTCTCTCTCTCTCTCTCTCTCTCTCTCTCTCTCTCTCTGCGCGCGTGTGTGTGTATGTGTGTGCGTGTGCGACAACATCCGTTCTGTGTGAGCAGAGATGGAGGGCTTACAAACAAACAACAACACAACAACAGCCCAACAACAAACAACAACACAACAACAGCCCAACAACAAACAACAACACAACAACAGCCCAACAACAAACAACAACACAACAACAGCCCAACAACAAACAACAACAGCCCAACAACAAACAACAACACAACAACAGCCCAACAACAAACAACAACACAACAACAGCCCAACAACAAACAACAACACAACAACAGCCCAACAACAAACAACAACACAACAACAGCCCAACAACAAACAACAACACAACAACAGCCCAACAACAAACAACAACACAACAACAGCCCAACAACAAACAACAACACAACAACAGCCCAACAACAAACTCTTCAAAGAAGCTGTCTTGAAGACCACCTTTTACTTTGGGCGACTTTGTTGTGCCCACAGTTCTATCAGAACTGTTTGTGTATCTTATGTTTGTGCATGTGTGTGTTTATGTGACCGAAATGCGTTCCAGGTCATGGCGCCTAAACCACTGAACCGATCATACCGAAACTTGGTACAATGGTTCCTTTGACCTTGTAGTTGACGGCACGAGCCATAGGAATGTAATCCCAGTGAGTAAGTTTAGATTTGTTTTAAAAGACTGCGGATTTCAAAGATAATGGATAGATTTAAACCAAATTAGGTATAATCAAATGGGGTTATATAATTATGTTTTGTTGTAATATATCTAGTTTCTAAGTAATGTACGTATGCAGAAAAATGCTTAGCACACACACACACACACAACACACACATACACACGCGCGCGCGCGCACACACGTACACACACACACAACACACACATACACGCGCGCGCGCGCACACACACACACACACACGCACACACACACACACACACACACACACACACACACACACACACACATACACACTTGAATTTTACTAGAAAGGGACGTTCCTTTTTTTTTAGGGGTGTCAAACAAGATCTCTGTGTGTCTACTGTATTTTTCAAACACTTTAAAATAAGCATTTGCATAAATTGTGGAAAAAGCAAACTAAAATACCTTCATAAATCAATTTTTGCTTCATTACCCCGGCCTTTCAGGTTTTTTTTCATTTTGTGTAATGGCACCCATGTCCTGGTTTTTTCCATTTTTGTTTGTATGAAACATTCTTTTGATTTTTGCTTCTGTTTTGATAAGGGGCTCAAGGCAGAATAGGGGGGGTGGGGGGGGGGGTATTCAATCTGAGCATTTAAAGGCCAGCTGTGCAGCGTATCGCATTGGTTTATGATCAGATGCACAATAACGGACAGGGAGGTGGGGAGGGAAGACACAGAGAGAGAGAGAGAGAGAGAGAGAGAGAGAGAGAGAGAGAGAGAGAGAGAGAGAGAAGTCCTTGAACAGAAAGGGCTTGTAAGAGAATTCAGCAAACCAATAGGACATATGAAAGAAGTCATTGAACAAAAAGGGGCTTGTAAGAGAATTCAGCAAGCCAGTAGGACATATGAAAGAAGTCCTTGAACAAAAGGGGCTTGTAAGAGAATTAATCAAGCCAGTAGGACCTATGAGAGAAGTCCTTGAACAAAAGGGGCTTGTAAGAGAATTCAGCAAGCCAGTAGGACCTATGAGAGAAGTCCTTGAACAAAAGGGGCTTGTAAGATAATTCAGCAAGCCAGTAGGACATATGAAAGAAGTCCTTGAACAAAAGGGGCTTGTAAGAGAATTCAGCAAGCCAGTAGGACATATGAAAGAAGTCCTTGAACAAAAGGGGCTTGTAAGAGAATTCAGCAAGCCAGTAGGACCTATGAGAGAAGTCCTTGAACAAAAGGGGCTTGTAAGAGAATTCAGCAAGCCAGTAGGACCTATGAGAGAACTCTGTGAACAATTTGTGTCTGTAGGAGAACTGAGTGAACCACGACATAACGTGGTAAAAACAACAACAGGGCTTGTGAGAGATAATAGTTGGCTTAACGTCCAATTACGCGTAGCCTCTTATGGAGAGTGTTGAGAGAACTCGAGTGAACACACGAGAGAACTCGATGTCAGAAAACGGGACCCATCTTAACACATGATTGAATAAAATTAATAAATGAGCCAGTTGGGGGGTCTCGCGCGCATTGATTACAACTGCCTTCCCATTGTTTCCACAGCTGGCACACAATCGACCCTTTAAAACACTTTCTGGGGGGGGGGGGGGGGGGGGGTCGAAAGATTGGTGGGAGGGGGGGGGGGGGGAGTAAAGAAAGAAAGGGGGGGGGGGGTTGAAAGGCGGAGGTGTGGTGGTTCTGGATATACAATAAGAAGAATAAAAGATCAATTGTGACCCAGCACCACGAAAGGGACATTAAGTGTCAAACTGACCATTCTGAGAAAATTGTACATTTAAAAACGTCAGACAATTGTCTTTCTAATGATACAAAAACCATTATTGTACATTTTTCCATTCTAGAGTTATGAGCATTTAAAGTTAGTAGGATGAGCGTCAGCCATTTTGAGAAAAAAAGGTCTGAAGTCTAGCCTAGCTGTAGAAAATGCATTGACCTACTTGCGTTAAAATACTTATAAGACCATTTATTACAGATTATCCTGTATAAATATGAAAGATAATATGCTAAAGAACACAAAAATACCCATATCTCAAAATTGACAAAAAATGAGATTTTTGACTTTGCGAGCCTGTTGTGAGAAACTAGCCCAGCGACTTAATGTCCCTTTCGTGGTGCTGGGTCACATTTGAGTACATATCTGTGTTTGTTGAATTTGTTGAAAATTCGGGACTTTCCTGGTGTTGCACTGCCTCCGGGCATTGCCTCCCGGATCGTTCCCACCATCTTTGTATCTACTAATGTCCCATATGTGTCTGTTCCAGACCGGAGGACGTTAAGCGGACTTTCATTCAAAGACCATGAATAAGAGGATGCTTGATTATAGGGTTTATTCTGATCTTTAGTTAGTAACACGTGAAAGGTTGAAGTAAAGTATTTGGAACGACACCAAGATAAGTAACAAGTGACAAGTTGAAGTAAAGTATTTGGAACAATACCAATATAAGTAACAAGTGAAAGATTGAAGTAAAGTATTTGGAACGATGCCCAAATAAGTAACAAGTGAAAGGTTGAAGCAAAGTATTTGGAACGATACCAAAATAAGTAACAAGTGAAAGGTTGAAGTAAAGTATTTGGAACAATGCCAATATAAGTAACAAGTGAAAGGTTGAAGTAAAGTATTTGGAACGATACCAAGATAAGTAACAAGTGAAAGGTTGAAGTAAAGTATTTGGAACGATGTCAAGAGAAGTAACAAGTGAAAGGTTGAAGTAAGGTATTTGGAACGACATCACGAGAAGTGACAAGTTGAAGTAAAGTATTTCGAACGATACCAGTATAAGTAACAAGTGAAAGGTTGAAGTAAAGTATTTGGAACGATATCAAGAGAAGTAACAAGTGAAAGGTTGAAGTAAAGTATTTGGAACGACATCACGAGAAGTGACAAGTTGAAGTAAAGTATTTGGAACGATACCAATATAAGTAACAAGTGAAAGGTTGAAGTAAAGTATTGGAACGACATCACGAGAAGTAACAAGTGAAAGGTTGAAGTAAAGTATTTGGAACGATATCAAGAGAAGTAACAAGTGAAAGGTTGAAGTAAAGTATTGGAACGACATCACGAGAAGTAACAAGTGAAAGGTTGAAGTAAAGTATTTGGAACGATATCAAGAGAAGTAACAAGTGAAAGGTTGAAGTAAAGTATTTGGAACGATATCACGAGAAGTAACAAGTGAAAGGTTGAAGTAAAGTATTTGGAACGACATCACGAGAAGTAACAAGTGAAAGGTTGAAGTAAAGTATTTGGAATGATATCAAGAGAAGTAACAAGTGACAAGTTGAAGTAAAGTATTTGGAACGATACCAATATAAGTAACAAGTGAAAGGTTGAAGTAAAGTATTTGGAACGACATCACGAGAAGTAACAAGTGAAAGGTTGAAGTAAAGTATTTGGAACGATATCAAGAGAAGTAACAAGTGACAAGTTGAAGTAAAGTATTTGGAACGACATCACGAGAAGTAACAAGTGACAAGTTGAAGTAAAGTATTTGGAACGATATCAAGAGAAGTAACAAGTGACAAGTTGAAGTAAAGTATTTGGAACGATACCAATATAAGTAACAAGTGAAAGGTTGAAGTAAAGTATTTGGAACGACATCACGAGAATATTCGTTGGACCTAACTTTCTTTCAGACGTGGAAACAAGCAAGTTTGAGCTCGAGGATGAGAGAGAGGAGGAGAGAGAGAGAGAGAGAGAGAGAGAGAGAGAGAGAGAGAGAGAGAGAGAGAGAGAGAGAGAGAGAGAGAGAGAGAGAGAGAGAGAGAGAGAGAGAGAGAGAGAGAGAGAGAGAGAAGGGTTGTGTGTGCATAATATGCGCTCCCGTTCATCCGCCATCCCCCCCCCCCATCCCCACTCACATGCACATGCACTCACTCCCAAACAAGTCGTGCCTTGATTATTAGTTATTATTTATTTCTTGCATAACAGGCTAAAAATTGTCTTCGACATATTAAATGTCCAAAAGGAGAACAAAAATGTAACGTCAGGGTTAGGATCAGGATTTTAATTAACGACTCTGTCAACAAGCTGTTATTTTTTTTCTGTGAGAATGCAATTTATTTTTAAAGAAAAATAGAAAAAATGCAGGGATGATTGGAGGGAGTACAGATGGGTTGGAGTGGTTGAGGATGGGTTGGGGACGGGGGGAGGGGGACAGAAGCGGAGTGGTTAGAAGCGAGACAGGAGTTTACTTTTAACTTTTAAAGGTGTGTGTGTGTATGGGGGGGGGGGGGGGGGGGGTCGACATATGAAGACAAAACACAAAATGACTTAGAAATGGCGTAGGAGATAAGTTTGAAAATGGGATGTATCTACAATACCACCCCCTCCATCAAGACCCCACCCCCGTCTCTCTCTATATATATCCCCCATCCACCATCACCACCACCACCACAACCACCCCGACCCCCACACATTCCCTTCCTGACTATCACAAAAACTTAATATATAGGATTGACAATATGTTTTTTATGAACACGTTCCTAACTTTCCCCTTGCCTCCACCCCCTCCCCATCTCCTATTTTGCTTCCTTTATTTTAAAATGCTGCAAGTTTTTTATATTCCCTTTCACCCCCACCCCCCATTTATCTCTCTCTCACTCACTCCTCCTCTCCTCCTCTCTCTCTCTCTCTCTCTCTCTCTCTCTTTGTCTGTCTGTCTCTCTCTCTCTCTCTCTCTCTCTCTCTCTCTCTCTCTCTCTCTCTCTCTCTCTCTCTCTCTCTCTCTCTCTCTCTCTCTCTCTCTCTCTCTCTCTCTCTCTCTCTCTTTCTCGTCTTGTTTTTCGTCCCAAAGGACAGATTGGAAGATTACGCCTTGGCCTAAAAATCCTTGGCCTAAAATCTCAATCCTTCTTAAAAAAAAAATAAAATCTTTTCCACACTCTCTCTCTCTCTCTCTCTCTCTCTCTCTCTCTCATCTCTCTCTCTCTCTCTCCTCTCTCATCTCTCTCCTCTCTCTTTCCCCCTCTCTGTCTCTCCCCTCTCTGTCTCTCTCTCTCTGCCCCCCCCCCCCCCCCCCACCACACATACATACCCACTCCCTGAGTCCAAGTCATTGAAGTCGGTAAAGTGGTGATTTATGGAGTCGATTTGACAGGCCCTATTTCCAGAGGGGGGTGGTTGCGATAGCCGGGTAACCGGAGCTGGCTTATCCCCGCCCTGATCTCACCACGTGGGATTAGGCCTACGCCGGCCCGGGGCGGTGCTTCTTTGAAATTTAGCCCCCTCCGTTGCGAATAAGGGGGGGGGGATTTTTATTTATTTTTTCGTTTTTGTTGTAAGCTTTTTTGTTCCTTGTGGGCAGTGGTGGTGGTGGTGGGGGTGGTGCGTTGTTATGCGTGGGTGGAGCTGAGGTTTCTGTCTCTCTCTTAGCGTTCTGCCTCGCTCTCTGCCTCTGTCTCTGTGTATCTCTCTCTCTCTCTCTCTCACTCTCTCTCTCTCTCTCTCTCTCTCTCTGTCTCTCTCTCTCTCTCTCTCTCTCTCTCTCTCTCTCTCTCTCTCTCTCTCTCTCCTCGCTCTCTCTCTCTCTTAGGTATGTGTGTGTGCATGCCCTGCGTGTGTGCGGCGTGTGTGTGCGTGCGTGCGTGCGTGCGTTTGTGTGTGTGCGCCTCTCATTCAGTCAGTCTCGTTTTCTATGTATATAGCGTGCATACTCGTTTTGTGTTCAATTTGTACTTTTACCCCCAGTACCCTGAGCAAAGGAGTGTAAGCTTGTTGCATTTGTGTGTGCGTGTGTGTGCGTGTGCGTGTGCGTGCGTGCGTGCGTGCGTGTGTATGTGTGTGTGTGAGTGAGTGTGTGTGAGTGTGTGTGTGTGTGTGTGTGTGTGTGTGTGTGTGTGTGTGTGTGTGTGTGTGTGTGTGTGTGTGTGTGTGTGTGTGTGTGTGTGTGTGTGTGTGTGTGTGTGTGTGTGTGTGTGCTTCCCCAGTGCACACACTGGGGAAGCACTATACTATTTTCACTGGAGTCTGTTGGTTTCTTTGTGCGTCACTCATCCCACTTTGTTGGTGATCGTGACGGGGTGTACATTTGCCTGAGTCTGGTTATGTCTTTATTTATTTCTTCTTTGTCTTTAGAATATCTTGCGAACCGCTGCGCAGATATATGTTTAACCCTTTCACCGCCAACGTCACATTTATGCACCACAATGGTTTAACACCCATGTCGCTAAAAGGCATGAAATCAAGGTCTGTTATCTGAAGACCATATTTGTATTAATTTTGAGAGGATCGATAGGCCTAATGTTATATATGTCACAGAGGAATTCACAATTTTCCACATATTTTGTTTCTCTACCCAGTTAAACTTAATGGTATACTTTGGCTGAAACATGACTGGCGGCGAAAGGGTTAAAACCTAGAACCACACTGACATTGTTACTGACGTTTGACTTTGCAATCGTAAATTTCTTCTCTTTTTTTCTCTTTTTTTTTTTTTGGGGGGGGGGGGGGGGCGGGGGCAGCATAGCTTTCATATTGTTGGAGTTACAGACTCCAAACTTCGTATTTCGGTGCATTGGCGTATGCTTGTTCGGAATATTGGGCACTGATAAGGTTGTTGACCTTGACCTCGGACATGTTAAATTGTCTCACAGTTGTGCAGTCACAGGCGTAGAATTTGGTGACATAGTGGCTCAAGGTCAAAAAGGTCAAGTCAAGTCAAAAATACTTTATTATCACGTTAGGTGAAATTACAGTCATGTGTGATACAAAGTTACGTATTAACCTGGGTGAATTGACCTTGACCTTTGACCTAATTTATTGTAGCCTTGCTATGATAATAATAATAATAATAATGATGATGTAAATTTCAATAGCGCTTCATCTCCAATGAAGGGGCTCTAAGCGTTTTACAAAAACATTTATGGAAGACTATAGTCTGAAAACCATTGGTCGAAGAAAGTTCGTTTATTGTCCTCCGGCCTGGAACATGCACATATGAGACATTTATAGCTACACAGATAGTTTGACGATCCTGGAGGTACTGCAATACCAGGAAAGTCCAGAAGTGGGTTTTAAAAAAACATAATAAACCATTGGTCGTACACCCATATAACCATATATATTCATGATCAGCATCACCCGATGTAATGGGAGACACTTTGAGGTTTGGTGACCTTGACCTTTGATCGTGTGGATGAGGGCATGATGTCAGGGTGAATGGAAAAAAACCCACTCCGTTATCCAAGACT
>CM065703.1:44624584-44627084 GCA_017654935.2 Phymorhynchus buccinoides | reverse complement strand
ACGCAACGTTACAATTCAGATAAATGCATACTACCTCGTGTTCAAGTCAAGCTTTGCGTATTATGGACCAACTATATGGAATTGTCTTCCCATGCCTATCAAAGCCTGCCAATCATTACAAACTTTTAAGCTCCATGTATGGACATTTCTTCTTGAGGACGATACGCCATCACAGTAAGTTACTATACTATAACTATGCTATTTGTGCCATCGATGTTGGTATAGGCATAACATTATAGTGACATTTCTAATGAGCTGTCTTATTACAGCACTATAGTCCTGTTGTTATTTGATTGACTTCTTGTGTTTATTTTATTCTGCTTTATTTAAATTTCTAACCTTTCCTTTGATGTGTCCATCTTTGTACTGATATGTGTATTTTATAATAATCACTTTATAATTATTAAGATTAATCATCTTCCCAATTATTTAACGTCTTGTTAGTTTTTTCCCCCATAAAACTTTAATTTTGATGCCTTCATCATTACGTATGCCAATATTTCTTGGCCTTTTTGTTTTACTCTAATGATCTCTCTCTCTCTCTCTCTCTCTCTCTCTCTCTCTCTCTCTCTCTCTCTCTCTCTCTCTCTCTCTCTCTCTCTCTCTCTCTCCTTCTCTCTCTCTCTGTGTTAGTGTGTGTGCGTTCGTGTGCGCGCGCGCGTTTGTGTGTGTGTGTGCGTGTGTGTGTGTGTGTGTGTGTGTGTGTGTGTGTGTGTGTGTGTGTGTGTGAGTGTGTGCGCGCGCGCGCGTGTGTGTGTGTGTGTGTTTGTATGCCGTGTATGCATGCATGCGCGCGCGCGCGCGCGCGCGTGTGTGTGTGTGTGTGTGTGTGTATGTGTGTTTATATGACAAGGGGCTGTCACTGCACGGGGAAGACATCTGTTGCACACAGAAATGCACAGCGCCACAACAGCGGGAGGGACACCCACCCCGCACAGCGCCACAACAGCGGGGAGGGACACCCACCCCCCTCCCCAGGGACACCCCCCCCATCCCCTCTCCCCTTCCCACTTCCCTTAGTACTCAGACCCCCACCCCACCCCCCTCACCCTCTCATCGCCGATACCCTCCCCAACCTCCTGTAGTTTTTCCTTACTCTCTATTATACCCACCCCCACCCCTACACACACATCTCCCTTCGTTACAAACCTTCCTCCCCACTACAACCCTATTCCTTCACCTCGTGTTCTCTCTCTCTCTCTCTCTCTCTCTCTCTCTCTCTCTCTCTCTCTCTCTCTCTCTCTCTCTCTCTCTCTCTCTCTCTTCTCTCTGTCTCTCTCTCCCTCTCTCAGTCTCTCTGTCTGTCTCCCTCTCTCTCTCTCAGTCTCTCTGTCTCTGTCTCTCTCTCTCCCCTCTCCCCCCCTGGCAAAGCAAAAAAAGATTATAAAAAAAGAACAACTACTACAACACGACCCATACAATATGGCGTACATCCCCCCCTTCTGGCGTATTGAATATCAGGTGTGGAATAATCGTTGCGCCCCATAGGTGTCGCTCTTCACTTAGGGGCTGGTTTGGCAGATGCGCCCAGCTACGCCCGACTGCTCACACACCCCCACCCCCTTATTCAACCCTCTCCCCACCCCCACCCTCACCCCCTTATGTTTCCCAATCGATGAATATATGAAGCGAAGCGTGTATTCCTTCCTACCCGGCATTAAACAGGGTTCTCTCGACTCGTGTTGGAAACGATTTAATATTGAGTTTGTTGCTGGTTGTTGGTGGTGCTGTTTGAAAGGCTGAATAAGTCATACGCATGCATGCGCGCGCGCGCGCGTACACTCACACACGCGCGCATATAGATCCGCGTGCGCGCACATATAGACTCGCGCGGGCGCGCACACACACACGCACGCACGCGCGCACACACAGGATCGCACAAACACTGCTCTCTCTCTCACACACACACACACGCGCGCGCACGCGCGCGCGCGCGCACGCACACACACACACGCACGCACACATACATACAAACACGCATACATACAAACACACACACACACAGGGCGCGCGCACATACGCATACACAGAAATAAGTTAAAAAAATGTTTGTGGATGTGTTAGTGATAACTAGTAGGTAGAAATAAAAGGTCGAAATAACGAAATGAAAGAAACAAATGAATGAGTTTGCACAACCATGATATAAAATCACCGACATTTTTCATATTATTAAGATCATTAAATTTTGCTAACATACATATTTCCATTTTTGGCTCACTCGTTTTAATTGTGGTTACGTGATCTACCACTGCCAAGTAATGTGCTCGTTTTGAGGTGATTTGCAATAATAATCCCACATTGAAATTAACCGAAATTTAAAAGATCCGCTTACCCCTGTTGGGTTGAAACTAGTGAAACATTTCAGTCTGAAAATCATAACCAGTAAAATGTTACCAGCATGCATGGCGTGACAATCGATTTAGCGAAAATGAATTTGTGTTCAAAGGATCGGTGTTTATAAATCATATTGCAATCAATGAAAAGTAAAACTTGCAAATTA
>CM065703.1:44617084-44619584 GCA_017654935.2 Phymorhynchus buccinoides | reverse complement strand
CTGAGGTTCACAAATAAAGACATTGGACACAGAAAAAGCTTTATCAAAGCAAACTATTCTGCATTTCAAATGCACTAACTTTTCAGTCCTTCAGAGTAGGGGTACGGAGCTGGCTATTCACAGATTTTTCTTTCATACTATATATATATATATATATATATATATATACAGATCTGAAGGAAAAAACCCACAACAAATCCTTCGTTAGTTCCAAATTTAGTCCAAGCTTTCGAGGGGGTAACCCCTCTTTTTCAAGGTACAGAACCCATTCCAGAAGAACTACGTCAGACCAGACCACATCGATCACAATGACATAGAGGAGGTGATCTGGATAAGAAAATAAGAAAAATTACTTCGCAGACAACATTTACCGAAGAAGACTTCAAACCTTTCGATCCTGTTGTACTGGTGGATGGATTTCATTTGACAGAAGACCAAACATCTGTATGCAGACTCCCGGACTGCTTCATCCCAACACCCAAGGAACCCATAGACATCAGTGATGCCATGATAGGATCATACAGCTGGGGAGAAAGATTGCGATGGCATTTGTTTCATAAATTAAAGGAGATACAGGATGAAGAGACTGATGAAACTAGAGCAAAGACAGATGTAGTAGACGAAGAGAACACTGAAGAAGAGATAGCGTTTGTTAAGAGACCATGGCACCAACCGACATCTCATCATGCTCCCCGGACAAATGCGGCATTGGAAGTTTTCATTGAGAAGTGTACTTCCGACCTTGTTACCAAAGAGAAAAGACGCAAGATTAAAGACAATCTGACAACAGGACAACGCCGTGCTCTTACTGAGCTACGCAATCTCCCTTTGACACACAATTTAGCATGTAGATTTGCTGACAAGTCAGGAAACACTGTCATAACCTCGCTTGAAAGTGATGACAAAGTCATTCTTCATGAACTCCATCAGCAAAACTTCTACAACATCTTGCCAGAAAACCCAACAGAAGGAACGTGTAAAGTTGTCAAAAACTGGGCCAAAAAATGGTCATCTCGAGGTTTGGGGGAAAGTGAAGTGGTGCAATATGTGACAGATTTTGAAGGCACAAGACCAGGCCATTGCAAACCTTTGATCAAAACACATAAGCAGCCACCTTTTCCTACACGACTATTGCTAACAGGATGTTCCACACCCACTCAACACCTGTCCAAAGTAGTCCAACAGGCCATGGCCCACTTAGTTACGCACCTTCCATACCAAGTACTAGACAGCAAAGAGTTTTTGGCCAAGTTGCTCAACATCAGGGTGTGTGATTGAAGCCTTACAAATTGCTTTGAACAACAATGCCTGCCAATACACCAATGGTGATGGCCAAACGATCTTTGCATCACCAAACCATGGTACAGCAATGGGGCCCCCACACTCATGTGACTATGTGGATGTCTTCATGGGATGCCTGGACGAGAAGTTGGTGAATTCATGCCCAGTCCCTCTACTCTCTTCCCTCCTTTCACCAGAACACCAGGTTAATCTTCGTCATCTTGACTGGAGTCGTTATAGGGACGATGGTTTTACCATCCTCTTGGACAATACACACGTGACAGAATTTGAGAGCCATTTGCAGACCTTGAATCCCCCCAACATCAAGTGGACTATTAGCAGTGGAACAACAGCTCAATTCCTTGACATAGGACTCTCCATAGTCCAGGGCAAAATCGTTACGGATGACAACTCAAAAAGCTCACATGCCTACCTACCTCCCAGCAGCTGTCACCCCCCAGGAGTCTTCAAAGGTCTGTTTTCTGGAGTGGGAACTAGGCTCAGAATGGTGTGCAGCGAGGATATTCGTTTGAAGCAAAGAATTGATGAATATGCAAAGTACTTTGCCTTAGCAGGATGGAACATGGACAAAGCAAAGTTGGAGCTCAACAAAGCTGCCAATGTAGATAGAAGAAAACTAATCACCAAACCCAGAAAAGCAAACCCAAAGAAACTAGCATGTGTCACAACTTTTGACCCTCGTCTTCCATCAAAATCGGATTCCAAAAACAAAGAGTTTTTCCCAAAAAATCTGATAATATCAGCGGAAAGACGACGCAAAAACATTGGCAGCATCTACAAACCAACAGTGCCAAGAAGATTCATCCAGCATGGGCCTTCTAACAAACCTGGGTTCTACAAATGCAAAGCTACGCGTTGTGACACATGTGCACATGGGAAATTCACTGATAGTGTCAAATCTGCATGGGACAATAGGCATTGGAAAATCAGACAACACCTTTCATGTACAACCCCCAATGTCATCTACTTGATGTCCTGCAAAATCCACCCTGGCGCTCTGTATGTGGGTTGTACAAAAGATCTTAAAGTCCCCCCACGCTCAGCCGCCAAATCTGGCTGAAAGACTTCTTTTTATTAGTTAAACACTTCTTCCATACCGATTTGAAAAAATTCTGCTTCGTTATTAAATAACCAGAGCAGATCTATTATGACTCACCTGTGTGACAGCACTGGGCGCTGACATATTTGTCACAAGAAG
>CM065703.1:44602802-44616584 GCA_017654935.2 Phymorhynchus buccinoides | reverse complement strand
AAAAGTGATTAGATAAGATTAAGATTGAAGATACTGAGAGAAGATAAGAGAGAAGAAAGACGGAAGGAAATATAGATAAGGAGCGACGAAAGAAGAATCAGAAGAAGAGAAGAGAAAGATTTAAGATTTTACTAGGCATTTAGAGAAGAAGCAGCATAGCATCTTCGAAGAACGAGAGATAGAAGATTCATAGAAGATAGAGGATAGCGAAGAAGAGAAGAAGGACGATAGAAGAAGGAAAAGGAAAAGAGAAGAAGAAGAGAGAGATGAAGATGATACAGCAGCTAGATAGGAAGAAGATTCAGAAGGCTAGAAGAAAGAAGAAGAAGATATGGAGGGAAGAATAGAAGATATATAAGAAGAAGATACTTGAAGATAAGATAGAAGATACTACAGAAAGAGATTTAGAGAAGATACAGAAGGATATGAAGAGAAGAAGAAGAAGAGAGAAGGAAGAAGAAGAAGATAAGAGCAAGAAGAGAAGAGGAGAAGATTATTTCAGATACAGATAAAAGAAAGATACAGAAGTTTTTTTTTTTAGAAGGAGAAAGAGAAGAGAAGAAGAAGCGAAGATAAGAAGAAGAAGACCAGCAAGACTTATAGAAGAAGAAGAAGAGAAAGATACAGAGAGAAGATTAGAAGAAATACAGCAGAAGAAGAAGGAGAAGAAAGATTTAAGAAAGATAGATACAAGATAAGAGATTTTAGAGATTTTTAGAAACGAGAGAAGAAGAAGAAAAACAGATCAAAGGAAGATACAGATAGATGATTTAGAGATAAGTGAAGGATTAAAGAGAAAGACAGGAAGAAGATAAGGAAGAGTAAGGAAGATTAGATACAGAGAGAAGAAGGAGATAGATTCACGAAGAGACGATACTAGATATACAGGCAGAGATAAAGGAAGAAAGCGAAAGAAGAAGACTGAAGATGATAAGAAGATTAAAGAAGACTTAAGAAGAAGAAGAGAAGTAGAAGAAAGAGGGGGAAGAAAAGAAGAATGATAAGAAGAAAGGAACGAGATAAAGAAGAAGATTCAGTATCGGAAGAGAGAAGAAGAAAAGAAAAGAACGAAGAAAAAGAAGCGAAGATACACAGAAGAAGAAAAGAAGAAGAAGAGGAAGAAGATGAAGAGAGAAGTGAGGATAAAAAGAAAGAAGAACAGAAGATAGATATGAAGAAGCAGAGAGAAGAAGACGAAGATACAGATTACAGATACAGAAAAATTAATGTGTTTTCATGTTTTTTTTATTTACGCTTTTAAACATATGACCACAGTTTAGGGTGAATAGTTCTTTAAACTAGGCTGTGACTATTTCTTGTTCTCCTTCCCCTTCTTCTACACGTACAAGCCCACAGTCTCATGGTACTGACCAGCAACAGGCTCTGTAGTCACAATTAGTCCATTGAGAGACTTAGCTTTAGATTAGGCCCCCCCAGTCCCCACAATCTGTCCGTAGACTCTACACGGGACGATTAAACGATTGGTTTGTAGCCTAACTGCGTTGACTAAGGACGTTAGGTCCCTCTTCATCTCAAAACATTGTTAGTCCCCGAGCCGAAGGTTCGGGGAGCTATTGTTTTTTTATGGTACCGTCCGTCCGTTCCGTCCTCCGCTATTCGTCCTCCCGTTTTTCTCAAAATAACCTATCCCTCTATCATCATCAAATTTGTATCAACCTACACTACTCGTTTGCAAAGATTGCAAGGTACCCCCAAATGATTGTATTAGTTTTACATTTAGGCAGGTCGCGCCCAAGTACGTGATTCAAACCTCAAAACACACTAATCATAATATTCCCGCCCGAAGTTTTGCATGTATTCAATGCAGCCTTTTCCACAACATTTCTTTGAGGGGAATAACAACACAGTTGCATGAATTTTTTCTGGCGGGTGTGCGGCATAATCGCGCGCGCTCACATCACGGGTCCGAACCCCAAGGTATAATATAAAAAAACCTATTCAACTTACGTGTTGTTTTGATGAGTTTTATTGTAGTTTAACGGGCTGTTTGAGCGTTGTAGATGTCGTACAGCCGACACATTCTGCATTTCGCCGATGCTGCGAATGGGAATTTGCAGCCGCTCGGCGTTGCAATTATTATTATTTTTTCCGACTTTTTGATTCTTGCTCCTGTTGCTATAAATTATTGCTGTTTTCTTGTTTAGTCTGTGGTGATAAAGGAGCATTCGCCGAAATACCAGTAGTTTTGTTTTGTCTTTTGGTGAATAAAACAACGTGACTATACTACCCTTGTCGTGTAGTTTGTGTTGTTTGCTATAAGACGTGTTCATGATTATCAGTGAGTCTCAACTGGTAACAAACCACAACGATGAATGCCGTTACCTGACATGTCCTGGTAGTAAGAAAAGAGAGGGGTGAGGGTGGGGGGAGAATGCGAATAGGGGGGGGGGGGGCGAAAAGAAGAAAACACTGCCATCATTTACTATGGAACCCGTTAAAACTAAACTTTTTCATTGAAATGTTCCACTTGAGAAGAATATTCTGCATTTTGTTTCGGGGGGAGGGGGGGGGGGGGGAGGGGGGGATATGGCTTGGATCAGCCTAGGATTATTTGTTTTTTAATAAACTGAAAGTAGCAAGAGTTGAAGATTGACGGGTGTAAACCTGAATGGAGGTGGAAGACGACTAAGCTACAAGATTGTCGAAGCACAATGGGGTGGAGGGGGTGGAGGGGGTGGGCGAGAAGAACCAGTTAGGGTGAGGCGGATGGAAGGTGGCCGGGTGAATGGGCGGTGGGGGTGGAGGGTGACGAGCGATATCCATCAATCAAGCAAGATGCTTATTTTGCCCATGGGGAGTGGGGGTGGGGGAAAACTTGACGGGGGTGGTGGGGGGGGGGGGTGGGTGGGGAGTGGGGGGGGGGCTGTTCGACACTACAGTGTCACTGGCGGTGAACTGCCCAGATGAGTTCTTACTCTCCCCACCTTTCTAATCATCCTTCTATAACCGACCCCCCCTCCCCCATCCACCCCCCCACCACACACACACCTACACCACTTACACACACAACTACACCCTACACACACACCACACACACACAACACACACACACACACACAAACACTAATTATACAACCTACACACACACACACACACATCACACACACACACACACACCACACACACACCACACATGGAGGCTTTGTGCAAAAAAAAAAAGCATGTTTTGCTTATAAATGGTCCATCTGGAAATAAAAATTTGCACTTGACTTGACTTGACTTGACAAAAACACATCACATTACACACACCACACACCCACACACACACACACACACACACACACGCACACAAACACACACACATACATACACTAAACACACACACACCACACACACACAACACACACACTCACACACACACACAACACACACACACACACACACACACACCATATACTAAAACAATCTTCCCCTGTCTCGTGCCCTGGGATGCGAACGCCCCAACCTATTAAGATTATCGCCCCTGCCTGTCAGAACTAACACATACAATATTGCTCCTGACCGTCATTAGGCGACTGTGCAGTTCAGGCCCTAAAATTATGGCACTTTCGTGTCTGGCAACAAGTAGTGTAAAGGCCTCATTTTTCTAAGGTCTCTCTGTAGGACGTAAACAATGTTCACAAAATATATCTAATAACCCCATGGCAACACGGGTAGGCCACTCATAATATGACTACAATTCACTGTGTTGTCATGGGGAAATTATTGATATTTTGGAATAATGTCGACGTGTACACAGACCTGAACCCTTATTAAAGCATTTACTATTCGTCAACTCTTCGCCAGGCACTTCTTCTCGAGATTCCTGGTCAGCTGGAACTTTCATTAAAGGCAAAGATTTCCATCCATTTGTCAAAATATCTTAGTGCAAATTAACAGTTAACCCTTTCGCTGTCAGCTATCACCAGCGGTCTCGTGACAACCCGAGGTCACTGTATTATGAAGGAGCTTCCCTAAAGACATGACACCCCCATACTCTTCTTCTTCTTTTTTTTCCCCTTCTTCTTTCTTCGTCTTCTCTTCTTCTTCTTCTTCTTCTCTTCATATCTTGTCTTTTCTCTTCTTCTTCTTCTTCTTCCCTTCTACCTTCTTCGTCGTCTTCTTCTTCTTCTTCTTCTTCTTCTTCTTCTTCTTATTTCTTCTATGTTATTCTTTACTTCTCTATCTCTTTTATCTTCTTCTTCCTTATTTTCTTCTTATTCTTCTTATGATTTTTTTCTCTTCCTTCTTCTTTTTCTTCTCTCTTCTACTGCTTCTTCTGTCTTCTTCTTCTTCTTCTTCTTCCTTCTTCTTCTTATTCTTACTTCCTTACTTCTTCTCTTCCGACTGCTTCTTCTTCTTATCTTCTATCTTCTTCTTCTTTCTTCTTCTTCTTACTTCTTCTTATTTCTTCTTCTTTCTAACTTCTTACTTATTATCTGCTTCTTCTTCTTCTCGTCTTTTTATTCTTTTTTTTTTTTTTTTTCTTCTTATTTTTTTCTTCTTCTCTTCTTAGTCTTCTGTCTTCTTCTTCGTCTTCTATCTGAATAAAGCTGAGTTAGAGCTCCCGCGGAGGTTTGTGCGGAGGAAACAAAGGGAAGCAACTATAATGTTCGGGTTGATTTCTTTGCAGGGGTTCCCCCTTGATGTCTCTCTCTCACTCTCTGTGAGGAGCGAGAGAGAGAGAGAGAGAGAGAGAGAGAGATGAGAATGACGAGAGGAGGAGATAACAGAGGGGAGGCGCAGAGGAAGAAGAGGGGACGAGAGAGAAGAGAGAGAGATGTGGAGTCTTGAGAGAGGAGAGAGGAGGAGCGATGAGGAAGGACGCGGAGGAGAGAGTGGGACGACGAGAGAGAAGAACGAGACCGAGCGGAGCCCTCGAGGCGAGGGCGGAGAGGAGGGGGGAGAATGAGGACAAGGGGGGAGGGAGAGGAGAGAGGCTCGAGAGAGAAAGAGAGAAGGAGGAATCCGGTGAGGACGAGTGGAGCTGGCCGAGGGGAGAGAGAAAGGAGGAGGAGGGAGCCGAGCTAGCGAGCCGCCCACGAGAGATAGCATGATAGAACGGGAGAGAGCGAGAGACGCGGAAGGGGAGTGAGGAGAGAGGACGAGGAGAGAGAGAAGGGTGAGCGAGGAGAGGGGGGACGAGAGACAGGGTGATGATCGGAAGTGGCCTATTGGTAAGAGACGGCGAGGAAGAGGGGAAGAGACGGCGAGGAGAGGAGAGGACGGACGAGAGAAGGTGGGGAGGAAAGGAGGAGGCGACCCGAGAAGGTTGAGAGAGCAGCAACGGCGGCACGAGGAGAGGATGAGGTGGGGAGGATGGGCCGGGGGAGCGATGAGGGTGAGAGAGGAGGAGAAGACACGTGAAGAGGGGAGAGGGCTGAGGAATGAAGGTGACGAGCGGGGCGGCCGGAGATTGGAGGAGAGAGCGGAGGGGGAGAGGCTGAACACGGGCGTAGATTCCGAGAGATGACTGAGGAGGGATTGGAGAATTGGGAGCATTCCGGAGACGGAGCGAGAGTGACGGAGAAGAGACGTTGTTTTTGATTTTTTTTGGGAGCGAGGAAGAGGGAGAGGGAGGATGGGATGGTGGAGGCTTGAGATGAGAGGAGAGAGGTGCTAGAGAGAGGAGAGAGGAAGCGGCGACGGATGGAGAGAGACGAGAGAGATTGAGTGAGGTCGGAGTACTTGACGAGAGGGAGACGAGAGAGGAAGAGACTGATTGAGAAGACTGAGAGGAGGAACAGGGATTTATGAGGCTGGGTTCGCTGGGTACTATTTTATACAACAAAATTGCTTTTGCCTTTTTGTTCACTTTGTTGCCCATCAAATTCATAGCCCGTGGTTATCCTTCACTGCATATGTTCGCCCCCCCCCCTTCCATTCTTAAAACGAATACAGAAATAAGAGAGCAAGTGGGGACAAACCTCCGCATAGTTCTAATTCAGATTTACGCTCAATTCCGCTCTAACAACAACAAAATACTCTAAAACAGAAGAAAGAAGAGAAAAAAAAGAAAGACAAGAAAGCAAAATAAGAGGAAAAGGAAGAAAAGGAAGGAAGGAAGAAGAAGAAGAAGAAGGAAGAAAGGGGAAATAAAAGAGAAAGCGGATAAAAGGAAGAAAGGGAAAAAGAAAGGGAAAGAAAAAGAGAAGGATTTAAGAAAAGAAAAGGGGGGTAATACAGAAAGGCGAAAGGAAACGGGAAATGTGGAAGAAAGGAAAAGAAAGGAAAGGGTAAGGGAAAGGAGAAAGAAAGAAAAAAAGGGAAAAGGGAATAGATTCAAGAAGAAAGGGAAAAGAGAGGACGAAAGACAGAAAAAAGAAGAAGGGGAAAAGGAAAGAAAGAAACAGAAAAGAAAAAGCGCGGAAATAAGAAGGAAGAGAACCAAGAAAGAAAAAAAAAAATCCTTAGGTTTACCACCATGACTTGAACTCGGATCGCTGGATCAGCGTCCAGAGTGCTAAACAATTACCACCATAGGGAAACCCTGTTAACAAGTAATTGAGAAAAACTGGACAACGCAAATCCGATGAGCACAACGGCTCGTAACGAGAGGATAAAATGGGTCAGGACAATACTTCGCTGACAGCTTCCTTAGGCTATGGAATTATACAAGTTTCAAAAGTTGAAAGGACCACCACACACGTTTCACGTGTTTCCCTCTTTAAGTTATAATTACTCCATTTTATAGCTGGTAAGGAATCTTATTTTGAAACAGGAGTGACTCCCATGCAAACACCCCCAAATTCAAACGAAACATCACTTTAAAGAGCAGCATCAATTTGAAGTCGGGGACATTTTGTATGTGGGTCACAGCAACCCACAAAAAAAACAAGGGACTTAATCGTGGTGTGTCAGTGTGTCTTTAAGATATCTTTACAGCAGCGAACAGGTATTGCGTTTTTAAGAATAGAGCAGCAAAGTGTTGGAAAAAAACAAACAAAAAAACCCCCAGCAAAATGTGAGTTTTCTAAATGGTTTTAGCGCAACTTGGGAAACAAAGACCCGGTTAGTAGGGCCTAACCTTATATCGACACAAGACCTCCTCTCCAATTGAGAGACTTAGTGCGATTTTTCTTTTTTATTTTTTCTACGCCACCGCGTAGGGCATGACGCTCGTTTGGGGCTAATACGGTGTGGGCTAATTATCTCTCTAGTTATTATGTTGGAAAAGATTACAAAAATGACTAATGAGAGGAGAAAGAGAAGATAGAGACAGTGGAGTTTGTTGAGTATATCCTTCGCAAATTTAATGTTGATTTTTTGTTTTTTATCTTTACCATCACTCTCTCTCTCACTACGCCCAAGTAAGAAAATCGCGTGATAAGCCCCTAGTGCATTGACTGCCCTCTGGCGTGAAAAAATTTATCGCCATAGGCTTAGCGACCATTACTCATTAGTTAATGGCAGCGATTTTTTTTTTAATGCTCTCCAAAACAAATAGGTGAGATTTTGACAAACAAACCAGATGCTTGTGCAAAATTTTTTTTTTTTTTTTTTTTTTTTTTTGTTTTTTGTGGTGTTTTTTTTTTTGTGTTTTATGAAAAAAAAATGCCCATCACTAACCAACTAACCCTATCCCTAACCCTAACCACGGAAAGAACCAAGAAATAGAGCAGGAGGGTGTAAATCTGCATATTTGCCGATAAATCGATGTACAAAGCCATGCACTTATACTATTATTTTTTGCTGGAACCATTCCTTTTTTTGGTTGATAAATTTGAAGTCTTAGTTAATTCACTATTGGTGAAGATTGTATGGATTTTAAACGAAGAAAAGTTAACAAATAGCAGCTATTTGATCAAACCTGAAAAGACACACTACTGACGCACCCACGATTAGTCCCTTGGGTTTTTTTTTCTGGGTAGCTGTGACCCACATGCCAAATGTCCCCAACGTTCAAATTGAGGCTGCTCTTTAAAATAATACTGTTTTTTTCAATTTGGGGACATTTGCATGGGAGTCAAAGCAAGACCCTTACCAGCTGGGAGGGAAAAACACGTGAAACCCAAGATTTTTGCAAGATTTCTTACCAGCTTGTAAGAGGGTGTGAACAACGTTGTTTGTGAAACCCCGCGTGATTTTGGCACGTGACCTGGTGGGTCCTTAAAGCTATGTCATGGCAAAAAAATTGTCGATTCAGTTTGTGTTATGCTTTTTAAACATTACAACAAAAACGAAAACAACACCAGCAGTAACTAAGAAACATATCGTAGAATCAATCACAACACATCAACAGATAATTACAGTAAACAGACCCCATAGGGAAAAAACTAAAAACAACATTAAAAGATTAAAAGAAAAAAAAGAAAAAGAAAATGCACATGGAAAAAAAAAAAAAAATGAAAAAAAGACAAACAGAAAAAAATAAAAAAAAGAAATAAAACTGTAATTAATGGACGTATCTACTGACGTTCTACGTTTAATGTTTCTATGTATCTTTCACATTCTTCATTTTTTGTTGGTGTATTTATTCATATTTGATAATAAATAAGTAAACAGCAAAATAGAATAAGTAAATAAAAATAATCATATTAAAAGACGTGTACTTTATTTCAAATAAGCGTCTTTTCTTTAGGTTAACAAAATCAGCAAGAAAACCACACCAAAGACCGACCACATCACGTTTCTTGAAATCACGTGTTTTCATGTGTTTTCCCCTCTTATAACTGGAAAGAAAACTTGTTTTGACCAAGTCTGACTCCCATATAAATGATGGCCCCAAATTGAAACCAACACATCAGTTTAAAGAGCAGCCTCAATTTGAATATGGGGAAATTCGTATGTGGGTCACAGCAATCCAGAAAAACCCCAAGGGACTTAATCATGGTGCGTCACTGAGTCTTTAAAGACATACTGACGCACCACGATTAGATTAAATCCCTTGTTTGTTTCTGGGTAGGCTGTGACCCACATACAAATGTCCCCAACTTCAAATTGAGGCTGCTCTTTAAAATGATGTTTCGTTTTTTTTCATTTGGGACATTTGTATGGGAGTCCCAAACCCACCTGGTCAAAACAAGATTTCTTACAGTTACCAGCTATTAGAGGGAACACCACGGGATGCCCAACCCACATCTTTTTTTAGGATTTTAGTTAATTGTGTAAACTATATAAAACGGGGTCACCCTGGTATTGCAGAAATTTCCATCTCCAGGATCGACCCACTGTCTTTTTTATATATATATATAACTGTATGCTTACCAGGTCGGGAGATGTTACTTCTCCGCGATCTCTTCTGTGCTCATAGCAGTCAGCTTAGAGTCACCAACTTTCATGATTCCAGACAACAGCTCATAGCAGTCAGCTTAGAGTCACCAACTTTTATGATTCCAGACAACAGCTCATAGCAGTCAGCTTAGAGTCACCAACTTTCATGATTCCAGACAACAGCTCATAGCAGTCAGCTTAGAGTCACCAACTTTTATGATTCCAGACAACAGCTCATAGCAGTCAGCTTAGAGTCACCAACTTTCATGATTCCAGACAACAGCTCATAGCAGTCAGCTTAGAGTCACCAACTTTCATGATTCCAGACAACAGCTCATATCAGTCAGCTTAGACTCACCAACTTTTATGATTCCAGACAACAGGTTTCCATGGTGTAATGGTTAGCCCTCTCTGGACTCTGAATCCAACGATCCGAGTTCAAATCTCGGTGGAACCTATATATCTTCTTTTCCTCCCATCAGATTATGCGTTTTAACCCTTTCACCGCCAAAGTCACATTTTAGCACCACAGCGATTTTTTTTTCTTCAACACCTATGTCACTAAACAGGCATCAAATTGGGGTCTATTATCCAAAGACCCTATCGTCTTAGTTTGGGGAAGTAAGGATATACCTTATTTTATATAATGTCACAGAAGATAATCCCCAATGGCTCCCCCCCACCTGCGTGCGCATCTCGACCCTTCCAACGGAAGTGTCGCCATCTTAGTCAGATTTGTGTGTAAACAGCATCGATCTGGCATTTTTTAAACAAAGTTACTGACTAAGATGGCGGTCTCCCATAATATGGCACGCTCCTTGTGGCCGGATATGACGACACGTGGGTACAAGCCAATGCCTGCAGATGGATTTTGTTCTCTACCCAGGTAAATTTTAATGGACATTTTGGACTGAAATATGGCTGGCGGTGAAAGGGTTAAGCTTTATTCTGCGTGTTGAACATTTTAACGATGATGACTTTAGGTGTTTTTTTGTTGTGTTTTTAAACAGTGATTGTACACGTATACATTGATTTAGTTTTCAAGTTTGAGCCCTAAACCGGTGTGGTGTTCTCAAAATGGATTTGTCCTCAAAATTGTCTGCGCATGTGCGAAATCGATCATGACGTACCATCAAATTTTATCTTTTGTGTATTCGACACTAAATTGACCCTAAACCTATCCCTAACCCTATTCCTAACCCTAACCTGAAACCCTCAAATACACAACAAATAAGTTCGCACATGTATGCGGAGACAGTTTGAGAACGCCACACCGGAGACAGTTTGCCGCATTGTAGACATCAAATAAAACGATCGAAAGTAATAAATCAAACCTCACAGTTGTTCGAAAAAAATAAATAATCAGAGACCCATTTCAATCACTCGCCAAATTTCGCCCGAAATTAGCAAAACCGAAGACTGTTTACAGAGCGCTCGAAGCGCTTGCGAATAGCCTCGAAGGGGTGTAGAAGCGCACATAGGATTTGGGGACTTTCGTACCCGCGGCTTGTTGGCCACCCGGATTTAAGTGCGCTGTTTTCGCTAAGCTGTTATACAAGGTTCCATGGTGTAATGGTTAGCACTCTGGACTCTGAATCCAGCGATCCGAGTTCAAGTCTCGGTGGAACCTAATTTTTTTTTCCCCTGCTGTCGTCCGCTATCCCCATTTTAAAAAAAAATTCTTCTATTGTGGAATACGAATTATATGATAACATTCTTCCGAAGTCGGAGTGTGGCTGAACACGTGGCGGGGCTCATCAAAACCGGTCACACACGAAAAGGCGCTATATAAATACTATGTATTATTATTAGAGTTCAAGTGCTTCGGCTTTTGGGATGAATCCCTGGAGTCTTTAAGTCCTTAGCCAGGGTACAACTACAACAACAACAACAACAACAACATATGACAACATTTAACACTTAAAGAAAGATATTTTTTCAAGGCCAAAAAACAAAAGACACACACACGCACGCACGCACGCACACGCACGCCACACACACACACACACACACACACACACACACACACACAACACACACACACGCGCGCGCGCACGCACGCACACACACACACACACACACACACCACACACGCGCGCTGCGCACGCACGCCACGCACGCACAACGCACACAGCACACACACACACACACACACACGCACACACACACACCTAGTCTTCATGGACACATGAAACACAAGACATTCAGGTAGTATTTGGTCCTTTTATTGAGGCTCAACATACAGACGTTTCGTATGATACATACGTTATGAATGTAAAACGAAAGACTGACAGACAGCAAGCAAATAGTAAGAGTACAAACTAGAAAGAGAAGACTGAGTTGAAATTAAGATATATGTTGAGCCTCAATAAAAGGACCAACTACTACCTGAATCAATCAATCAATCAATCAATCAATCAATCAATCAATCAATCAATCATTTTTATTGTCCATTTTACAGGAAATTATTTCTGCAGCGATAAAACAATCAACAAAACAAACACAATAAAGACAGAGACATAGTATATAGAAAAGACAAAAAATGAATCAAGCGGTTCGGGAGATATCCTTGGGACAGAGAAAAAAACACCCACCCCCAAAACAAAACATATCACGAACGAAAACATACTCCCTTGCGATCGTTCGTAGATCGGCAAAGGACAATATGCGACTATTTCAAACACTGTGTGCGCACATACAATTCTTGGTCTCACGACACACACACACATACACACACAAGCGCACACATATACACACGCAACACACACATGCGCACGCATACAAACACACGCTCACACACACACACACACACACACACACCACACACACACACACACAACACAAACACACACACACACACACACACACACACACACCTAACGTGTACATATATACACATACATACAAACATACAACTTACATTCACAAATTATATATCATACAAATAACTTAGTCTATATGCATACATTCGTAATACAACATTACATATCTACATGCATACACAAACATACAATGTATAGATAGGCCTACATAGATACATAGATAGAAAGACAGATAGATAGACAGATACATACATACATAAATACATGCATACACACATCTACATACACATACACAAACACGACATAGAACATAGATAGAAAGACAGATAGAAAGACAGATAGATAGATAGATAGATAGATTGACAGATACATACACACGTCTACATACATACATACCTACATTCATACACGTGTTGGGAAAAAAAAATATAAGGCAAACACACACACACACACACACACACACACACACACACACCACACACACACACACCACACACACCTAACCACCATTGCACCAAAACGTTAGTCCAACAACTGCCCCCCCCCCCCACACCCCCTTCCCCGCCCCCTATTCCATATATTCATCAGTAAAAGGAAGAAGAAATTACTGATCAACAATGTCTTGTGTTTCATGTGTCTATGATTGGTCCTAGTGGTCATCTAATTATTTTCTAGTCTTCGTGATTCCATGATCAAGATGTAACACCAACAACAAACCCCCTCTTTCACGGCATGGACCTGATGGATTGTGTGGGGCCATGGCCACTACATTAAGGTAGCATCCACGGTGAGGTGCTGACGATGGTCGGTCATACAGTGTTCAACCAAATCAATCCAACGGAAAAAGAAATCGTCAGGTTCAATTTTGCCAGCATCCATTCACTATTTTCTTCTGAAATTTCATTTTCTTAGATTTACCTTGGACTTCCGTTCCTCTCTCCCCTTCACCTCTCGCTCTCCCCACCGATTTAACTTTAAACCCCCCCCCCCCATTCCTCCCATCCGTCCCCCCTCCAATCCCCTTCCTTCCTTCCTTCCTTCCCCCCTGCCCTTTTCTTCGTCATTTCTTTATGTACATCTATTTTCAATTAATTAGTTGATTTTCTGTTTTCCTTCCCCCAGAGCTGGGTGGGAAAAAAAAAGAAAGAATCTAACTTGCTTATCTCATGTTCACTGATTAAAAAAAATTAAAAAAATTAAAAAACGTCTTTTTTATTTCCATTTCTACTGCCCCACATCACATTGTGGTCGGCGACACTACGCCCTTAACACCCCCCCCCCCCCCCCCCCCCACCCCCCCCCAATCCCCCACTCCCCACCCCCTTATTATTCCTCCTGTAGGACCCCGACGCCTTGAGTTTTTGCTAACCCCAGTAATAGTGGTAGTGGTAGTGGTATTGTTGTGAGTGAGGGCGGGCGGCGCCCGATCAGTCTCTCTTTTCTTTTTTTTTAACACACGAAACGCATGGATGGGGGTGGGGGTGGGTGGGGGAAGAGGTGGGGGTGGGGGGTGGCAAGGGAGATAATTAATTAGCGACAGATTGAAGGATTTGAGTTGAGCGATGGGGAGAGCGGGACAGAAAGAAGAGAGGGGTCGCTCTATTATCGCCCCTTGTGTCTCTCTCTCTGTGTCCTCTGCCTCTCTCTATCTCCCCTCTCTCCTCTCTCTCTCTCTCTCTCTGTGTGTGGGGTACTCCCTCCTCTCCCCCCACTCATCTCTCTCCTCTGCCTCTCTCTCTCTCTCTCT
>CM065703.1:44595302-44597802 GCA_017654935.2 Phymorhynchus buccinoides | reverse complement strand
GCTGGTTGCTGGGCGGCAGTGGTGCTGAGGGGTGGTGGTGTGTGTCAGGGATCCAACAGACAAACACAACAATTTTTTTTGTAACGATCTTTGATAAATAAACGATTGATATGTACAGTATTACTCGCGCTGAGTCAGACATTTGCTTTCAGAATCCTTGTCTGTGCAAAGCCAAAAGCAAATACCAAAATGTTTACCACGACGGAAGGAGAAATAGAATATAAATTGCAACTGTGGATGTATGGCTGATGGTGGCTTAGTCCTATTTTAGGCAACAGTCGAAAAGCGCATAATATATTGCTTTTTCCCAAACGCGCACATCCGTCAAAAGGCGCACATATTTACGATAGAAAAGCGCACGATATTTACAATCCGAAAGCGCACAGTTGTTTTTTAGACGGGTGGACTAGGACTAAACATATCCCTAACCCTAACCCTATTCTTAACCCTAACCCTAACCCTATCCCTAAGCATATCCCTAACCTATCCCTAACCCTATCCCTAACCCTATCTGAAAAACAAGGAATACCTGGGTACGCAGGATTGCAATGATACAAATGCTCAGCAGAATGAGATCTCTCAAGAAGTTTTGAACGGTTGAAGTGTGCGCCTTTGGACGGTAAAATTGTGCGCAGTTTGCCGTGCGCCTTTGGATAGTGTGCGTTTTTTTGTGTGCCCCCCTGTTTTATTCCTTTTTTGTTAGAACAGAATTGTTCTCTCTTCGTTTTACACATTTTTGCCTTTCTGTTCTCCCATCCATTCTATAGTTTCGTTAATTGTTTTAAAACTTTTTTTCATTTTGCTTATTATAGGATTTGCCGAACCTGACTGAGGAACGATGGACAGTGACGAAAGAACTACATTGAGAGGTGTGCTTCTGTTGGAGAATACATTGCGAGCCTATAATTAATCAAGGGTTTGCCAATGATTATTTTAATATTAAAAAATGAAGAAATACCAACCAAACACTAATTCTGTAAGCTACGCTATACTGAGCTATATTAATTTACGAAAAAAACAAACCAAACTGAAACAGACTGCAACGTTACTGGAACATACAACAAACAAACAACTACACGACAAGTGTAAAGTGACGTTATTTTATTCACAAGAGACAAAACAAAACTACTGGATATTTCGGCGAATGCGCCTTTATCAACACAGACAAACAAGAAAACAGCAAACAGCAAATATAGCAAAAGGAGCAAAAAGCAGGCAACAGAAGGAGCAAAAAAACAACAAGGAACCCACAAGATAAAAAAAAAACCACCCAAAAACTTGTTAGTTATTGGCTTGAGTTTGAGTTGTGTGTCTCTCTATGTCTCTGTCTGTCTCTGTCTCTCTGTCTGTCTTTTTTTCTCCTCTATCCCATCTCGCATTGCGTTTCCGTCCCTCCTCTCATTCTAATCTATTATCTCTCTTTCCCTTACTTTTCCCTCTCACAGGCCTCCTCCCTTTCCATTATCCTTCGTTCCTCTTTGCGGTTGTCTTCCGTCTTTTTTCCTCTCCTATTTCTTAACTCCTTCTCGTCCTCTTCTTTATCTTATATTACTCTTTCTCGTTTTTTCTCTTCTTTATTTCCTTTTCTTTCCTCGTCCTTTCCTCCTTTCTCCCTCTCCTCCCTCCCCTCCCCTCTCCTCTCCACCTCCTTGCATCCCTTCTCTTCCCCTCTCCCCCCTCTCCTCTTCTCCTCCCTCCCTTCTCCTCCTTCAACCCCTCCCCCCCCCCCTCTCCTTTCTCTCCCCTCTTCTCCCTTCTCCCTACGCCCTCCCTCTCTTTCCGTCTTTGCCTCTTCCCCTCCTCCTTCCGCCCTCCTCCTCCTAATTCTCTCCTTCCCTCTCCTCTCCACCACCCCCCCCCTTCCCCCCCTGCCCTCTCCTCCCGCTTCCCCCTCACTTCCCCGCCTCCCTCCTCTCCCCCCTCCCCGCCCCCATCCCCCTCCGTCTCCCTCCACCCCCTTCCTTTTTCCCTCCTCCTCCCTCCTCCCCACTCTCTCCTCTCCTTCTCTCTCCTCTCTCTCGTCTTCTCTCTCTCTCTCTCTCTCTCTCTCTCGCTCTCTCTCTCTCTCTCTGCTCTCTCTGTGTTCTGTCTTCTCTCCCTCCCCCTCTCTTTATCTCTCTCTCTCTCTCGTCTTCTCTCTCTCTCAAGCCTCTCTCTCCTCAGCCTCAGCTCTCTCTCTCTTTCTCTCTCTCGCCTCTCTCTCTCTCTGTGTTTCACTGTCTCCATCTCTCTCTCTCCCTCCCCACTCTCCCCCTCACTCTATCTCTCCTCCCCCTCTCTTTCTCATTCACCATCCATTCCCTACTGAAGTGTCTGAAACGTAAGTTAAAAGTTGGTGAAGTCATTTTGTCATGCAGGTGAGGTGCCACTCTAGGTGCCGGCCCCATCGCTCACTGTCACACAGCCTCCCTCACCAGCAAACCCGTATGGACATCATAGCTACAGGCGATCAGAGAGAGAGAGAGGGAGAGGGGAGAGATAGAAAAATAGGGACGTGGGG
>CM065703.1:44589711-44594802 GCA_017654935.2 Phymorhynchus buccinoides | reverse complement strand
ACACAAACAAAGTTAGTTAAAGCAACTATATATATAAGAGGAAAGTTAATGGTGTGTGTGTTTTTCGTCTCAATCTGGTACGTGTATAGATATATCATATATATATAATATGTGAGAGTCTAGTTGTGTGACCAAAATGTGTTTTATTCAATTAGCGCAAATCACTGAAAACTGATCACAATGAGGACTCAGTACAATGTTCCTTAAACCATGCATGCGGCATGTGAACTCCGATAATGTCCTCTGGCTGGAACAGGCACATTGGGGACATTTTTAATGCAAAGATAGTGGGACGATCTGGATGGTCTGTAATATTAGGAAAGTCCTGAGTTTTTAAAAACAATAAAGAAAATATTATATGCTGTAAATTGCACTTGCGGCAGGCGTGGTAGATTCACAGAATGGTAAGCCATATAATAATATTGACAATTGATAAAATTTTGAATATAACAAAGGCACTGATTACTTAAAAGATAATGATGGATTTAAACTAAGAAAAGGCTGTGAAAAGGTTTCACCAATAATATTTTTGTTGTAAAATATAGAATTTCTAAGCCAAGATACAGAAAATGTATTAACACCCAAAACCCCAAACTCCCCTGAGTTTCACAGTACGTCTATTTGACAAAGCAAGGGGAAACTCGAAATTTACAAACTTGAAGCATACAGGGTTTTTTCCATTTTACTTCCGTTTATTAAATTATAAAAGTTTGAAGGTGTGCTTTTTCTTTGCCTTAAACGGGATACCATTTAATGGCTGTGCCATCTTGTGTGGTTTAATGTAAGGTAAACTACAAAACTACTTACCTTAAATACTGGCATAGTGGAGCGCATGAAGTTCATGATGGCCAACGCCTGCTCCGCGGACTCGGGCTGGAGACAGATTGGGATGTCAAGTCCTCAGGGGGATCCATGTTCCTCCACTCCCGCAGGGGGAAACCAGTGGATTGATGAATGAATACGAGGATCCTCTCCACATGGTCTCGGCACAGCTCCTTACAGTAGTACTCACTGCAACGCCCAGGTGGCGAATGCATGATCTCTTTATGGAGTCCAGAAGGCTTCTCCCCGTTTGTCGATTTGAAATGAGCGGGGTTTTCTGTTTTCGCCTTTGTCGTTGATGTAAGGTGAGTCCATGCGGTCTATAGGAATGGGTGGTAAAATCTAGTTCAATGGTTTTATACATGTTCATAAGCATCGTTAAGCTAGAGAGGAAAGAAGATTGTAAAGGTTAGAAAAAAATATACAAAAAAAAGGTTGGTAAGTCAAATGAAAGGACTGAAATTTTTATAAGATTCATTAACTTTAGACTAGACTAGATTAGAGTAGATTCGAAAAGATTAGATGTACGGTAAATTTCATTTTAAGATACCCAAACTTCAAGATTAAAAAAACATGCCATAAGAAAGATCAAAACAGAGACCCCAAAAATCATTGTGAAGTATAGATGTGGTAGTGGTACACCATTTTGGAGTTAGATGGTTTCCATTGCACCTGGGAAACAAAGATCTAATGTAAAGTGTTATCAGGTGTAAGTAGCTGCTGTTCACATGCACTTGTAGCCCTCTCATCCAGGCACCCTTTAACCCTTTCACCGCCAGCATATTTCAGCCAAAAAATGTCCATTAAAATTACCGGGGTAGAGAACAAAAATCCATCGCAGTATTGGGGATTCTTCTGTGGCACAATACGTGAACGAGTGACCTATAGTAATCGTCACTAATTATACAGAACGGAGGACAAGTGCGATATTTTTAGACATCGCACTGTGCAGTCGACAGACGGCCAATTGCCAATTACGCTAGTTTTGACATCCCTACGTCAGCAAGACGAATATTGCGTTGTCTCCCTTTTAGTCATGCGGGACCTTATGCAAATTCAAAACAGGTTCACGCGCCTCAATTCAAACGAAAGGCAAGGCTTTCAATTCAATCCCCTAAGCCGGTTACTAAACTTATATTTAGCCCTCTCCCCCATCTTTTATTTTACAAATTAATAAAATCTTGACAGAGAGGAGGTGATCGGATAAGAAAAATAGAAAAATTACTTCGCAGAACAACATTACCGCAAGAAGACTTCCAAACCTTTCGATCTGTGTACGGAGGATGGATTAATGACAGAAAGACCCAAACATCTTTATGGCAGACTCCCGGACTGCTTCATCCCAACACCCAAGGAACCCATAGACATCAGTGATGCCATGATAGGATCATACAGCTGGGGAGAAAGATTGCGATGGCATTTGTTTCATAAATTAAAGGAGATACAGGATGAAGAGACTGATGAAACTAGAGCAAAGACAGATGTAGTAGACGAAGAGAACACTGAAGAAGAGATAGCGTTTGTTAAGAGACCATGGCACCAACCGACATCTCATCATGCTCCCCGGACAAATGCGGCATTGGAAGTTTTCATTGAGAAGTGTACTTCCGACCTTGTTACCAAAGAGAAAAGACGCAAGATTAAAGACAATCTGACAACAGGACAACGCCGTGCTCTTACTGAGCTAACGCAATCTCCCTTTGACACACAATTTAGCATGTAGATTTGCTGACAAGTCAGGAAACACTGTCATAACCTCGCTTGAAAGTGATGACAAAGTCATTCTTCATGAACTCCATCAGCAAAACTTCTACAACATCTTGCCAGAAAACCCAACAGAAGGAACGTGTAAAGTTGTCAAAAACTGGGCAAAAAAATGGTCATCTCGAGGTTTGGGGGAAAGTGAAAGTGGTGCAATAGGTTTTTTTTTTTCTTTTTTTTTTTTGTGACAGATTTTGGAAGGCACAAAAGACCAGGCCATTGCAAACCTTTGATCAAAACACATAAGCAGCCACCTTTTCCTACACGACTATTGCTAACAGGATGTTCCACACCCACTCAACACCTGTCCAAAGTAGTCCAACAGGCCATGGCCCACTTAGTTACGCACCTTCCATATCAAGTACTAGACAGCAAAGAGTTTTTGGCCAAGTTGCTCAACATCAGGGTGTGTGATTGAAGCCTTACAAATTGCTTTGAACAACAATGCCTACCAATACACCAATGGTGATGGCCAAACGATCTTTGCATCACCAAACCATGGTACAGCAATGGGTCCCCCACACTCATGTGACTATGTGGATGTCTTCATGGGATGCCTGGACGAGAAGTTGGTGAATTACATGCCCAGTCCCTCTACTCTCTTCCCTCCTTTCACCAGAACACCAGGTTAATCTTCGTCATCTTGACTGGAGTCGTTATAGGGACGATGGTTTTACCATCCTCGGACAAAATTTTTTTTTTTAAAAACCCCCCAATACACACGTGACAGAATTTGAGAGCCATTTGCAGACCTTGAATCCCCCCAACATCAAGTGGACTATTAGCAGTGGAACAACAGCTCAATTCCTTGACATAGGACTCTCCATAGTCCAGGGCAAAATCGTTACGGATGACAACTCAAAAAGCTCACATGCCTACCTACCTCCCAGCAGCTGTCACCCTGCCAGGAGTCTTCAAAGGTCTGTTTTCTGGAGTTGGAACTAGGCTCAGAATGGTGTGCAGCGAGGATATTCGTTTGAAGCAAAGAATTGATGAATATGCAAAGTACTTTGCCTTAGCAGGATGGAACATGGACAAAGCAAAGTTGGAGCTCAACAAAGCTGCCAATGTAGATAGAAGAAAACTAATCACCAAACCCAGAAAAGCAAACCCAAAGAAACTAGCATGTGTCACAACTTTTGACCCTCGTCTTCCATCAAAATCGGATTCCAAAAACAAAGAGTTTTTCCCCCAAAATCTGATAATATCAGCGGAAAGACGACGCAAAAACATTGGCAGCATCTACAAACCAACAAGTGCCAAGAAGATTCATCCAGCATGGGCCTTCTAACAAACCTGGGTTCTACAAATGCAAAGCTACGCGTTGTGACACATGTGCACATGGGAAATTCACTGATAGTGTCAAATCTGCAGTGGGACAATAGGCATTGGAAAATCAGACAACACCTTTCATGTACAACCCCCAATGTCATCTACTTGATGTCCTGCAAAATCCGCCCTGGCGCTCTGTATGTGGGTTGTACAAAAGATCTTAAGAAGAGGTGGGCTAACCACAAGAGTGACTGCAAATTGCAAAAGGTCTCCAAATGCGCTGTAGCAGCCCACTGCGCTCAACCTCACCCAGATGATCCCAATCTGGGCTACTTGCAGATCACAGCTCTTGAGCATGTGGAGTCCGACAAACAACTACTGAGGAGAGAACTGTACTGGATGTCGAATTTGGGGACCGTTTTTGTTGGGTTGAATTCAAGAAAAGACTTCCATGGATTTACTCTATGAGAAATTCAACCATGCAGATTGTCCTCGAGTTTTATATTCAGTACTGGTTCCTATAAATCTAAACAGCAAGCCTAGACTTCCCAATGCCTATTGTTCCATGCAGACTTAATTTCATTCTGTGTGCGTGTGTGTGTGTGTACGCGCGCGCGTGTGTGCGTGCGTGTGTATGTGTATGTGTGTGTGCGCGCGATGCGTGTGTAGGTGTGTGTGTGTGTGCGTGCGTGCGCGTGTGTGTGTGTGTGTGTGTGTGTGCATGAGTACGTGTGCTCCTACTACTACTATAGATAGACTAATATTGTAAACATGAGCTGGTCATCTCTCTCTCTCTCTCTCTCTCTCTCTCTCTCTGTCTGACTGTATAACACAGACGTAATTCCTTTGCATGACGTTTTGTTTTTTGACGTAATTGTAACCTTATGCGTCATTTTTTGGTCCTAGAAAAAGTCTACGGGTGTAGACGAAAATGTGGACAATATTTAAAATAAATAAACTAGACTAGTTTGGAGTTGTTTTTCCGACTTTGCATTTTTTAATTAAAAGTAATTTATCTATATATTATATATATATATATATATATAATATATATATATATATAGATATATAAAATGGAGGCAAATTAAAACAAGGAGTCCAAGTGCTCTTTAAATATAATCTAAAATAGTACATTCTGTGAATGATTTGTAATCTTGCAAATATCTATGCTCGTACATACACACACCTCACTCACACTCACACACTCACACACACACACACACACACACACACACA
>CM065703.1:44577211-44582211 GCA_017654935.2 Phymorhynchus buccinoides | reverse complement strand
ATTCCGAAGCGGCCAACGTGATGTTCCAGCTACATCACCAACAACTCCAACAGCAGCAACAACAACAAGAGCAGCAGAAACTCGAGTCCGGTGCCAGGCGACTTTCTTCGCTGGAGCAGGCCAATAATTTCCTGTACACCAGCCACACGCCCAACCCTACCCCGGCGGAGAACGAGCGAGAAGGGGCGGAGAAGACTGGAGGTGACATGACCCGCAGTAACAGCAACAACAACAACAACAGCAGCAGCAGCAGCAGCAACCAGTTCGCGGTCAGCATGGCTGAAGATTCCAATCGTCCCACCGCTGCTAGCGGCGACAGTGTGTTCTTCGCTCGTGGGGAGCACAATGTGGGCGCCATGAACGGCTCCATGTACTACCCCCCTCAACACCACCCCCACAACCAACAAGCCCCGTACGAGGCCGGCAACAAGTACGACGCTTTCTCCGACACCGGCTGCTACAACAAAGAACTCATGTACCACTACCACCAACAACAACAACAACTTCAGCAACAAACACAGCAACAACAACACTACTCAGCCATGAATTTCGAAGGCAACAACCAGCACAGAGCGATGTCGATGTCACATCCGGCCGCGCATGCGTACGGGGGATTCGGCAACGGCGGGCAAGGGATGACGTCAGCGCCCTATGGCGGTAACTATGGGAACCCGACGTATCCTCGGCAAGGGGACGTGTTTGGTGGGGGTGGGGGTGGGGGTGTAGGGGTGCAGGGAGGGGATATGTTTAGCGGTTACTACCCTGAGAATCAGATGGTGACGATGTGAGTTGGGGAACCAACTACCCCCCCCCCCCCCTCTCCCCCACACACACACACACACACACACACTCACCTCCACCCAAGTCTTTGTCGTTTTCATTATTTGTCTTCTTCACTCCTCCGTGGAAGAAAAAAAAATCTGTTTAACGTCCTCCGGTCTGAAACAGACACATATGGGACATTAGTAGATTATAAAGATGGTGGGAACGATCCTTGAAGCAATGCCGGAGACAGTGCAACACGAGGGAATGTCCCGAATTTAACAACACAGACATACTATTGTTACCTGCACCAACAACCAACCAACCAGAAAGCGTCCTCCGTGGATTATGCTATCCTATAAATACACCACCACCCCCGCACATGATAATTATCTTCCGGTCCACGTGTCTCATCCCTATCCCCTAATACACTGTCCATTTAAAAAATAAAAAGCTTGTTGTCATTGTACCGTCAGACTGTGTGACAATTATGCAGATCTGAAATTATATTGATCTCGATTATGTGTAGGCCTAGTTGTTGTCAAGGGTTTTGTTTTATTTCCTTCAAAATGGCAAAACAAGTTCAGTCTTGTATTGTGTTTCAACATCAATTGTCACCCACCCAGCTAACTCCGATTTTTTTTCTCCTTACCCCCCCCCCCCCCCCCCCACCTGCCACACACCACCACCACCAAACACACATGCGCGCACGCGCACGCACGTACACACACACATGCACAGTTTTCTTTTTTCCTCGACACATTGTTATATTTCCGTGGCATTGTGTAAGTCAATATATCAATGTGAAATGTTTTCCAATGTCTTTTACCCCCAATACGCGGAGTCCATGCAGTAAAAACAATATCGTTGATAATAATGATTACAGTGTTTATGTATGAAATGTTAAATGTTTGTGTCTACACAGAGTTATGGAAATTATTATTTCAATATTGATAAAGTGAAAACTTGTTATTCTGTTCCAATTCCAGTCATATTATACCCAAGAAAGTGTCCATGCATTACGCACGGCCGAACTAAAGTAATTGTATTCATTTATCGCAGAAATGCTGTAATGTCTGATATTCGGTTTAAAACAAATGGGATACACTTGCCGTTGTTTGTTTGTTTGTTTGTTTTTCAGTTAAATTGCGTGCGTCTATGATGTGTGTGTGTGTGTGTCTGTGTGTGTGTGTGTGTGTGTGTGTGTGTGTCTGTGTGTGTGCGTGTGTGTGTGTCGTGTGTGTGTCTGTCTGTGTGTGTGCCTGTGTGTGTGTGTGTGCCTGTGTGTGCCTGTGTGTGTGTGTGTGTTGTGTGTGTGCGTGTGCGTGTGCGTGTGCGTGCGCGCGCACGCGCGTGTGTGTGTGTGTCTGTGGTATTCTTTTCTTCCCTTTTTTAACCCTTTCAACGCCAAAGTCGCATTTTAGCACCACAGTGATTTAACACCTATGTCACTAAAAGGCATCAAATTGGGGTCTATTATCCAAAGACCCTATTGTCATAGTTTGGGGAAGTAAGGACAGACCTTATTTTATATCTGTCACAGAAGAATCCCCAATACCGCAGATGGATTTTGTTCTCTACCCAGGTCAATTTAATGTAACCATTTTTAGCTGAAATATGGCTGGCGGTGAAAGGGTTAAATACCAGCCACCCCCCCAAAAAACGTAGAGATAGATCATGATGTAACTTGTAGTTTCAAATAATTCTTGGTATGGAATGAATGGATTCGGAGCACAAAACGCAACAGGAGTAATGACAGCAAACTATTGATGTTTATGATTTGCACATTACAAACATATATTACACAACTGTTGATCAGAGTGGTTTTAAGCATTTTATTTAAATCCTGTCGCCACATTCTGTAAGCATTTAGGTTTTGTTTGTGTGTGAAGTAGTGACTTCTCATCCAGTTGTTTTTGTTGTTGTTGTTGTCGTTCTCTGGCTTAAAGACTCCAGGGATCATCCCAACAGCCGAAGCAATTGAACACTATGGTACAAATGCACCAGCTAGGGATGAGAACATTACGTATGTGACCGTTTTTGATTACCCCGCCACGTGGGCAGCCACACACACTCCGACTTCGGAGGATTTTGGAGACTGGTGATGTTATGCTAGGAGCTTGCCATGACTTAAGACAATCCCCGCACAACCATGCAGAACATAGCAACATTTTGATGTAGCCTTGGTGTTCTAGCTTATGTCAATTGGTCTGACGCAGCCTTATGCCAAGGCGTTTCATCCAGGAACATTATTCTTTTTAAGTTATTAAATTAATACTGATGAATTATTTCATTTATTATTTATTTATTTATTTTATGTATTTATTTATTTTATGTATTTATTTATTTGATTTATTTATTTTATTTAATGTATTCATTTTATTTAATGTATTCATTTTATTTATGTATTTATTTTATTTATTTATTCATTCATTCCTTTTATTTCGAATGTCACGAACGTTTCTGCTTACAGTGTAGTATATTGCAGTTGGAAGAAAGGTCTATATGTTTTAGTTTTGTCGTTCGATTTGTGTGACTCGCAACAAAATGCGTTCGAGATGTCATGGACAAGAAGGCTCCAACTGATTAAATTGGCCATACTGCAAAATGGCAGAGTGATGCCTGCTGTCTTGTGGAATCAATCATAATCATTTCAACAAACACCTTATTTCTTTAAAGATACACTCACCCACCACGATTAAGTCCCTTGGGTTTTTTCTGGGTAACTGTGACCCACATGCAAATGCCACCAATTTAAAATTGAGGCTTCTTTTATAAAATGATGCTTCGTTTTCAATTTTGGGGCATTTGTATGGGAGTAAAACCTGGTCAAAACAAGATTTTTTTACCAGCTATAAGAGGGAAAACACGTGAAACCCGTGATTTTGACACGTGATCTGGTGGATCTTTAAGCATAATAATTTTGAGTTTTGACATATTAGAAAGTTACAGCAACGGGACGAGGAAATAATAACCAGCATAGGGTAGATTCTGATATTCGAATCAACAGTTAGAAAATACGTATTATCCGCACGATAATGAACAGGTTATGCCCTATGTGTGTACACACTCTACGTAATATTAATGTTTAAATAACTGCATTACAATCTGGCACCTAATCTTGTATTAACGGCAACTGCGTACAAAAACTTGAAGCATTTATAACACAGTATGGATTTTGTTTTTGTTACGCATTTTCGTAAAATATGTGAGTATAAATTAAACGCTCATTGTTTACTCTCTGTGTGTGTGTGTGTGTGTGTGTATGTGCGCGTGTGCGTGTGTGTGTGTGTGCGCGCGTGCGCCCGTTGTGAAATGCTTAAGAAGTACTATTGTTTTCATAATTATTCGAAATTTCCCCTTGGAAAAAATAAAGTGAAATTTAAATTTGAATGTTTTGATTGTAAACAGAAGACTCTAACAGGGAGCGAATATAATTAACCCTTTCACCGCCAGCCATATTTCAGCCAAAAAATGTCCTTTAAATTTACCTGGGTAGAGAACAAATTCCATCTGCAATATTGGGGATAGTGACCTATATAAAATAAGGTCTATCCTCACTTCCCAAAACTAAGACAATCGGATCTTTAAATAATAGACCCCAATTTGATGCCTTTTAGTGACATAGGTGTCAAATCACTGTGGTGCTAAAATGCGACTTTGGCGATGAAAGGGTTAAAGATTATTCCATAAAAAAAATGAAATGAACTCATTTGTTATTTGACTTTAAATTAAGCATGCACTATTTTATATAATTATTTTAAGCACTATTTTCTTTTCTTTTTTAAATGTTATCAATAAACTGTTTGTTTCTTTTCCGGGTTTTTTATGTATTCATTTATTTAATTTTTATATAAGGGGTATACTTCAGACATAACGAAATTGACCGTTTCGATGATTTATTTTGTTGGGACACTTAAGCTTTTAATTGGAAATCTCCTGTTTGGGGCGTTTAGGGTCAATTGACGATTTTCGGGAGTCAAAAAAATAGGGGAGAGCACTTCCTGAAAATTAGAGTTGATTACCTCGACTTACTCGGTCAAAACCATAGCAACAATGGCGTCGAAGCTTGAAACCGTAGGATGCGAGTCAGCGACTTGCAAACATTTTTTTTTTTAATGAGGGGCGGCCAGTATCCACAAACTGAGAGAACTTGCAAAATGTGACGTAGAAATATAAATGACATCAATTTTAGAATGACGCACGTTGTTCTAAGTGATGTAAGTCGAGGTGATGTA
>CM065703.1:44562211-44564711 GCA_017654935.2 Phymorhynchus buccinoides | reverse complement strand
AATGAATATACAAAGAGTTCGCAGTCCGCAGCTGACTGAAGCCGGGCTTTTTACTCCCACCCTTTCACCTACACTACAGGTGGGGATCACTGTGAACTCACTCACTGCCTCTGTTGCCATACTTAACACTTCCCACCTTCCACCCTTTCACCTACACTACAGGTGGGGATCGTTGTGAACTCACTCACTGCCTCTGTTGCCATACTTAACACTTCCCACCTTCCACCCTTTCACCTACACTACAGGTGGGGATCATTGTGAACTCACTCACTGCCTCTGTTACCATACTTAACACTTCCCACCTTCCACCCTTTCACCTACACTACAGGTGGGGATCGTTGTGAACTCACTCACTGCCTCTGTTGCCACACTTAACACTTCCCACCTTCCACCCTTTCACCTACACTACAGGTGGGGATCATTGTGAACTCACTCACTGCCTCTGTTGCCATACTTAACACTTCCCACCTTCCACCTTTTCACCTACACTACAGGTGGGGATCGTTGTGAACTCACTCACTGCCTCTGTTGCCATACTTAACACTTCCCACCTTCCACCCTTTCACCTACACTACAGGTGGGGATCATTGTGAACTCACTCACTGCCTCTGTTGCCATACTTAACACTTCCCACCTTCCACCTTTTCACCTACACTACAGGTGGGGATCATTGTGAACTCACTCACTGCCTCTGTTGCCACACTTCAACACTTCCCACCTTCCACCTTTTCACCTACACTACAGGTGGGGATCGTTGTGAACTCACTCACTGCCTCTGTTGCCATACTTAACACTTCCCACCTTCCACCCTTTCACCTACACTACAGGTGGGGATCGTTGTGAACTCACTCACTGCCTCTGTTGCCACACTCAACACTTCCCACCTTCCACCCTTTCACCTACACTACAGGTGGGGATCATTGTGAACTCACTCACTGCCTCTGTTGCCATACTTAACACTTCCCACCTTCCACCTTTTCACCTTCCAGGTGGGAAGTAAGAAAGTTGGCTTCATTCTTTGCAAGGTTGGTAGGCTGCGAAGAAATCACTCTTTGTGACATTTAGTCTTTTTGGTGGAACGACATGTTTAAACGATAAACAGCCTAGCCAAAGATACAACGTTCCACGAACCTGTTAAACTTGCATAGCTATTATCTAAAATCACTAGTGATGTGAACAGACGTTAAATGAATGACTCATAGTCATAAAAGAAAGCGTTAAAAAATTGCATATTCTAATGAAATGTATAAAAGTTTGGAAGTGAAACATTCAAGATTCTTGCTTCCCCAGTGACAGCTAGTGAATCTTTCAACTTCAGCATACTTCAATATAGAAAATTGAGCCAATTGAATTGATTATCCTTAACCGATATTTTTAGGAGCATAAAATCGTGTCCATGCAACTGTTTTTAAAAAAAACGTTAAAAAATATTACATGTTCTAATGACATGCATAAAAGTTTGCAACTGAAAAATTCAAGTTTCCCCGAGTGAGTGCTAGTGAATCTATAACTTCGGCATGCCTCAATATAAAACCAAATGAGCGAATTGAATTCGGAGTCCTTTAAGTTTTATTGAAGAGTATATAACCGTGCCCATGCAACTGTTTAAAAAACTGTTTTTTTAATTTTATTTTAAAAATTACACGTTTTAATGAAATGCATAGAAGTTTGCAACTGAACAATTCAAGATTCTTGTTTCCCCAGCGAATCCATAACTTCTGCATGCCTCAATATAGGAAATTGAGCCAATTGAATTGGAGGTCCTTAAATTATATTGAAGAGTACATATTAATCGTGCCCGTGCAACTGTTTAAGGGCCAGCCACACGTCCACTTTTAAAATCGCACGACTGCACGATACGATTCGATCACGTGGTCTCCAAGAACAAATGTGATTCGCGCTTCGAGACCACGTGATCGAATCGTATCGCATAGTCGTGCGATTTTTAGTGGACGTGTGGCTGGCCCTTTCGCGCACGTATCCTTCTGTGTCTGTTCTCCCTCGTAATGAATTCCTCCTCATTCACCGTGAGGCCAGCCATCAAACGTCTCCCGTCCCCAGGCACTCGTCTCTTCCAGCCAGCAGAAATGCGAACACCAAAACACTTTCCACCCAATAAACACCACCACCACCCACCCACCAACCACCACCACCCTCATTTCTCAAACCTCCCCCCACCCCCCACCCCACCCCCAAGCCCAAATGGACAAGCACGCCTTGATTATTACGCAACATGCAAATCAGCCACAACTCTTCTTTTTTTTCTCGGGCAAACTTGAGTGAAAGGGAAAGTCTACTGTGGAGAGCAGGCCAACTTACGTAAAGAGGGTCCTCAGAATATCCGGCCTCCGCTGTAACAAATTAAGCTTCTTTTCGAATGAATGAAACGCATGTGCTGCGGGGTGTTTTTTTTAAAAATATATCACAAGCGTCGAGCCGGGGGCTGGGCTTTGGGGTTTTTTGTTTTGTTTTGGGGTGGGTTTTTTTTATGGAGCTCTTG
>CM065703.1:44552211-44559711 GCA_017654935.2 Phymorhynchus buccinoides | reverse complement strand
CGTCTACAACTAAGGCCATGTCAGGGCTGTCACCACGTTAAATCTGACCACGTATTAAGGACACACAGACACACAGACAGTAAAAATGCAAATAAAATAAACAGACAACACAGTAAAATGATAAGAAAGTAATCTAAGACTATGACATTTTATTTTCGAACAAGTAAAGTGGCCAACCCAAAACAACTTAACGATAAAAGACTAGGCCTTTGCGTCATTCTCTCCCCGCCACACGTCCTAACAAATCGGTATATCCCCGTTTATCAGGCTCCGCTTGCACTTTACACTACCACCAGCAACCACGCGATGAATACATTATCTCTTTTGATCACTCACACACTTAGCAGGGTGGGTGTCATCATATCATCCCCACGACGTGAACACAGACCCCTTTCTCTCTATTTTCTTCGCAACTTTCGGATGCATTTCAGATGTCTTGACTCGCCCCCAGATTTGTTGACTTTATTTAAACATGTACATCGTGAATCCTTGCGTCCAATCTTCCGTGAGGGGTCCTTTGGAGAGTTGGTTTCTGCTTTGTAAGCTTTATCTGGGTTGTTTGTTTCTTTAAATCACATCGACCTATTTTGCTAACATAGGGTTTTAACCTAAGACTTGGAATGCCTTTGCCTTGTAATTTCATCCACTTTTAATATATTATAACGTGGTAAGATTCAACGTGGTGACAGCCCTGACGTGGCCTTAGTGGTCGGTGGGGCTATCATTTTAATCTTTATGTTAATTAGCCTTTATAGAGTTGTCACCTAGAGAGGATTCATAAGACGAATATAAACAGTTTCTAAATGTTCTTTTTATGTAGCCTATCGAACAATATTCTGCAATATTATTATTCTTATTAATAATGATAAAATAATAATTGATAGCATTTCTATAGCGCCTTTCTATAATTATTTTACACTCAAGTCAGTCACACAAAACATTATTACCCAATCATTCACCCAGGTACAAGATCAAGAAGGAAAAATTTACAAACCGAATGAGCTTTCAAAGTAGTGAGTGTTGAGTTTAGCTTTGAAACTAGAGATAGTTCACGGAGGCAATGCAACACCAGTAAAGTCACGATTTTGTAACAATACGGATAGGTGTAGCAGTAACCACGCCTCGGTTAAACCTCATCGGCTATGGCACCGCCACAATAATTAGTAATCTATAAGGCGGAGATCGACTGGGAGGGGCAGGGGCACTGAAACTGAAACTGCGGTCACCAAATGATTTTAGATTTGTTTTTGGAACTTTCAGAAGTTTTGTGTTTGAGGACCTGAGTGAGCGGGAAGGAGTGTATGTGTGAAGAGCACTGAAGAGGTAAGGCGGAAGGGTCTGTTCAAAGTGACGGAAGGATAGGACAGCCAGCTTAATTAGTCCGTCACCAAGACGGACTATTGCGATGGGCTGGTTTGTATTTTTGTTTGTTTGTTTGTTTGTTTGTTTGTTTTGTTTTTTTTTTTTTTGTTTTTTTTCTGTCTGTCCCAAGGATATCTCCCGAACCGCTTGACCGAATCGCGTCAAATTTTGTGTGAAGGTGTGCCTCCTTAATAGGAAGAGATCGGCGCAAGCCATTTTGCCGTCGTGACCTTGACCTTGACGTACGACCTTGAAAACCGAAAATCTATTTTTAGCCATATCTCGGGCACCGATCAACATAGGATGTTGAAACTTGGTATGAAGGTGGTTTGGCTTATGCCCGTTCTGATGATGGCATACCGATCAAGGTCAAGGTCAAGGTCAAAAAGATCGCTGGAGCCTGAAAATCGGAGGGTCATTTTTTTCTCCTTCTGTCTGTCCCAAGGATATCTTTCGAACGGGTTGACAGAATCACGTCACATTGTGTGTGCTGGTGTGTCACCATGAGAGGAAGGCATCCGCGCAAACCATTTTGCCGTCGTGACCTTGACCTTGGCGTACGACCTTGAAAACCGAAAATCTTTCAGGGGCCATAACTCCCACACCGTTAGTGTTAGAGTCTTCATATTTGGCATGAAGGTACTTTGGCTTATGCCCGTTCTGATGGTGGCATACCGATCAAGGTCAAGGTCACGGTCCGGGCGATCAGTAGGCCTTGAAAGTGGTAGGGGTCTACACATTGGGTTTTAAGCCATATTTTCCACATTGGTACTTGACAGAAGCGCTTCAGATTGTGTGTGGTACTGTATACCCTAGAGAAGAAAACATCCGAGCATAAATTATCACCATGCTGACCTTGACCTTGAAGTGTGACCTTGAAAACCGAAATTTCCTTCTTTGCGCTATATGTTTCTTCTTCAAGCTGTATCTCGTGAACTAGAAGACAGAATCCCTTCCAATTTTGTGTCAGGATGTGACACTCTACGGGGTGTAGCAAGTGCGTGGCATTGCTGGTGACGGACATGTCTGCCGCTCGGCGACGCCCTTGTTATATTTGTTTTTGCTAAATGAACACAATGGCGCACAAAGTGGAAACAAAAGGACAAGACATCAGCCCAATCGGAGATGATTTGAATTAATGAGTTGCAGTTTTAAAGCGCAAATGAACTTTAAATTAGAAATGAACTTCCATAGAATTAGAAGTGCTTTTTTCTTAATCTTGACTTTCTCACGAAGGTTTATAAGCTGCTAAACTGCATGTATGTGAGTGTTCACAATCTGCCTTGTCTTTCATTGTACGATTTGTTAAAATCTACTGACATGAAATGGAAAAGCGGCTAGTCTGTTAAGTTCTTGTTTTCTTTCTCATTTAATATGCAAAGCAAACGGAAGGCTGAAAAGAAACAAGTAACAAATAATGAAAACATAAAGGGTAAAGACACAAAGAAGGAAGCGAAGCAAATGTAAACAAAAATAACCAACACAAAAACGTAAAGCTAAAACAAAATGAGCCCCAAAAAGTGTTATGCCAACATCAAATGTCTGAGGACATGCGGTATGTTCCCCTTCGAGTCCATTGTTTGGCTGCATGATATCTTCGTGAAGATCTTTTCCTAGAACACGTTTGGTTGCTTCACACAAAGCGCAAACAGACAGGAAGACGGGTAAGCTTGCATAGGAGCGACAAACACGGGTCTCAAATAGAAGAAAATGTTGGGGGTTTTTTAAACAAATAAAATACTTTTAAACAAGTGCAACGCTGAGCGGCTGCAAAGTCCCTCGCAGCATCGCCGAGCTACTCCGAAATCGGAATGTGTCGGCTGTACCCATACATAAAAACGCATCAAAACAGCACGTAACTACACAAAAACGCATCAAAACAGCACGTAACTGAATAGTTTTTTATATATAGCCTTGGGGTTCGGACCCGTGATTTGAGCGCGCGCGATCATGCGCACACGCGCGCACAGAAAAATTCATGACAACTGAAATGTTGTGAAAAAAACCTGCATTAAAATACATGCAAAACTTCGCGAGATATTAGCGATTATGTGTTTCGGGGTTTGAACCCCGTAACTGGCGCGACCTTGACCTTAATGTAAAACTAAATGCATCAGTGGATAGCTTGCATCTTGGCCAACTAGTATACGAAATGTGATGATGATAGACTGAATAGTGTTTGAGAAACACGGACGAATAGCCGGACGGATGGAGGCACGCCGCCGGACGGACGGACACCGGACGGACGGACCAGACAAAAACAATAGCTCCCCGAACCTGCTCGGGGACTAAAAAAGATTGAAACCGATAAAAAAAAATCTTCGGCTGTTAGAAGTGTAAACAAAATGTGTAACCCCCTGTCTTGCACAGCAGACAAGACAAGACACTCTACATTCAACAGCCATTACTCATCATATCATACCCGTCCCTATATTTCCCTATATTTACCCCCCCCCCCCCCCTTGCATAGATCTTCTTCACCCCCTGCCCACCCCCCACCCAACACACCCAGCTTTCTCTGCCAAGCCTGCACGCTGCTTGGCCCCTCCCCACCTCTCCCCCTTACCCCTTTGAAAAGTGAAGTTGTTCTTTTTTTGGATGGGTGGGGTTGTTAGACGTGTCTTTACCTTTTCATAATCAAGATTTGTGAAGGGTCAAAGGTTAACCCTTTTACTCTAATCTCGAGTGGAAAATGGAAATGGTATTTCTTTTTTTCCCTTTTTTAGCGATGGATGGGATGGCAGGTATGGGATTTTGTGGGAAATACACACCACTGTCCAATCTTTGTTTCTTCTTTCTTTCTTTTTTTCGAACGTCTCAGACGATTCCAATCTCTGTTTGGGACACTGTTGCTTATACAAAGTTGTGTTGTGTTTGTTGTTGCTGTCGTTATTGTTCTTTGTGTGTTTTGTTGGGGCTTTTTGGTGGGGGGGGGGGGGGGGGGGGCACATTTCCTGTGTCCAACCTAATCCCTAAGTCTACATCACTAACAGCCAGAGAAAATCTTTGTATTCTGGTGAAAATATCAGTCATTCTAAATCACTAAGCTACTCAGTCACCTTCTTCTTCTTGTTTGTCTGCGTTCCCAGGCCATATGGCCATAATGGGTAAGATGCGTATGTGTCCGGTTTTCAGTTTTCACTGGTCTCCCCGCTGCGTACAGCCGACACATTCCGATTTCGGAGGAGCTCAAGGGAGAAACGTTATTTGGAAGATATTTGTTGTAATAGGCAGGAGAATGGGCCAATAAGTCAGAAAGATAGTAGACGATAGAAAGCAAAGGGAAAAGTCAAAGAGAGTGGCAGATTAGAGGAAGTTACAAGCACAGAACTTCCAGAACGTGGGGGAACTATTTTTTACGAAAGACCTCCCGGTATCCCCACAGGGAGACTCAGCCATCGACAAATCAGTTGCTGGGTAGCTCCCAGTCTCGTCCTCACCTGTGACCTTACTATTGACCCACAGTTGATGATGATAATATCACGTCAGCTGAGCTAGTCCTTGGCGGTGACCTAAATCGCCTGTTATATTGCTCTCAGGCAGATCAGTACAGTCCAGACTTTGGGTTCATGTGGGGCAAGAGGAGGATCGTTACCAGTACGTCTCTCGGCACTTCTTCTTCTTCTTCTTCTTTTTTTCTTCTTCGATCGCTCGGACAGTTTCCTCTCAATTATGAGCGCAGATGCGTCATGCTGCCGTTATGCGCCTAACTAGAAAACAGTTCGGCCCCAGCAAGTCCGACTTCGGCTAGAGGAAAATGCTTTTTGAAAGTGTTTTCGTCAAAAAAGGCAGGAGAATGGGCCGGTGGTAAGGCAGAAAGATAGTTAGATGACGGTAAGCGAAGGGGAAAAGGCAGAGTCAAAGAGAGTGACAGATTAGAGGAAGCTACAAGCACAGAACTTCCCGTACTAATTTATGCTTTACGTCCTCCCGGCCGAAGCCATATGGGATTTTTTTTTAATTGATTTTTTCCAGAACTTCCAGAAGGTGGGGGAACTATTTATACAAAAGACCGCCTCTCCGTACAGGACCAAAGACACTTCATCGTTCGAAGAAAGCGGAGGGGGGTGTGGGGTGGGGGTGGGGATAAAGGCTAAACGCAGAGAGAAAGGTAACGAAAAGGTAGCTGGAAACAGGAGCATGTTGGATGCTCGGTATTCACATCTGTATTGCTAAAGCAAATCGTGACTTTCCTTGTGTTGCACTGCCTCCGGGCATTGCCTCCAGGATCGTTCCCACCATCTTTATATCTACTCGATGGCTTGGAGTCAAAACGGACTATCTTTAGATAGTCCATTGCCGTATTATTGGATTTATTACAAAAACTAATAACTTGTATCAAACAATAACTGCAGAAATATAAAAAGGGGGTTTTGCTTTTTATATTTCAGCAGTCGTTTTGTATACAAGTTATTAGTTTTCGAAATAAGTTCAATAATATGTCTAAAGATAGTCCGTTTTGACTCCAAACCATAACTAATGTCCCGTGTGTGTCTGTTCCAGACCGGAGGACGTTAAACGGACTTTCATCACCGGAGCGTGGCTGCTTCATAGAGGAGAAGAATTAATATGTTTGTTGTTGTTGTGCCCTGGCTAAAGGACTCCAGGGATCATCAGAACAGCCAAAGCACTTGCACACTATGGTACAAATGCATCGGCTTGGGGTGAGAACATTACGTGTGTGACCTGTTTTGATTACCCCGCCAGATGAGCAGCCACACTCCGACTTCGGGGGATTTTTAGAGACGATGTTATGCTAGGAGCTTGTCACAGTTAATGACGATCCACGCATAACTATGCAGAGCATAACGACATGTTAATGTAGCCTTGGAGTTCTAGCCTATGTCAACTGGTCTGACACAGCCTTAAGCCGAGGCGTAGAATAGATAACTGCATTTTTTTTCTATCTTCTTCTGCGTTCCCAGGCCATATGGCCATAATGGGTAAGGTACGTATGTGTCCGGTTTTCAGTTTTACTGGTCTCCCCGCTGCGTACAGCCGACACATTCCGATTTCGGAGGAGCTCAAAGGGAAACAATTATTTGAAAGATTATTTTCTGGAAAAAAGAGCAGGAAAATGGGTCAGTAAGTCAGGAAGATATTAGATGACAGAAACCAAAAGGAAAAGGCAGAGTCAAAGAGAGCGACAGATTAGAGGAAGTTACAAGCACCGAACTTCCAGAAGGTGGGGGAACTATTTGTACGAAAGACCCCCGGTATCCACACGGGGAATTGTTTCTATCATTTTTTAAAGGAGTATAGCAATTTACCGTAGGGGAAGACGGGGTAAAAAGCGCATGGGCGGGTAAGAAGCCCACCCCAATTATCTCATGAAATGAAGCAAATTTCAGTCTCATTTTGCCCATGAGACGAGCGTTAATGTCTAGCATTCGTCTCATGGGCAAATTTGACTGAAATTTTCTTTATTTCATGAGATAATTGGGGTGGGCTTCTTACCCGCCCATGCGCTTTTTGTCCCGTCTTCCCCTAGTGTTGAAATAAAGGCCATCACCGCTTTATTTCCTGCAGAAGACCAGCGACGACAAGTCTGCACAATGTCTAGTCTATCATGGAAATAAGAGTTGTTTTAACCCTTTCACCGCCAATGTCGCATTTTTGCACCACAATCATTCAACACTCATGTCACTAAAACTCTTGAAATCAGGGTCTATTATTCAATGATATTGTGTTCCTAAATTTGGGCAGTAAGGATTGACCCTATTCTAAATGGGTCACAGAGAAATCCCACAATATTGCAGATGAAATCTTTTCTCTAAACAAATAAATTTAATGGAAATTTTTTGGTCAAAGACGGCTGGCGGTAAAAGGGTTAAAATCACAAAATATGCATTCCAAAGTTTTAAAAAACCACACAAAAAACCATCATGGATTACAATAATTGACAACAAACTCAGATCTTCCAAGTTTAACGAGTAAATTCATAAACTGTTCATTGCCTTCGCCATCCTAACATTTTTGTTTTTTAACCCTTTCGCCGCCAGCCATTTTTCAGCCCAAAAATACCATTAAGCTTAACTGGGTACAGAAAAAATATTTCTGCAATATTGCGAATTCCTCTGTAACATAACATTAGGCCTATCCTTACCTCCCAAAATTAAGAAAATAGGGTCTTTGGAT
>CM065703.1:44497211-44512211 GCA_017654935.2 Phymorhynchus buccinoides | reverse complement strand
TGGTGTACAAGTTTCAGAGGATATTATTACCTATTTATTGGTTGCTTTAGTTTTATTTAAAGTTCAAGGTCATGTTGATTAAGGAGTTCAAATCCCAAAACACTTATTCGCTAATATCTCGCGAAGTCTTACACACTGAAGACGGGCTTATGGCCAGAAACGTTTGTTTTGTTTCCAATAAAAGGGACCTCAATCTACCAGCCTCGAATTGAGTGGTTTTTGTGCCCGAAGTCTTACACGTTTTCCAATGCGATTTTTTTCCCACAACGTTTTGTGATAAAGGGCTATGGTATTATAATCATGAATTTGGCAGTGCATTCGTGCGCGCGCGTGCGAATCACGTGGTTCGATGATGATATGGCTGGCTTCATATCTAATTAGGCGTAGCATCTTATAGACAATGTTCCTGAAGACTGGGTCTTCCCGTTGAGATGATGATGATGATGATGGTGATGATGATGATGATGGTGATGATGATGATGATGATGATGATGATGATGATGGTGATGGTGATGATGTAGAAGCAGATGATGATGGGATGGGACAGGAGTCTGGACGTGGCAGACGTCGTCGTAGATGATTCTGGAACACGTTGCGCACCCTGGAACCGCGGGTACGCTGTCTGTTGGGGAACATTCGGACGGAGTCCGAGTCGAAGATTTCTTGTCCGTGATGCTGGAGTCAGCATCTGCGTCGATTTCTTGGCTTAGATGCAAGCATCTGTGAGGCGGTAGGAGACTTGTAGCATTGTGAGACAAGCCAAAAGGTTGTCTGGGTGCTCATGTAGTCCGCTTGTCTTGTCGCTGGCGTAGTTGGTGTCGCTGGTGTTGAGCAGGCTTCCCCTCCAAAGGCTGTCTTCAGGACCACCTGGCGACCTGCTCCGTATATACCGGGGAATCGATGTCGTCGCAGGCGGGCAGGAGGGACATGCAGTCGAGTCGTCTCTGCAGGCGGGCGTGGTCCTTCAAGAGGGGTCCTCGTCCCAACAGTGGATGGCGCTGCGCTGGAATCCAACCCCCAGAAGATGGGGCTGCGATTCCTATCCTCCGGGCACCAACACAGCCAAAGCCCACTGCTGGGTGCCGGCGGGTCATTGACGAAGTGAAATCAGCAGAGATGACCCAAGTTGCTGCACGTCGGTCTTGTCAGCCTGCAAGTCCCTCAACTCCCAATGGCGAGGGAGGAGATCCTGTGTCGCCCTTCCTACTATCTGCCACCTAGTAGGACGTCGTATGCAATCTGCCACCTTGCATCGGGATCAGCTGCGCGCACTGAGAGAGTCAGTATAATCGACCCTCTCAGCACGGACCCCCAGTTGGGAATGCGCGTGCTTCGAACCTTAAAGCTGTAGTTCAAGAACTGCTGCATGGGATCGCTTCAACTTTAGTGTGGTGGTACATCATGGTACACAAAAGGTCCCATTAAAAAATAAAACCATGCTCACCTTGACCTTGAAGTTTGACCTTGAAAACGTAAATTTCTTTTTGTGGCCATATCTTTCACATCGTTGGACGTACAATGTTCACATTTGGTATGCACATGCTTTGGCTTATGGTAATTCTGAATATTAAGTAAAAGAAAGGTCAAGGTCACAACGGTTATTGTCTGCCTATAGGACCATATTATGTAACCGGTCATTTACAACCACACATTTTTTAGACAGTTAGAAGCTGGTGGTGATTCTGAATGAGTATCTATCAAGGTCAAGGTCATTCCTTTGTTATCTTTGTTTACTGTGGTGTTCAGCCAAACACTCCCGCCAAAAATAGACACCTCTCCTCCCCCTTTTACTCCACAACCAACACTCTCCCCTCCCGTCCTTTCCAATGATCTCTTTTTCCCCGCACTAGGCCAACAGACGTCCTGGCCTTTCAGTGACCTTGCTCATCTGACCTTATATTTTGATTCTTCCGTTCTCTTTCTTCACTACCACCCCCCCCCCCCTCTCTTTCTCTCTCTCCCTCTGTCTCTCTCTAATGCTATTAGCCATTCACTGTTTCTTCCTTTCACCGCCAATGTCGCATTTTTGCACCACAATGATTTAACACCCATGTCATTCAAACCCTTGAAATCAGGGTCTGTTATTCAATGATATTGTGTTCCTAAATTTGGGCAGTAAGGATTGACCCTATTCTAAATGTGTCACAGAGAAATCCCACAATATTGCAGACAAAATATTTTTTGTAGCCAAGTAAGTTAAATGGACATTTTTGGCTCGAAGATGGCTGGCGGTGAAAGGGCTAAGTTTAGAGTCATGATCACACATAAACAGATGGTCATAGCTTCTGAGCTACTTTACACTTTGAACACAGCCGCCATGTTCACGCGCACGATACTCAAACTCAAAGTTTGATGCATTCAGGTCTATGACAATAACACAAGGCTGATCCTACCCCTATCAACTTCAGCCGCTCGGGAACTTCTCTGCCGTTCGGCTATGCACTTGCTTTAACTTGCAGCTGGTCATCCAAAGGTCAAGATGTGCCCCCCCCCCCCCCCCCACCACCACATTTCTCGGTTAATTGTATTTTTCGGTTATTGCCTTTCTTACCAAACATAAAGGTGTATTTTAGGAACCTTTTTAGCTAATAACCTTTTTGGAATACTAACCCTATCCCTAACCCTAGCCCTAAAGCTAACCCTACCCCCCACCCTATAAGACGGAAAAACGCAACGAACCACAACTGTGACAAATCGCGGTGTACTGCAGTACATAGTGGGGGGTAGGGGTAGGTTTAGGGCTAGGGTTAGTATTCCAAAAAGGTTATTAGCTAAAAATGTTCCTAAAATACAGCTTTATGTATGGTAAGAATGGAAAAATAGAATTAACCGAGAAATGCAGGGGTGGGGGGGGTGGGGGGTTGGCACATATTTACCTTTACCGAGAATTGTTAATCAGTCTAAAAAGAAAAATCATGCGGTCAATCAACAGCGTCCATCTGTGCGTGTGTGTGCGCGCGCACATGTGTGTGTGTGTGTGCGCGCGTGTGTGAGTGTGGGTAGATGGGTGGGTGCGGGGGTGCGTGCGCGTGCGCACGTATGTGCGCGTGCGCCTGTGGGTGTGGGTGCTGGCGTGTAAGTGTACCGTATGTTATTATCGTATTGTTGTTTCTGTGCAGTCATATTTTAAAAGTTGTATATTTCCCATAGTTTTCGTGTGACGTGCTGTTTTATATTGTCTTAATTGATAAATGTTTTTTATTCAATTTGTGATTTTATGTATGACACTTTAATATGATGCTGTTAACTATTATGTTTTTTTATGATTTGTAATGCCTTTATACTGTTGTAAAGCGCGATGAGACCAATGTGGGGCATCACGCTACATACGTAGAAGCATTATTATTATTATTATTATTATTATTATTATTATTTTAACGTCCTCCAGTTTGAAACAGACACATATGGGACATTAGTAGATGTAAAGATGGTGGGAACGATCCTGGAGGCAATGCCCGAAGGCAGTGCAACACCAGGAAAGTCCCGAATTTTTAACAATACAGATATTATCGTTACCTGTCAGTCTAAATAGACTTATTTTCTATATAAAGTGACCAAACATTATAAACAAAACCACTTTGACTAACTAACTAACAACAGGAACAGACAACCCTGGTCACCCAATACCAATCAGCAAAGGGAGGGAACAAGCCGGTGCGAAGTGCGAACTGCTTTGTCATCTCCCTTTCGCCTCATTAACGTGGGTTGACGCAAGGGAAGTAATCCATCAGTGGCCCAGCTTCCGCAGCCAGCGGAGGAACACCGGCAGTAAAAAGCCCAGTCACACTGCATACGATTTGACCCCGAATACGATACGATTCGATTGGGACGATGTCTGTGAGTCGTGATTCGCGTGAGATACTTCCGTCTAAAAATAACTACTAGCGAGCGAGCGAAAATGGTGTTTGACGTCCTCTTGGTCTGAATCAGACACATATGGGACATTTGTAAATACAAATATGGTGGGAACAATACTGGAGGCAATGCCCGGAGGCAGTACGAAACCAGTAAAGTCCCGATTTTTAAAATTAATACAGATAGCTGTAGCGGTAACCACGCCTCGGTTAAACCTCATCGGCTATGGCACCGCCACAAGTTAATAGCTTTTTAAAGTGTTTTTCGTTCACTATACTCATGTACACCCCTAATACACGAATCAAATCAAATGTATCATACAAAAATAAGATGTTATTTTATCAGATTCGTGTACGGGAGACTACAAAATGTATACTGAACATAACTAGTAGGATTTCCTTGGATTTTTTTTGTACACAGTATAATTTCGCGTCAACCATGCCTCACAAATGTCAAATTCGTATCGTACTGAATCGAATCGTGTGCAGTGTGGCTAGGCCTTAAAGGGCGATAACTACAGGGTGAACACTGCTGGGAGGACGAGTCCACTCGTGGTCACCGTACACGTTGCTATTTGTCGCTATTACCCCATGGCAACACAGTGAAACGCAAGTCGTGTTGACCTGGGGAGAGAGCGAAACATATCAAACATATTGTCCCTAGCGTTCGTTGGATATTGTACATGATTTCGTAGGTTATTTGCCACTTCATCACTGGTTAGCCTGTAGAAAGTGCCAATAGTGAATGAGAGCTGTACTAATTATCATGATTCAGCTTAGTCTTTCGTGGAAACTGACTCTCTAAGTAGGGGAGGCATGTGCACTGGCTCTAGTGATGCAGCCAACGGGATTGGTTGGCCTTTGGGGACCTTCCCCAACGCCAACTCTCGTCCTCAAATCGACTTTGGCCGTGCGAGTGTGGATGTACACTGGGCAAGGCTTCTCCACAATAAATAAATAGTAGCCCAGCCCGCTGGAATAGCAGCTGCCCCTCTGCTATCTGCAGGCATTGTCGGAAACGACAGACAGGCAACAACTATCAGCTTTCTTTGTTCTTTCTTGGATGAGACACGGATGCATTCTTCTGCGTTCCGAGGCCATATGGCCATAATCACAGGAGAACGTATGTACTCTTCTGCGTTCCCAGGCCATATGGGGCTTCAGTGAGGCAGGGAATTATTCTTCTGAATCCCAGGCCAGATGGCCATAATGGGAAGGCGTATGTACTCTTCTGCGTTCCCACTACATATGGCCATAATAAATGAGACACGTATGTACTCTTCTGCGTTCCCAGGCCAGTAAAACATAATGGGTGAGACACGTATGTCATCTTCTGCGTTTCCAGGCCATATGGCCATAATGGGTGAGACACGTATGTACTCTTCTGCGTCCCAGGCCATATGGCCATAATGGGCGGACCCGTATGTTTCTTCTGCGTTCCCAGGCCATATGGCCATAATGGATGCACGTATGTACTCTTCTGCGTTCCCAGGCCATATGGCCACAATGGATGAGACACGTATGTACTCTTCTGCGTTCCCAGGCCATATGGCCACAATGGTGAGACACGTATGTACTCTTCTGCGTTCCCAGGCCATATGGCCATAATGGATGAGACACGTATGATTCTTCTGCGTTCCCAGGCCATATGGCCATAATGGGTAAGACACGTATGTACTCTTCTGCATTCCCAGGCCATATGGCCACAATGGATGAGACACGTATGTATTCTTCTGCGTTCCCAGGCCATATGGCCATAATAATGAGACACGTATGTACTCTTCTGCGTTGAGGCCATATGGCCACAATGGATGAGTGTATGCACTCTTCGTTCCCAGGCCATGGCCTAATGGTGAGACACGTATGTACTCTTCTGCGTTCCCAGGCCATATGGCCATAATGGATGAGACACGTATCACTCTTCTGCGTTCCCAGGCCATATGGCCATAATGGTGAGACACGTATGTACTCTTCTGCGTTCCCAGGCCATATGGCCATAATGGATGAGACACGTATGTACTCTTCTGCGTTCCCAGGCCATCCTGGATAGACACGTATGTTCTTCTGCGTTTCCAGGCCATATGGCCATAATGGAAGACACGTATGTACTCAAAGGGAGGCCACAATGGATGAGACACGTTCCCAGGCCATATGGCCATCATGGATTTCTTGTATGATTCTTCTGCGTTCCCAGGCCATATGGCCATAATGGGTGAGACACGTATGTACTCTTCTGCGTTCCCAGGCCATATGGCCATAATGGATGAGACACGTATGCATTCTTCTGCGTTCCCAGGCCATATGGCCATAATGGATGAGACACGTATGTACTCTTCTGCGTTCCCAGGCCATATGGCCATAATGGATGAGACACGTATGTACTCTTCTGCGTTCCCAGGCCATATGGCCATAATGGATGAGACACGTATGCACTCTTCTGCGTTCCCAGGCCATATGGCCATAATGGATGAGGTCACGTATGTACTCTTCTGCGTTCCCAGGCCATATGGCCATAATGGATGAGACACGTATGACTCTTCTGCGTTCCCAGGCCATATGGCCATAATGGATGAGACAGTATGTATTCTTCTGCGTTCCCAGGCCATATGGCCACAATGGTGAGACACGTATGTATTCTTCTGCGTTCCCAGGCCATATGGCCATAATGGCTGAGACACGTATGTACTCTTCTGCGTTCCCAGGCCATATGGCCATAATGGATGAGGACGAGTACTCTTCACTGCGTTCCCAGGCCGGCCACATGGTGAGACACTATTTTCTTCTGCGTTCCCAGGCCATATGGCCACAATGGGTGAGACACGTATGTACTCTTCTGCGTTCCCAGGCCATATGGCCACAATGGGAGCGACACACGTATCATTCTTCTGCGTTCCCAGGCCATATGGCCCTAGAGACACGTTCGTTGGTTCCCAGGCCATATGTACATGTACTCTTCTGCGTCCCAGGCCATATGGCCATAATTGAGACACGTATGTACTCTTCTGCGTTCCCAGGCCATATGGCCATAATGGATGAGACACGTATGACTCTTCTGCGTTCCCAGGCCATATGGCCATAATGGATGAGCACGTATGCACTCTTCATGTTCCCAGGCCATATGGCCATAATGGTGGAACACGTATGTACTCTTCTGCGTTCCCAGGCCATATGGCCATAATGGATGAGACACGTATGTACTCTTCTGCGTTCCCAGGCCATATGGCCATAATGGATGAGACACGTATGTACTCTTCTGCGTTCCCAGGCCATATGGCCATAATGGATTGGACACGTATGTACTCTTCTGCGTACCCAGGCCATATGGCCATAATGGATGAGACACGTATGTACTCTTCTGCGTTCCCAGGCCATATGGCCATAATGGATGAGACACGTGCCCTCTTCTGCGTTCCCAGGCCATATGGCCATAATGGATGAGACACGTATGCTTTCTTCTGCGTTCCCAGGCCATATGGCCACCGGATGAGACACGTATGTACTCTTCTGCGTTCCCAGGCCATATGGCCATAATGGATGAGACACGTATGTACTCTTCTGCGTTCCCAGGCCATATGGCCATAATGGATGAGACACGTATGTACTCTTCTGCGTTCCCAGGCCATATGGCCATAATGGATAGACACGTATGTACTCTTCTGCGTTCCCAGGCCATATGGCCATAATGGAATGACACGTATGTACTCTTCTGCGTTCCCAGGCCATATGGCCATAATGGATGAGACACGTATGTACTCTTCTGCGTTCCCAGGCCATATGGCCATAATGGATGAGACACGTATTACTCTTCTGCGTTCCCAGGCCATATGGCCATAATGGATGAGACACGTATGTACTCTTCTGCGTTCCCAGGCCATATGGCCATAATGGATGAGACACGTATGTACTCTTCTGCGTTCCCAGGCCATATGGCCATAATGGATGGTACGTATGCACTCTTCTGCGTTCCCAGGCCATATGGCCATAATGGATGAGACACGTATGTACTTCTCTGCGTTCCCAGGCCATATGGCCATAATGGATGAGACACGTATGTACTCTTCTGCGTTCCCAGGCCATATGGCCATAATGGATGAGACACGTATGTACTTCTTCTGCGTTCCCAGGCCATATGGAACAATGGATGAGACACGTATGTACTCTTCTTCTCGCCATTCCCAGAGCCATATGGCCACAATGAGACACGTAGTACTCTTCTGCGTTTTCAGGCCATATGGCCACAATGGGTGAGACACGTATGTACTCTTCTGCGTTCCCAGGCCATATGGCCATAATGGGTGAGACACGTATGTACTCTTCTGCGTTCCCAGGCCATATGGCCATAATGACACGTATGTACTCTTCTGCGTTCCCAGGCCATATGGCCATAATGGATGAGAACGTATGTACTCTTCTGCGTTCCCAGGCCATATGGCCATAATGGATGAGACACGTATGTACTCTTCTGCGTTCCCAGGCCATATGGCCATAATGGATGAGACACGTATGTACTCTTCTGCGTTCCCAGCATATGGCCATAATGGATGGTACACGTATGTACTCTTCTTCTGCGTTCCCAGGCCATATGGCCATAATGGGTGAGACACGTATGTACTCTTCTTCTGCGTTCCCAGGCCATATGGCCATAATGGATGAGACACGTATGTACTCTTCTTCTGCGTTCCCAGGCCATATGGCCATAATGGGTGAGACACGTATGTACTCTTCTGCGTTCCCAGGCCATATGGCCATAATGGATGAGACACGTATGTACTCTTCTTCTGCGTTCCCAGGCCATATGGCCATAATGGATGAGACACGTATGTACTCTTCTTCTGCGTTCCCAGGCCATATGGCCATAATGGATGAGACACGTATGTACATTCTTCTGCGTTCCCAGGCCATATGGCCATAATGGATGAGACACGTATGCATTCTTCTGCGTTCCCAGGCCATATGGCCATAATGGGTGAGACACGTATGTATTCTTCTGCGTTCCCAGGCCATATGGCCATAATGGGTGAGACACGTATGTATTCTTCTGCGTTCCCAGGCCATATGGCCATAATGGATGAGACACGTATGCATTCTTCTGCGTTCCCAGGCCATATGGCCATAATGGGTGAGACACGTATGTACTCTTCTGCGTTCCCAGGCCATATGGCCATAATGGATGAGACACGTATGTACTCTTCTGCGTTCCCAGGCCATATGGCCATAATGGATGAGACACGTATGTACTCTTCTGCGTTCCCAGGCCATATGGCCATAATGGATGAGACACGTATGTACTCTTCTGCGTTCCCAGGCCATATGGCCATAATGGATGAGACACGTATGTATTCTTCTGCGTTCCCAGGCCATATGGCCATAATGGGTGAGACACGTATGTACTCTTCTGCGTTCCCAGGCCATATGGCCATAATGGATGAGACACGTATGTACTCTTCTGCGTTCCCAGGCCATATGGCCATAATGGATGAGACACGTATGTACTCTTCTGCGTTCCCAGGCCATATGGCCATAATGGATGAGACACGTATGTACTCTTCTGCGTTCCCAGGCCATATGGCCATAATGGATGAGACACGTATGTATTCTTCTGCGTTCCCAGGCCATATGGCCATAATGGATGAGACACGTATGTCTTCTTCTGCGTTCCCAGGCCATATGGCCATAATGGATGAGACACGTATGTACTCTTCTGCGTTCCCAGGCCATATGGCCATAATGGATGAGACACGTATGTACTCTTCTGCGTTCCCAGGCCATATGGCCATAATGGATGAGACACGTATGCATTCTTCTGCGTTCCCAGGCCATATGGCCATAATGGGTGAGACACGTATGTACTCTTCTTCTGCGTTCCCAGGCCATATGGCCATAATGGATGAGACACGTATGTACTCTTCTGCGTTCCCAGGCCATATGGCCATAATGGATGAGACACGTATGTACTCTTCTTCTGCGTTCCCAGGCCATATGGCCATAATGGGTGAGACACGTATGTACTCTTCTTCTGCGTTCCCAGGCCATATGGCCATAATGGATGAGACACGTATGTACTCTTCTGCGTTCCCAGGCCATATGGCCATAATGGATGAGACACGTATGTACTCTTCTGCGTTCCCAGGCCATATGGCCATAATGGATGAGACACGTATGTATTCTTCTGCGTTCCCAGGCCATATGGCCATAATGGATGAGACACGTATGTACTCTTCTTCTGCGTTCCCAGGCCATATGGCCATAATGGATGAGACACGTATGTACTCTTCTTCTGCGTTCCCAGGCCATATGGCCATAATGGATGAGACACGTATGTCTTCTTCTGCGTTCCCAGGCCATATGGCCATAATGGGTGAGACACGTATGCATTCTTCTGCGTTCCCAGGCCATATGGCCATAATGGATGAGACACGTATGTACTCTTCTGCGTTCCCAGGCCATATGGCCATAATGGATGAGACACGTATGTACTCTCTTCTGCGTTCCCAGGCCATATGGCCATAATGGATGAGACACGTATGTACTCTTCTTCTGCGTTCCCAGGCCATATGGCCATAATGGATGAGACACGTATGTATTCTTCTGCGTTCCCAGGCCATATGGCCATAATGGGTGAAACACGTATGTATTCTTCTGCGTTCCCAGGCCATATGGCCATAATGGGTGAGACACGTATGTACTCTTCTTCTGCGTTCCCAGGCCATATGGCCATAATGGGTGAAACACATGTGTCCCGTTTTCAGTTTTAACTGGTCTCCCTGCTGCATTCAGTCGACACAATCCGATTTCGATGAACTCAAAGGAGAAACTGGAAGAGGGTTTTTTGGTGTGTTTTTGTTTTTTGTTGGGGAGAATGGGCCACTACGTCAGAAAGATGGTAAGCTTAGATGACAGAAAGCAAAGGGAAAAGGCAGAGTCAAAGACAATGACAGATTAGTGGAAGTTACACAAGCACAGAACTTCCAGAAGGTGAGGTGACTATTTGTACTGGAAAAAAACACCTCCGGCATTCCCATGGGGAGAGACTCATAGAGGGGGAGGGGTCGTCCAGCTCCTCGAATGGAGGCACGAGGCATTCACAGACTGTCCCATGTGTGTCGGTCAATCGTGCTCGATCAGAGTGCACAGTGAGGGTAGACCACAGCCCCGCTCTCTTCGCCACGAGGGTTTTTAGGATAGTTACCGGTGCGGATCATCAGTGGGCATACCGGGGGGGGTGTCTTTTTTTAACAAATAGTTCCCCCACCTTCTGGAAGTTCTGGGCTTGTAGCTTCCTCTCTACCTTCTGGAAGTTCTGTGCCTGTAACTTCCTCTAATCTACCACTTACTTTCTCTCTGCCTTTTCCTTTCGTTTACTGTCATCTACTATCTTTCTGCCTTACTGGTCCATCCTCCTCCTGCCTTTGTTCTAGAACCCTTTTCAAATATTGTCTCCAGTCGCAGACGGACTCGGACATGCTGGGCCTAAGGCCGGGTTCACATTAGACGCGTAAGTACCGTACGGAAAACCCTAAATAAGTGGAAGAAAGAAGGATAAAAGTTTACGCATATAGGGGAAATTCGGACACGTGCGCAAATCTTTTCCCTTCTTTGTTTGACTTATTAATGGATTGCGCACGGGTTTCCGCACGGAATATCCGCTTATGTGTGTACACGGCCTAACTGTAAGGTCAATTACGTCTTGTTTTCTCGTGAACTGCTAATTTTAAACAATTTCAACGGGCGCAATCGGTAACTACAACAGGCGCAATTGAGATGCGCCTCTTCACTGAAACAGACCACATCTTCACTGAAACAGACCACCACCTGGTGTGAAGAACTAAAGGCCACAACTCCACCTAAACGGCCCATTGCCGTACAGGGTAGTGGTTCGTGAATGGCGCTGACTCTCAAACGATGAGTCTTTTCACTTTCTTGTTCCTTTTAGTTCAATTATCATCCGCCTTCATTTTGTTGAAGACTCTGATGACGCGTTGTCGCCCTGTGTTTTAAAGAAAGTGCATGATGAACTGACGCGGTCAACTTACAATCTGGATTGCATAGAGATAAAATAAAAATGTGTAAGTTCCCGCCATCTTTATTATCTACTAAGGTCCCATATGTGTCTATTCCAGACCGGAGGACGTTAAACAAATTTTCATTCATTCGTAAGGCTTTTTTTTCTCTACTTTTATTTTTTTATTATTATTGATTAATCTACCAAGAGAACGAAATAGAAAGACAGAGAAAGAGTGGGGAAGGAAGGGGTGCAAGAAGTGTGTGGGGGGGGGGGGGGGGGAGGAGAAAGACAAGGCAGGGAGACCAAAAGAGAGACCTTTATTTACTTTCTGGCATAATAATCAGTCGTTTCGTTTTGTTCTGGTTTCTTCGCGGTTTCAGTTCTTTTTTTAATTATTGAAGCCCCACCCATCACAGGCTCGCACTCGTTGACATACGAGGTACCTAGCAGGGGGAAGCGACGTTAGCTAACTGTTGACACTGGGCAAGCACACAAAAACCATCATAGAACCACTGACACTTGACAACCGCGGCTTACATGGCACCGGAAACTCATCCATAGCAACCCGAATGGGCGGTGGGTGGGGGGGGTGGGGGGGGGGGAGAGGGGGTTTGGAGAGGGGGGGGGGGGGGGGGGGGGGAGACGGAGAAAGAAAACGACTGCGCACAATACTAGAAGGCATAGAAGGCAAACCCCAAAGCGTAGACCAAACACGCACACACGCCGACAACATCCAGTCCCGCTGAGTCGAGCTAGTTCTGTCGTGGAGAAAAAGATAAACAATGGCGGAGCGGGAGGGTGAAAGTTTCGTCAGAGGCGGAGCCCGGTTGAAAGGAAAGGGGAGGTTTCTTCCTTTTAACTGACAGGCGGGCTGAAACAGGGCTCAAAGCTGGACGACTTTATCTCGCTCCTCCCTCCAACCCCGGCAGAGTGGCGGTAATTGGCCGCTCTACCTTACCCCCATTCATCATGTCGTCTGCTCGCCCTGTCCCCGGATAACGGGCGCGCTGATTGGCGGGAGCGGGTCACGTGGCATCGGGGCCCCCGAGAGTCGGGGCAGACGACTTGACTCGAAGCGAGTAATTTAGCTTCATTTATTTCAGATTTATCTCGGGCCCATCGACAGCTAATTTGTGTGCGGACTCATCGAGTTGTGCTCCGTCTTTTCTGGGGGCGAGTAGCTTTCTATAGTGATAAGGGGGGGGATTCCTAGACTGAGTGGGTTTTTGCAAGCCCCCCCGAAGATTATTATGAATTCCGAGGGCGACTACACTCTGTGCAATTTAGACGCTCATTCGTACGGCGGCGGAGGGTCGGGGTACGGCAACGCGCCGGACCTTTCCAACACCATCTTCGCCAACTCGGCGGCAGTCGCCTCCGGAACTGGAGGCTCCCACCCGGGGTACGCTCACCACCCGCATCAGAGTCTAGGTCATGCCGCCCCTTCCCCTCACCGGTCCCTGGACACGGGGCAGAACGGGGGTGGGGGTGGGGGTGGAAGCGGTGGAGGTGCCTACCCGCTTCACTACGGCGCCCACCCCAGTGACACTCTCGGAGCGGAGCAGCTACCCCTATCGACCAGCGCGACCCCCCAGTCCTTGGGCGGGTACCCGATTCACGCCTCGGCTCTCCGAGCTCGTCAGCACCTGCCTACATCTACCCCGTACAGTCACCTACCCGACCTCTCCTTGCCCGCGGACTGCTACATGAACGGGGTGGGCACCACAACCGTCGCCGGTGGAGGGAACCTCATGCATCACCACCCTCACAACGGGCAGGCCATGTGCATGGATATGTCTGCAGGCATGAGGGGAGCCTACCCGTGCGCGCCTTCCTTGGATGGCGGGGTGGTGCGGGGTTTGGGGGGACCCGCAGTAGGGGGCCCCACCCCGAATGCCTCGCACTATCTTCAGACCATGAGTCCTTCGTCTATTGTGAAGACGGAGGGGTGTCCTCCTGGGATGGGCGGTGGAGGAGGAGGAGGGGGAATGCAGAGTCTGCACAACAAGCCCTTCAGGTGGATGACCATTAAAAGAAATGCCCCCAAGCCAGGTGAGTCGGTGAGAGGGAGAAGAAGGAGAGAGAGAGAGGGAGGGGGAGAGAGAGAAAGAAAGAGAGAGAGAGAGAGAGAGAGAGAGAGAGAGAGAGAGAGAGAGAGAGAGAGAGAGAGAGAGAGAGAGAGAGAGAGAGAGAGAGAGAGTGAGAGAGGAGAGAGAGAGAGAGAGAGAGAGAGAGAGAGAGAGAGAGAGAGAGAGAGAGAGAGATAATGTTTTGACTGTTTTATTGTCATCACTATGATTGTTAGCATAAAGGGTATCAGAGAGAGAGAGAGAGAGAGAGAGAGAGAGAGAGAGAGAGAGAGAGAGAGAGAGAGAGAGAGGGAGGGAGGGATAGTGGTTTATTGAGTGAGTGGGTGGGGGGATGGTCAGTTGTGGTCAAGTGACATAAAGCATGGAAACACTGGAGAGAATAGCTTTTTTTATAAAACATAAACATTAATGGTTAGGAAACATCTAGGTTCCATTTGAATGTCTTCTTTATCTTCTTATCTTTTCATCAGCAGCGGCATTATCATCATCATCATTATCATTATCATCATCGTCATCATCGTCCTCTTCTTCGTTGTCTTCATCATCATCATCACCATCATTATCATCATCGTCATCATCATCATCATCATTATCATTATCATCATCGTCATCATCGTCCTCTTCTTCGTTGTCTTCATCATCATCATCATCATCACCATCATCATTATCATCATCATCATCAGCTTCTTCTTCTTCTTCTTCTTCTTCTTCTTCTTTCTTCTTCTTCTTCTTCTTCTTCTTCCTCCTCCTCTCTCACATAAGCGTGTTCTTTCTATTTCTGTCTAGTTAATTGTTTTGTATGACACCGTTTCTGCCTTTATTACTCTGTATATCTCTTGTTTGTCTCTGACACTAACCCCGTCTCTCTCTCTCTCTCTCTCTCTCTCTCTCTCTCTCTCTCTCTCTCTCTCTCTCTCTCTCTCTCTCTCTCTCTCTCTCTCTCTCTCTCTCTCTCTCCCTCTCTCTCCTTCTCTCTCTGTTTTGTTATTTTTGTTTATTCGATTATATTTTCATTTGCCACAGGGCTGTGTGTAAAAAAGTATGTATGCTT
>CM065703.1:44482211-44492211 GCA_017654935.2 Phymorhynchus buccinoides | reverse complement strand
CAGGCCTACATAGGGCTAACTATGTGGCTCATTAGGCGTAAATGACTTCAAATCAAAACGCATACATGTGTCATTGATGTTTGTGTTTGCTTGAGTTTGAATGGGTGGAAGTTGTAATTTTATAATAATGTCGACCGTAACTTTTAACAGTCTGCTAATCGAAGTATTGACTTCACAGAATTAGCTTTGACCAATGAACAACAACACAAAACACAAAGCCAAGACAATGACAATTGCGTGACTTTGTTTAGTATAGATTGTATAGAGTCATCTTAGATTTTTATGTTAACAATATTCCAAACTCCGAATCATCGAATGAATGTGTGTGTGTGTGTGTGTGTGTGTGTGTGTGTGTGTGTGTGTGTGTGTGTGTGTGTGTGTGTGTGTGTGTGTGCGTGTGCGTGTGTGCGCGCGTGCGTGTGCGTGTGTGTATGTTGTGTGTGTGTGTGTATGCGCACGCGCGCGCGCGTTCAGAATGAGAGCAGACAGACCATATTGCGGGCACTTCCGTTCCACAACACACATCATAGTGTGTTGCACGTGCCTTTCTCATGCATAATCAATGAGCGCGTGCATTACGATGATTAGCCCCCTGTCCAATCGATTTTAATGCGCGTGACTTTCACCTCTACCGTAATAAAACTATGAGAGAGAGAGAGAGAGAGAGAGAGAGAGAGAGAGAGAGAGCACAATGGTAACTGTTTGCAATATTTTCTAACCTTGCTTTTTAGTTCTTATCTTCTGTATTTGGTTTAAATAACGTTTATTTAACAGACTCTTGCAGCTACAAATAAAGCTGTGTACAAGTCAAGGCTTATTAAACGTCGGAACTCGACAAATAATATACTCAATACAACAACAAAACCAGGCTTTTTATAATTATGTATTTATATTAGCCTCTGCTGCCTTTGATACCATAGACCACTCCATTCTTCTGTCTCGTCTTGAACATACTTTTGGAATTAAGGGCCCTGCTCTTTCTTGGAATTCCTCTTACCTTTCTGATCGTTTTCAACCAGTTATGGTCAATGGTCGTCAGTCCGAACAAGTTAGGCTTTCTTGTGGAGTCCCGCAGGGGTCTGTGCTTGGTCCTGTCTTGTTTACTTTGTATACGTCACCTCTTGCCAATGTCATCGACCAGCACAACATGAAACATCACTTCTATGCAGATGACTCACAACTCCCAAACAGTACAATCCCTGAAGATCTAGATTCAATTCTTACAGAAACTGCTATATTGATATTCAAAACTGGATGGTTCAAAATAAACTTCAATTAAATGGTGAAAAAAACGAAGCAATGCTTGTAGGAACAAAAAACAAACTAGCCTCTGTTTCCATAGAGTCAATCCAACTGGGTAGCAATATCATTCCCCTCTCAGACTCAGTCAAAAACTTAGGTGTCACTTTGGACAATACTCTTTCCATGCAGAGTTTCCTGACTCAGACCTGTCAGTCCTGCTACTATCAAATTCGTCGCATTGGCTATATTCGTAAATACCTCTCAGATGAAGCCACAGCAAAGCTTGTTACTTCCCTCATCCTATCTCGTATTGACTACTGTAATGCTCTCCTTTCTGGCCTATCAGTCTCTTGTCTCCAGCGTATTCAAAACACAGCTGCTCGTCTTGTCCTTAGGAAGAAAAAGTTCGATCATGTTAGCCCTCTTCTCCGTTCTTTGCACTGGCTTCCTGTCGCAGACAGAATTGAGTATAAATTAAACACACTTTGCTATAAATCTATCCATAAAGCTGCTCCATCTTACCTCTGCGACAATATTTCCATCTACACGCCAGCTCGCACTTTACGTTCAGTTTCTGACCCTCTTTCTCTCCAGATCCCTAGGTATAAGCTTTCAACTGTTGGTCGGCGCTCTTTTGCTGTCTCAGGACCGACCTCCTGGAACAAACTTCCTCTCTCCCTCCGTCAGCGACCGACCCTCTCTGCTTTCAAAGCTAACCTCAAAACCCACCTGTTCCCCCGACATTAAAGCTCCGCTCCCTTTCTCTTCTCTCTCTTGCCATTAGGTCTGTTTCTGCTATGTTCCATTTATGTCATCCGTGTGTGTTCGCTTTGTATTGCGTTTTTGTTTGAATGCGCTATGAATGCAAACGTGTGTGTGCGCTTTGATTTGCTTTATATCAAGATTCAGCGCCGTATCAATACTGTATGTTGTTGTTGTTGTTGTTGTTGTCGTTGTCGTTGTTGTTGTTGTTGTTGTTGTTGTTGTCGTTGTTGTTGTTGTTGTTGTTATGCTTCTTTATATTCATTGACGATGATCGTATGTGATAATTGTGTGCAATCAATTTATTTGTAAAAGCGGTTTAAAAATCAATTATTTATGTTGCACGAACAGTCGTAGGTTATCGCACTGTGCTGCCCACTCAACAACATCTTACAATATTCATGGCTATCCTTTGGCTATCAAGCAAAATACACAAAATGCAAAAATAAATAAAATACACCTGTACCGCGCGGAACACTCAATCATTGACCAACACGATAAACAAACAAACAAAACTAACAGTAGTAGTTTTTTTTTTTTAATTTACATAAATGATTTCTTGAAGCAACATCAACGCATCAGAATTTACAATATTCTACTTCCATCAATTAGTCCTTAGATCAATCAACAATAAATGGTGTTGTTGTTTCGGAAGATAATATGGTATCAATGTTTGTTAAAAACTTATCGAAAGACGATATGGTTCTTTTTTATCCGTTGCCTACTGGGTATCTTTACAAAAATTGTTTTTCAAACCTGTGATCGATTTTGCTCGAAGCGAATTTGCGCAGACTGCACCCCACACCCATCCCTATTGAACATATGTTGGAAGTAATCTGCACGATCTTCGGTATGCATTAGTTATATTCTAGGCCTTCATATTTTTTTAACCTGTATTTTGGTTGAGGTAAGATTTGCTTTTTTCAACGTTTGCTGTTGGCTTTTGAATCATTTGTTATACAATATTTTCATACAAACTTCGTCGTTTCTAAGAGAATATCGTGAAAGTTAAAAAAAAAAAAAAATTATTTTTCGTGAAATATATTGATGGCAATCTTACAACTATTTATTTACAAATACTTCTCAAATTGACTATTTTGTTCCTGAAGGAGATATGCAGAAAGGTTAATTTAAAACGTGTCATTAAAGGCCGCATCAGACTATTCGACTTCGTCGAAAGAAAATGGTTTGTGAATTTTACTTAATAAATGTGTCCAGTAAAAACTTCAGTTGAATGAAACTCGATCCAAAACTTCTTCCTTTCAACAAAGGTAAATAGTCTGATGCGGTATTAAAAAACATCAGCAACAAAACGACAGCAATAATTTCAGCAATAACAGCAAAGAAAATCATCAACACTGTTGCCTGGAACGGAGAAATTTCCAAACACAATCGAGCATCTTTAACTGGACTGATTTTTAAAAATCTCAAAACGTTACGCGTGTATATAGTAATACTATTATGTTTATCAAATCCTTATATCAGTCATGAAAAGAACATTAGTCATTGTTGTTTTTTAATGAAAACTATGATGCACACAGTCATCATTCTATTTTCGGATCAGCCACACGTCCACTAAAATCGTACGACTGTACGATACGATTCGATCACGTGGTCTCCAAGAACAAATGGGATTCGCGCTTTGAGATCACGTGATCGAATCGCATCGTACAGTCGTGCGATTGCAGCTGACGTGTGGCTGGCCCTTAATTTATTCAACCAGCGATCAGATCAGACGGTGAAAGATGAAGTAGCATGTGTGTGTGTGTGTGTGTGTGTGTGTGTGTGTGTGTGTGCGGCGCGCGCGCGCGCGCGCGCGCGCGCGCGCGTGTGTGTGTGTGTGTGTGTGTGTGTGTGTGTGTGTGCGTGTGTGCGTGCGTGCGTGCGTGCGTGCGTGCGTGCGTGCGTGCGTGCGTGCGTGCGTGCGTGCGTGCGTGCGTGTGCGTGCGCGTGTGCTCGTGCGTGTGCGTGCGTGTGTGTGTGTGTGAATCGTTCGTTGCCAAGTTGTGCCGAGAGAAGTTCTCCGAGTTAATGGATGAGATTTTGAATGATTCAATTAACACGCGCTGCACCCAATGGCGCAGGGTTGAGTTATCCCCCGTGAAAAATGAACCCATCAACCAGCGAGCTAAATGACTACTGGGGCTGCTAGTATGCCCGACACTTCGCCTCAACTCGGCTTGTTTTAACTTCCTTTTTCCGGTTTTCTTCTGGCGTAGTTTCTCCGCAAAGTTCAAGCTGTTTTCGTCTGTTTCGATATTATGAGTTGTCTATTTGTTTTCATATTCATAACGGCAGCATGACGCATCTACACTCATATGACAGGAAACTAGCTGAGGGAACGAAGAAGAAGAAGAAGAAGAAGTTGAAGAATATTCGTTCACTTGGTTTAATATTGTAAGTCGTCCGTTTGCTTTTATATTACAAGTTGCCTATTCGATTTTTTTTTAAGTTGTCTAATTTTTTTTAAAATATCATAAGTTGTTGATTTGCTTAGATATCAACTAGTCAATCAACCAACCAATCAACCAACCAATCAATCAATCAAGCAATCAATCAATTAATCATTTAATTAATTAATATTTACTGTCCCCGTCCATAAAACAAGGAGGAAGCAAGATATTATTATAAGATGACAAATATATTATATATTTGTTTACAATACTATAAGTCGCCGTTTGATTTATTATCTATTATAATTTGTCTATTTGTTTTTATTTTGTATGTCGTCTATTTGTTTTAATATCATAAATTGTCTATTTGTTTTAATATCATAAATTGTCTATTTGTTTTGAAGTTATAAGATGACAAACTCGATATTTTTTTTATATAGTCGTCCATTTGTTATAATATTACACGCCTATTGTTAAAACCCTTTAGAAGAGAAAGTTAAAGCTTTACGTCCTCCCGCTCTTAAAAAGACCATGTGGGACATTACTTATTTATAAAGTTGGTGGGGGGGGGGGGGGGGGGGGGGGGGGGGGATGTGGGGGTGGGGGGGGGGGGGGGGGGGGGGGGGGGGGGGGGGGGGGGGGGGGGGGGGGGGGTGGGGGGGGGGGGGGAGAGAAAAAACATTTAATTATTTTTTAATAAAGTTTTTAGTTTTGTTTTAATAAAGTTTCAATTTAGGTGCCATGGCTCGTATTTGCTTGACCCGTTGTTAACTAGCTATCTAGTTATTGTAATATTTATTTTGGTGTATCAAATTTGTAATAAAATTGTGTTTAGGCATCTTCTGATTAAAATTTCCAGGACCACCGTTTAAAATGAAGTCAAAAAAGCTTAAAAATCAGTTAAGGTCTGCCCTACTAGGAGGGCACAATTATTTACAAAAAATACTTTATTTTGTCCCCAAGAGTTAAAACTGTACATTCAGCCGTTGACTCCATGACAACCAGTGCCATCAGCCAAAGGCTACTTTTAAAATGAGCCGAAGCTGTCGCATTGGTTTTTACTGAAACCGATGCTAGTATTAAAAGTTTTAAATGGGTCCCTGTTGGATTTGATTAAAGAGTAATTTGTAACCTCGGACTCTAAAACCCTTTCACCGCCAATGTCGCATTTATGCACCACAATGGTTTAACACCCATGTCACTAAAAGGCATCAAATCAGGACCTGTTATCTGAAGACCCTATTTTCTTAATTTTCGGATGGTAAGGATAAGAATGATGTTTTGCATTTGACAGAGAAATTCCCTATAGGCCTACTGCAGATACATTTTTATTTCTACCCTGTTCAGTTTAATGGTATTTGTTTGCTACAAAATGGTTGGCGGCGAAAGGGTTTTAATAAGTCGCCCATATGTTTTAGGATTTTTAGCTTGTCTATTTGTTTCGATATTTTAGTCGTCCATTTGTTTAACTAATATAAATTGTCTATTTGTTTATAATAAGTCGTCTCTTGTTATGTTTTAATATCATATGTTGTCTATTTGTTTTGACATAAAAAGATGTCTGGTTTTATATTTTAAGTCATCCATTTGTTTAAATATTATATAAGGTGCCTATTGTTTTCAATACGTCGTCCATATTATGTTTTAGTATTATAAGCTGTGTATTTGTTTCGATATTATTAAATGTCTTTGTTTTGATATCATAAATCGTCCATTTGTTTTAGTATTATATGTTGTCTATTTGTTCTGGTATTAGTCGTCCATTTGTTTTTAAATCATAAGTTTTTTTACAACATTCTTTTTATTAAATTCTCCATTTGTTTAGACATTATAAATTGTCTATTTGATTGAATGCTCTAAGGAATTGTATATTTCTTGATTATTGATGTACGAAAGAAATAAAGAGAGATCAACGTGGATTTGAAAATAACAAACAATAACAGAAATAAAACACCGCCATCAACAAAACAACAACAACAAGAAAACTAAACTCACGACACGTAGATTAACACACACAACCGTACTGAAATGTCTGACATTATTATTTTTATCTTTGGTCAGGCTTATTGTCACATCAGTATTTTACACTTTTTTTTGTTTTAGCCACATCCATTTGTGATGAGGATTGTTCAAGATGGAGATTGTATTCCATGTTTTCTAATTTGCATTTCATGACTAACTTAACTATTTGTGTGGTTATTTTACGATACGGTTGATCTTATACATTATACGAGGAAAAAAAACCCACGTTGATTTGTAGAGATATGTGCGTGATATTTATTATATTTAAAATCATTCACCACCCCCACCCCCACCCCCACCCCCACCCCACCCCACCCATTCCCCCTGCTGTTCTTTCATCTTACGTGTTACATCCTTCATCAACACTTGTACTGTTGTTTTTTATCCCCAAAAGCATAAGAATGTTTAACCCTTTCACCGCCAGCCATATTTCAGCCAAAACTGTCCATTCATTTTACCTGGAGAACAAAATCCATCTGCAGTATTGGGGATTCTTCTGTGGCGTATATAAAATAATGTCTATCCTTACTTCCCAAAACTAAGACAATAGGGTCTTTGGATAATAGACCCCAAAGTGATTCCTTTTAGTGACATAGGTGTTAAATCACTGTGGTGCTAAAATGCGACTTTGGCGGTGAAAGGGTTAAAGTTGTAAACATGAAAAAGTAGGGAATACGTGATAGTCTAGGCGTGAGTCTTTGTAAAAGTGGTCGACACATTGTTCCAACATAATAGAAGCAGAGGGCAAAAAGAAGACACTATGGTTCATACGACTGTTAGAAGAGTCACTACTGGCTCTAGTGCCGCAGCCAAAGGGATGGGTTGGCCCTTTTGGGGGACCTTCCCCTACGCCAACTCTCGTCCTCAAATCCCTTTGGCCGAGAGAGTGGGGATGTACCCTGGGCAAGGCGTCTCCACTATTAACAAATTCTTGCCCAGCCCCCGTCGGAATAGCATCTGCCCCCCCCCCTCCCCCCCCCCCTCCCCCCCCCCTCCCCCTCCCCCCTCCCCCCCCCCCCTCCCCCTCCCCCCCCCCCCCCTACACGGCATACAAACCCACGTCCATTTGAAACATGATTAAATAAACCAATACGAAGAGCTTTATAGTAACATGCAAAATGAAAATACAACTAACAACAACAAAGACATTTAAAAAAACCAACTAAGTTTAAATAGTCTTTCTAGTTTGATTGTGTAGTCATCTGAAATAGTTTAACTTCTTAAATACATCAAATTGCACTACAGAAACCAGGCGCAATTGATGTAGGCTGTATGCCCGGATGGGCGCAATTGAGCCATTTTCAAATACGCGCAAATGAGTACTGGTAACCACGGTGATGGTGAGCTTAACGTCCAATCAGTCGTTGACTCTTATGGGCAGCGACGCGCGCTTGTTGAGGTCAGACTTCATTTGGGGTTCTGTCCTGGAGATGTTCACCAGACGGACACTCCTGTCCCCCCAGGGCCAAACGTCCTGAGACCCTGTACAGAGGGTGCTTGGGAAACTGGGAGGGGAATGGAGAGGGGGGGGTATGAAAGAGGTAGGGGTTTGGGGTGGGGGGGGGGGTGAGGAGGGGGGGGGGGGGCGGGGTTAGGATGACAGGAGGGAGAAAGGAGGGGAATCTCGAGGAGCTGTTGATGACGTCACCGACGGACTGCTGGTGGCGTGTCCACTTCAACGAGAGGGGAAAGTGGGGATATGAGAGAGAGAGAGAGAGAGAGAGAGAGAGAGAGAAGAGAGAGAGAGAGGGGGGGGGAGAGAGAGAAGAGAGGGGGGAGGGGGGGAGGACTAGGAGGGTGTAATGGAAGGACCTGTTTTATTGCTCGTGTGTTTGTTTTGTTTTTTGTTAATAGTGTGTGTGTGTGTTTGTGTGAATGTGTGTGTGTGTGTGTGTGTGTGTGTGTGTGCGTGCGTGTGTGCGTGTGCGTGTGTGTGTGTGTGTGTGTGTGTGTTTGTGTGCGTGTGTGTGTGTGTGTGTTGTTTGGGGGGGGGGGGGGGGGTGGGTGAATGTGTGTGTGTGTTTCTGTGAATGTGTGTGTGTGTGTGTGTGTGTTTCTGTGAATGTGTGTGTGTGTGTGTTTGTGTGTGTGTGTGTGTGTGTTTTGGGGGGGGGGGGGGGGGGGGGGGGGGGGGTTGGGTGAATGTGTGTGTTTATGTGAATGTGTGTGTGTGTGTGTGTGTGTGTGTGTGTGTGTGTGTGTGTGTGTGTTTGTGTATGCGTGTGTGTGTGTGTGTGTACGTGCGTGCGTGTGTGCGTGCGTGCGTGCGTGCGTGCGTATGTAAATGCGTGTGTGAGTCAGTGTGTGTGACTATGTGTTTGTGTTAGCACGCGTACGCGCATACATGGGCTATAGCATACGCAAAAACCTAACATTTTGTTAATAAACGAATGTGTTACTCCGCTGCTCATATAATATTACTTTGTTTTGCTAAAGGTAACTCACCAGATGGGCTATATATTCACTGTACTTCTTCGAAGCATATGTCACATCATAATCAATACATTGAAGCAAAGAAGTAGAATATGTTCCCAAGTTCTTTCTGTCATATTGTTTGTGTAAATGTGTGTCTGTCTGTCTTTGTCTACTCTATCTCTGTCTCTGTATGTCTGTTGTCTGTCTGTCTCTCTATCTCTTTTTTCCCCCTTTATAGAGTTATGTCTCTCTCTGTGTCTCTCTCTCTCTCTCTCTCTCTCTCTCTCTCTCTCTCTCTCTCTCTCTCTCTCTCTCTCTCTCTCTCTCTCTCTCTCTCTCTCTCTCTCTCACCCATTTTTTTTTCTTTCTATATATAGTTATTCCTCTCTCTCTCTCTCTCTCTCTCTCTCTCTCTCTCTCTCTCTCTCTCTCTCTCTGTCTCTCTCTCTCTTTCTCTCTCATGTTGTTCTTTCTTTCTATATTTATGCCCCTCTCTCTCTCTCTCTCTCTCTCTCTCTCTCTCTCTCTCTCTCTCTCTCTCTCTCTCTCTCTCTCTCTCTCTCTCTCTCTCCCTCCCTGTGTCTCTCTCTGTGTCTCTCTCTCCCTCTCCCCATTTTTGTTCTTTCTTTCTTTAGATATATTTATGCCACCCCCCTCTCTCTCTCTCTCTCTCTCTCACTCTCTCTCTCTCTCGCTCTCTCGCTCTCTCTCTCTCTCTCTTTCCCTCCCTCTCTCTCTCTCATGTTTTCTTTATTTCTATAGTTTATGCCTCTCTCTCTCTCTCTCTCTCTCTCTCTCTCTCTCTCTCTCTCTCTCTCTCCTCTCTCTCCTCTCTCTCTCTCTCTCTCTCTCTCTCTCTCTCTCTCCTTGCCCCCACCTTTCCCCTTCAATCCCCAACACACATGCCCCCTGTCTCTCGTTCTTTCAGGGCCCAATATGTACGCAACAACCCGTTTGTCAAAACAGCAACACCTCCCATCAGCGGGTACCAGTGACCCCCCCCCCCCCCCCCCCTTGATTTGTCTCCTCCCCCCCCACACACCTCCATTCTTCTTTTCCCCCCCCCCTCCCTCTGGGATATGATTTCCTCATTTCCATAAACATCTTGAACTGAATAGAACAGGTAGCTTCTCGCTATAGTATAGTAACCTTGATGCGACAAAAAA
>CM065703.1:44469711-44472211 GCA_017654935.2 Phymorhynchus buccinoides | reverse complement strand
CAAATATGAGTTTAAACTTCTTTTATTCAGACTTAATTTGATAAAACGTTTGATACAACATGTGGCTCAGGCATGCCTCAGAGTAGCAAAATGCAGTGTGAAAATGCAGTGTATAAAAATGTGCTACTGTTGAATCTACCTTAATGAATACCTGTGTGAATGGACATTAAAAAATATGATATACATTGGCCATTTCAGGAATTGGGCAAAACATTTTGCCCATTTCATTAAATAGGCAATTTCACAGATTGGGCGTAACATATACATCTCCGTGTTTGTGTATGTGTGGATATTACGACCTGAATATGTTTAGCACTTGGTGTTTCTTCTTGTCTGTTTGCATCTGGGATCCTAATGTACTGCTAATCAGGATAAAATACATTTCCTGGGTAAAGGTAAAGATGTGCCCCCCCCCATGTGCCCCCCCCGATGTGCCCCCCCCCCTGCCCCCCCCCCCCCCCCCCCCTGCATTTCTCGGTTAATTGTTATTTTTCTTTTTTTTTTTTTTTTTTTTTTGCCTTTCTTAGCTGTATTTTAAGAACATTTTCAGCTAATTCTCTTTTTGGAATACTAACCCTAACCCTAACCCTAACCCTAACACTAGCCCTAAACCTACCCCTACCCCCCACTATGTACTGCAGTACACCGCGATTTGTCACAGTTGTGGTTCGTTGCGTTTTTCCGTCTTATAGGGTGGGGGGTAGGGTTAGGTTTTTTTAGGGTTAGGGATAGGGTTAGTATTCCAAAAAGGTTATTAGCTAAAAAGGTTAATCAAATACAGCTTTATGTATGGTAAGAAAGGCAAAAACGGACAAATACAATTAACCGAGAAATGTAGGGGGGTGGCACATCTTGACCTCAGATGTACATGACCCACAGTTTAAGTCAAAAGTTTAAGTCAAAAGTCAAAGTCAAAAATACTTTATTATCTCGCTAGGAGAAATTACAGCGTGCTCTCATACAAGCGCAGTACAAAGAAGAACACATTTTCGTGCATTAAAAATGAACACAAAACTCAGCACACAAAAAGACAACAAATCATGCTTCGGAGTCGATCACAAGCCGCTATCCTAACGTAACAACACATTAAGAACCCCCTCTCTTTCCCCACCATTTATTTCCTTGCAATATCCCCCCCCCCCCCACCCCACCACACCCCACACCCCATTTCCTTCCACACCTCATTCAAAAACAAGAGCGACCCATATACAAAGCGACTGCATGCAAAATAATACTTTTTTTTTTTTTTTTTTTTTTTTAAAGAACACTATGACTTTGTCCAGTATGGTATTCATGAGTGGCGTCTTCTACAATTAACACGGGTATTAACGAGTGAGTTAGAAGAAAAAAACACCTGACGATACGATTGGCTGTTTATGCTAATTTACATGTTAGTACCGGTGTTAACTGTTTGTTGAAGACGCACTCACACATACCGTACCAGGCGTCTTAGACAGGTGTTTAACCCCCCGTGGGGAATACCGGGGGGTCTTTTGTATAAATAATTCCCTCTCTCAAAGTTCTGTGCATGGCATATATCGCATTACAATATACACATCTGTATTATTAAAATTTCGGGACTTTCCTGGTGTTGCACTGCCTCCGGGCATTGCCTCCAGGATCGTCCCCACCATCTTTATATCTACCGATGTCCCATGTGTGTCTGTTTCAGACCGGAGGACGTTAAGCAGAATTTATTTCATGGAAGTTCTGTGCTTGTAACTTCCTCTAATCTGTCACTCTCTTTGACTCTGCCTTGCTTGCTGTCCCCTACTGTCTTTCTGCCTTGCCACCGGTCCATTCTCCTGCCTTTTTTCAAGAAACACGTTCAAAAAGATTTCCTCCAGCCGAACTCGGACATGCTGGGCGTAATTATTTTTTACTTAGGTGCATGCCGGCAGCATGACGCATCTGCGCAATAATTGACAGGAAACTGAGCGATCGAGGACGACGAAGAAGAAGATACGGGTGTTTTCAAAAACCAACGGACTTTTCTGAACAAAGAAACAGAAAGACAGGTAGTTGGACAGAGAGACAGACAGAAACACAGACACACAGACACATAGAAACACACACACACACACACGCACACGCACACGCACACACACACACACACACACATGTACACAGACACACACACACACTCACGCACACACGCACGCACACGCACACGCACGCACCACGCACACACACACACACACACGCACACACGTACATACACACGCACACACGCACACGCACACGCACACGCACGCACGCACACACACACACACGCACAACACACACACACACACACACACACACACACACACACACACACACACACACACTACAAAACAACGTGTACATTTCATAACCTGTATGCTTTCACCTTCACTATTCAGTCAATATTTACTTTCCCATTACTTTTCAACGCTTGAAGTGGGCTCTTAATTTCTGTCTCTTTCTTTTTTTTGCTTTTGATGACGATATTTAGCTGTCATAATATCAGCCTTCTACC
>CM065703.1:44412211-44419711 GCA_017654935.2 Phymorhynchus buccinoides | reverse complement strand
TTTTCTTCCCCTTCTTTCTTCTACTTATTGATTATTTCCGCGCGAAAAATCCGGATGTACCGCGCTGAGCTATAAATAAATTAATATTTATAGCTCAGCGATGTACCGTGTACCAGTATGTCCACAAAAGGCTACGCTGTAGCTTGAACGAACGAACGAATGAAATTGTATTTATACAGGGTAAGTACTGTTGAAAGCCATGCATTGTGCAGCTCATGTTACTGTTGGCCCATGCTTGACACAAACAACAGCAGTCTTAGTATTCGTACTAACCTCTAAAGTATTGTAAGTACTGTACAATGCGATTCGATCACGTGGTATCAAAGAATAAATGTGATTGGCTGCATCGAGATCACGTGATCGAATCGCATCGTACAGTTGCACGATTTGAGTGAACGCGTGGCTGGCCCTTAACAGTCTTCTTAGACGACACAATAATCAAAGGTTTGGAACTCGTCATTGAAAGGGTACATAGCTCCTGTCACAGCCACCTACGATGCAGATTGGCATCGCTCATACGCGTGTACCAGGTATGGAGGGGGGAAATTGGGGACTGTCTCTATTTTAGAAGAAGAAGAAGAAGAAGAAGACGGAGAAGAAGAAGAAGAAGACGAAGAAGAAGAAAGAAGAAGAGAAGAAGAAGAAGAAGGAAGAAGAAGAAGAAGAAGAAGAAGAAGAAGAAGAGAAGAAGAAGAAGAAGAAGAAGAAGAAGAAAAAGAAGAAGAAGAAGAAGAAGAAGAAGAAGAAGAAGAGGAAGACGGGAGAGAAGAAGAAGAAGAAGAAGGAAGAAGAAGAAGAAGAAGAAGAAGAAAGAAGGGAAGAAGAAGGAAGAAGAAAGAAGAAGAAGGAAGAAGAAGAAGAAGAAGAAGAAGAAATAAGAAGAAGGAAGAAGAAGGGAAGAAGAAGAAGAAGAAGAAGAAGAAAGAAGAAGAAGAAGAAGAAGAAGAAGAAGAAAAGAGAAGAAGAAGAAGAAGAAGAAGAAGAAAGAAGAAGAAGGAAAAGAAGAAGAAGAAGAAGAAGAAGAGGAAGAAGAAGAAGAAGAAGGAAGAAGAAGAAGAAGAAGAAGAAGAAGGAAGAAGAAGAAGAAGAAGAGAAGAAGAAGAAGAAAGAAGAAGAAGAAGAAGAAGAAAGAAGAAGAAGAAGAAGAAGAAGAAGAAGAAGAAGAAGAAGAAGAAGAAGAAGAAGAAGAAGAAGAAGGAAGAAGAAGAAGAAGAATAAGAAGAAGAAGAAGAAGAAGAAGAAGACAAGAAGAAGAAGAAGAAGAAGAAGAAGAAGAAGAAGAAGAAGAAGAAGAAGAAGAAGAAGAAGAAGAAGAAGAAGAAGAAGAAGAAGAAGAAGAAGAAGAAGAAGAAGAAGAGAAGAAGAAGAAGAAGAAGAAGAAGAAGAAGAAGAAGAAGAAGAAGAAGAAGAAGAAGAAAGAAGAAGAAGAAGAAGAAGAAGTAAGAAGAAGAAGAAGAAGAAGAAAGAAGAACAAAAAAGAAGAAGAAGAAGAAGAAGAAGAAGACGAAGAGACGAAGAAGAAGAAGAAGAAGAAGAAGAAGAATAAGAAGGAAGAAGCAGAAGAATGAAGACGAAGAAGAAGAAGAAAAAGAAGAAGAAGAAGAAGAAGACAGAAGAAGAAGAAGAAGAAGAAGAAGAAAGAAGAAGAAGAGAAGAAGAAGAAGACGAAGAAGAAGAAGAAGAAGAAGAAGAAGAAGAAGAAGACGTAGAAGATAAGAAGAAAGAAGAAGAAGAAGAAGAAGAAGAAGAAGAAGAAGAAGAGAAGAAGAAGAAGAAGAAGAGAAGAAGAAGAAAGAAGAAGAAGAAGAAGAAAAAGAAGAAGAAGATGCTAAGTAGAAGAGGAGAAGAAGAAGAAAAAGAGAAGAAGAAGATGAAGAAGACGAAGAAGAAGAAGAAGAAGAAGAAGAGGATTCATTTGGTGAAGAAGCTGAAGAAAAACAAGGAAGAAGAAGAAGAAGAAGAAGAAGAAGAAGAAGAAGAAGAAGAAGAAGACGTTAGAAGACAAGAAGAAGAAAAGAAGAAGAAGCTCACAGGTTTATTCGTGTACCGCTCTCCTAATAAACAATACAATTTCACGGCAAACAAGGCATTGATAAATGTACACAAGCAACTTAACTCAATGCTTATTCAAGAATGTCAGAACTAGCCCATCACCCATCTCATAGTCCGAGTCTCAACTTCTTCCATTCTGATCCGCTACCTCCACTACTCAATCGTTTATGTTCTCAATTATTTCCCGTACACCCACCCTCCCCCTCTCTCCGTGAATATCTCCCCACACCCCTCACCCTTTCCGTGCCACTTTCTTAACCCAAGCATCCCCACCCACACACCCTCCACACCACTTCCACAAAACAACAATCTTTCATTTCTTCGTTTTCTAGCCTACTCATGACCCGCCATCACTCTCGCTCCCCAAACTCCTGCACTCATTTTTCAACATTCTTTTCTCTCCCCACTGATAACCAAGCTTTCATCCAGTCTCACTTCTTTTGTCTTCTTCTTTTTTCTTCTGCCCATCATTCTTTTTCTCCTCTGTCTGTTTCTCTCTCGTTTTCTTTCTCTTTCTCTCTGCTGAACTGAAGACTATCTCATCCATCATGGGGACGAAGAAAGGCCGACAACAGAGCAAGTCGCCCCCCTTTTTGAGTAGAATGAAGCAAAATGGGCGCCCAGAGTTATCCCTCGGCTTTCTTCGGCTTTAAACGGAGCGGACCGGTCCGAACAACTTCCGACACTGCCGCCACTTCCGCTTGAAAGCAGTTGACTGGAGGGTGTGGAATCGGTGGGTGGGTGGGAGAGAGGGGAGGGGGTGATTTTAAGGGGGGAAGGGAGGGTCGGGTGTTTTTTCCTGATAGCATGGCAGCATGCTCAGATGTCGCACTTTCTTTTCATTCAATGTAAAGTTGTGATTTTGGTTATTAGTGAGTTTTGATGAGCATAAAGAAAAGAAAGAAAGATAGGTTGTTGTAAATGTTGATGGGTGTGTTTGTTTTTCCGCCCTTCCTCTGTCCCTTTTCTTCATATCCTTTGGTTGGTTGGTTGGTTTCTTGCTGTTCTTGTTTTGTCTGTTTCAATGTCTACGTCGCAGTGTGTGCTTACCCCGACCTACCTTTCCGTCTCTTCCAATCTCTCTGTCTGTGAGTCTGTGCGTGTGTGTCTGTCTGTAAAATGATTCAGATGATTAAGAATGGGTTGTAATTTAGATTAGCAGGAGGGTTATTTATAGGTTAAAGCATCATCTTCAAACAAGTTGCTTTCTGTGTTGGATTCAATCAGAAATACCATTGGGATGCAGGACTAGTTTCACTGAATTTCGTTTTATCCCCCTCTCTCTCTATCCAATAGTCTTATTAAAATGAGCCTTAAAGTATGCTCACTATACAAATATGCAACAACAACAAAACACAGACACACGAACGCGCGCGCGCATGCACACACACTCTCTCACGTTCGCTCGCACACAATAACGCTCGCACACACACTTCTCGCGCTCACTCATCACGCACACACACGAACAATGCATCAATGGTAAAAGAAGAATAGATTGTTCTCTCTTCTCCCCAAACTCGACACTCTCGACGACATTCAAGAGAACTGTTGTCCTTTGACAGGAGAATCCGAAGCATTTTCACCGCCAGTAACTGAAACACAATATCAACCAATAAATAGACTTTCAACGATACTGGTACTTAAGATGTTCTCCCAAGAAAATGTCTCTGAAAAATAAATGCTTGTCTCTCCTCTCTTTTTCTTAAACCAACTCTCCACAGGAGTGGAAAGTAGCCTACATTTTAAAAAGAAGTAAATTTCGTTTTCAGCAGAACAATTATCGAAAGCAAATCCACAAAATTATAACTTTCAATTCTCGTTCTTTCTCTCTGATACAAATAAAACAACAACCACTATTGTCCTTTCACATAAGAGTCTGAAGCATTGAACACTGTTGAAAGTCGAAACTCTAGTTTATCAAAACATACACACACAGCGCGCACACCTGCACTCACTCGATTTTAAGGGGGGAAGGGAGGGTCGCACGCACTTCTCTCTCTAGCACGGCAGCACGCTCAGACGTCGCACTTTCTCTTTCACTCGCACGCGCACAAGCACGTCACTCTCTACACACACGCACGCACACGCACAGCTCGCACTCAAAGCACGCACTCACACACCACACACACACACACACACACACACACTCACACACAACTCACGCTGCGCGCACTCTCATACACACACTCTCTCATTTTTATTATTATTATTATTATTATTCTTGCTTTAAAAAAATTTTGTCACAGTGGAATAATTACATTTGAGACATTCAATGTCAGCACATAGACATACATGTAAAATCACATGGGAAAATGCAATCATGATATATCAAAGATGTATGGGGAAGTCAACATGACAAGTATATTAATTTTCAATTAAGTTTGTAGACGGAAACCATTTTTCTCAAAAAACAAAGTATCTCATGTCCATCTCTCTCATATCTTTTCAGTTTCTGCATATTCCTCAGATCTCTTATAAAACATTGTACATTCGGTGTTACTTCATCCTCTCTATTTATAAATAACAATATTTTGCATACAACATACTATTTAAGTTAGTGCTCTTTTTTATGTAGCTTCAATCTGATTGATAGCTTAGCTTCTATTATGATATTTTTCGTACAGAGGAGCTCGCAAACATATACACCAGAAAACAATACACCATTTCTCTCTCTCTTTTCTCTCTCTCTCTCTCTCTCTCTCTCTCTCTCTCTCTCTCTCTCTCTCTATCTCTCTCTCTATCTCTCTCTCTCTCTCTCTCTCTCTCTCTCTCTCTCTCTCTCTATCTCTCTCTCTATATATATATATATATATCTCTCTCTTCTTCTCTCTCTCTCTCTCTCTGGGTCTATATGTGTCTCTACTGTGTGTGTGCGCCTGTCTGTCTCTGTCTCTCTGTCTGTCTCTCTCCCTCTCTCTCTCTCTCTCTCTCTCTCTCTCTCTCTCTCTCTCTCTCTCTCTCTCTCTCTCTCTCTCTCTCTCTCTCTCTCTCCAGTTCGGTGTCTCTGTCTATCTGTTATTTTGTCTCAGTCATTGGTGGGTTTATTTTGCAACTTCCTCTTCTCCTCTACCTTACCACTATGATTACATTTGTCAGTATTGTTGTACATCATTATCGTATTGTGCTTGTGTAACATATGTGCATGTTTTCCATATTTTTCATTGCAAATTGATTTTTTTTTTTTTTCCAGTTTTTGTTTTTCCATCTTGTTTGCTTCAGTTGTGTTTCTTATTTATTTATGACGACAGGATGAAAACAAAGCTTTGTTTAGCTTATTCCTTTATCGTCAATAAAGATCATTTTGACTTGACTTGACTTGACTCTCTCTCTCTCTCTCTCTCTCTCTCTCTCTCTCTCTCTCTCTCTCTCTCTCTCTCTCTCTCTCTCTCTCTTTCTCTCTCTCTCTCTCTCTTGCCTCATTCCCTCAGCGCACGTGCAACACACTGACGGAACAGGACAGGACAGCTCACAAACCAACCAACAATAAGGGATTACACGGAGTATGTCTCCACAGTAGTTTTTGTTTTGTCTCTTGTGAATGAAATCACGTCACTAAAACACTTGTCGTGTAGTTGTTTGTTTGTTGTATGTTCCAGCGACGTTATTGCAGTCTGTTTCAGTGCATTTTTGTTTTTGTGTTTTTGTTTTTATATGTGAACTTAAGGAGAGCATAGAAAACAGCAGAAGAAATCAACGGTTGTAATTATATACCAGAAGGTACTGTCATTCCTCTCAGCTAAGAACCAAAACATACTAACACAAAGGCTATGCATAGGATTGATAGTACCTTCTGGCTTTCACCCGAGAAGACTGGTAATGCCTTATGGAATACAGCGATCGAAATGGTAGGCAAGCATTAAGATCAGCTATCCTCTGCTTTTAAGCATTCATTTCAGACGGTTGCAGGTTAGGAGAGAGGGTTGGGATAGAGGTTAGGGAGAGGGTTAGGGTCAGTTTAGTCATTCACTTTTTTATTTGTGTGTGTATTTGACACTAAACGGAGAGATAGACCTACTCCTAACCCTATCCCAAAACCTTATTCCTAACCCTAGAGACATAGATGCAGAGACCTGAAACCGTTTAAGACACACACACACACACACACACACACACACACACACACACACACACACAGACACACACACAGGCATATACATACAGACACACACACACACACAATTGATGGTAGTTATGAGATTGACACTTAACTAGACCAGAAATAAGAAATAAGCATAAATAAGAGAGCTTATATAGGGCATAATCAATGAATAAATCAATCTCAATGAAGAATTTCAATGCACCGCAGACAAACAGAGATAATGATGATGGCCCACGAATGTGATGACCATAACATGATATAACAAAAATGATAAGACTGATTATAATGAAGGCATTGCAGGAGGATCATAACACAACACACCTTAACACTTGTGGCCCGGCAAAAGGTGTCTTTGTCCTGAAACATAAAAGACATAACAAAAATCGAATCATTGTTAAATTAATGGAATCATGGCAGAGGATGTTGTTCTAAATCTTAACACACAGGGAGTGGAGAGTCAAGCGGAGTGTGCTAATGACAGTCAACTTGATCGAAACGTGCGGGGGGGGTTTTAAGGCAAATGGAGTTTATTTGATTATGATTTAGCATTAATGTTTCACGTTGTTTTAAACTCTTTTTCAATGTTCATAGTGTCCAATAATTGCGTTATTTACCCCCCCTCTGCCCAATTGGCCCTCTAGCTGTCTCTCTTTCTCTGTTTGTGATTTTTTAAATATAATAATTATAAGACACAGGGAAGGTTTAGGGGAAGGGGCAAATGGTAAACGTATTCGGAAAGCATGAAGTAGGGAAGCAAATAGAGGTGAGGAAAATAGAAACAAAGACATCACACACAGGCCTGAAGTACCTTTCGGGAAATATATATATATATATGTAAAGCAACATACCAGCCACCAATAAATAACAAAACGAAGACAGTGACCAACACAACCCACAGAAGGAACACAAAAGAGAACAGAAACTACCGAATACATTGTTCAGGAGAGAGAGAGAGAGAGAGAGAGAGAGAGAGAGAGAGAGAGAGAGAGAGAGAGAGAGAGAGAGAGAGAGAGAGAGAGAGAGAGAGAGAGAGAGAGAGAGAGAGAGTGAGAGAGAGAGTGAAGAGAGAGAGAGAGAGAGAGAGAGAGAGAGAGAGACAGACAGACAGACAGACAGACAAACATAGACAGATAGAGGGTGTTAGGAATGGTAGGAGAGTACGCAGAAGAGAGAGATGGAGGACTTAAAGGGCCCCCCCACCCCCCACCCCCACGTTCAGCCGCCAAATCTGCACACTAATTGGCTCATATTATTAATTTGATATCAGGTTTCTGATTAGCGTGCCCTCTTATTCCCTCTTATAAATCCAAAGACCCGTATGTACATAAACCGGAACTGAAAATCCCAGG
>CM065703.1:44379711-44382211 GCA_017654935.2 Phymorhynchus buccinoides | reverse complement strand
TGCTGGTCAGTACCATTAGACTGGCTACGTGTAGAAGAAGGGGAAGGACAAGAAATAGTCACCCTAACTGTGTCAATATGTTAAACGTATAAACAGAACACATTAATCTGTATCTGTATCTGTATCTGTATCTTCTTCTTCTTCTTCTTCTTCTTTTTTCTTCTTTTTTCTTCTTCTTCTTTTTCTTCTTCTTCTGCGTTCCCTGTGACTGAATTGTATCAAGGCAAAGAAAATAAAGAAAACCTGAAACGTCACTGGAACATACAACAAACAAACAACTACACGACTCCGTGACGATATTTTATTCACAAGAGACAAAAGAAAAAAATACTGCATATTTCGGGGAATGCGCCTTTATCAACATAGACAAACAAGAAAACAGCAAAAACAAACGTTTGTCTCTTGTGAATACAATAATGACACTTTACACTAGTCTTGTCGTGTAGTTGTTTGTTTGTTGTATGTTCAAGGTAAATAAAATATATATATATAAAAATGAACGTATAGTAAAGGTCTTGAAAAAGGTTTGTTCTGTTATTGTGCATTCCGCTTTGTATCACGCTCATCTTGACTCAAATATGAGCAAGAAAATAAAGCTTATAATGTCTGTCTGTTGGTCTGTCTGTCCGACTGTCTGTATCTGTCTGTATTACTGTGTGTGTGTGTGTGTGTGTGTGTGTGTGTGTGTGATTTAAATGTGAAAATACCGCCACTCGCAGTTTGTGTGTGCGTTTGTGTGATTTAAATGCGAGAATCACTCGTCTCTCTCTTTCTCTCTTTGTGAGTGCATACATGTGTGTGCACGCTTGCGCGTACAGGCTTAGGCTAATGCGTGCTTCTGCTTGGTCTCTGTCCTAGCGTTTCTGTGTCTGTGTACCTGTGGGTAAAGTAGATTGAAGAGGGGGAGAGGGGAGGGGGGTTCGACTGTCTGAATGCCAGAGGCTGTGGTGGTGTAGACGGAGATAGGAGGAGGGGGGTGGGGTGGGCTGTGGGTGGGGGGGGGGGGGATAGGTGAGTGTTCCTCTTTGCCTAGTCATTGTTGCTCACCTCTCCCTTTTAAAATGGACAGGTTGTCGCATGAAAGGATCTGTGTAGAAATTTACTGTCTGCGTGCACTACAAAGGCTGATCAGATCATCAGAGAGAGAGAGAGAGAGAGAGAGAGGAGAGAGAGAGAGAGAGAGAGAGAGAGAGAGAGAGAGAGAGAGGAGAGAGAGAGAGAGAGAGAGAGAGAGAGAGAGAAGGACAAATGAGGATAGTCAAGGAGAAAGAGAAACAGATGCACAGACAGCTACTTCAACATAATCTCACACGACGAACTTGGTCCTATGAATGTCTGCTCAGAAATGTACTCTCCAATCTAACTTTCCATTCTTCTGATCAGTCTAGAAGACACTGAAGTTTGCCTTTGCGATACCGATAGCGTATCGATACCGATAGCGTATTGTTATGATTCATTTGTACTAATTTATTATACTAAAATGAACTCTCTCTCTCTCTCTCTCTCTCTCTCTCTCGTCTCTCTCTCTCTCTCTCTCTCTCTCTCTCTCTCTCTCCTCTCTCTCTCTCTCTCTCTCTCTCTCTCTCCCTGTCTCTCTCTCTCTCTCTCTCTCTCTCTCTCTCTCTCTCTCTCTCTCTCTCTCTCTCTCTCTCTCTCTCTCTCTCCCCACTATTCCATTTGACATGGGCAGATGGCCCGGTTCATAAACACGTTCTGTTCTTGTTCTCTCTCTCTCTCTCTCTCTCTCTCTCTCTCTCTCTCTCTCTCTCTCTCTCTCTCTCTCTCTCTCTCTGTGTCTCTCTCTCTCTCTCTCTCTCTCTCTCTCTCTCTCTCTCTCTCTCTCTCACTCTCTCACTCTCTCTCTTTCTTTCTCACAAACACACACAGAGAGTAAGAGAAAGACTAGAGATGCAGATATATGTGTATGTGCGTGCGTGCGCGCTTGCTTGTGTATGTGTGTGTAAGTGAAAGAGACAGAGACACACAGAGAGATAAATGTTAGGGTTCAAGCCAGAAAATGATACTAAAATGGGTAGTGTTCGAACATGTCCATTTCCATGTTAATGTACATACTAATGGTATGTAAAATACGTAGCTTTATATTGAGAGAACATGTCCATTTCCATGTTAATGTACATACTAATGGTATGTAAAATACGTAGCTTTATATTGAGAGAACATGTCAATTTCTATGTTAAGGTAAATACTAATGGTATGTAAAATACGTAGCTTTTATTGAGAGAACATGTCAATTTCTATGTTAAGGTAAATACTAATGGTATGTAAAATACGTAGCTTTATATTGAGAGAACATGTCAATTTCTATGTTAAGGTAAATACTAATGGTATGTAAAATACGTAGCTTTTATTGAGAGAACCAGAATAAAACTAGGCTCAACGTGACCTGTCCTTTTGCAGCCTAAATTTATAAAAGGAATTTCAAAGAAGCAGAATACATTTACGCACGCGCACGCACACACGCACGCACACACACACTCAC
>CM065703.1:44364711-44374711 GCA_017654935.2 Phymorhynchus buccinoides | reverse complement strand
TAGAGTCACCTCGCACGTGCGACGAACGGGTTCTGATTGGCTGAAAGGGTGGCAGAATTCGCGTAGCTATAGTCCTAGTTGCAAAGGTGTCAGATGCGTGTGTTATCAGTTCGCCTTAAAGGTTGCTTAAGCTTAGCGTTCTGTGACGTTCTGAAGTCAAACGCTGGGCCGACTTTTGTACACAAAACGCTCCAGCTCGCGTAAAACGTTCTACCATAAAGATTTCTAGGCAACTACAACTGAAAACAAAGTAAAAGTAAAGTGAAATTAGACCACATATTATGAATTTGTTCAATAAACCCAGATTTTATCCCTAACTGGACAATATTTGAATTTCAAATGTAGTTTGTAATTAGGGGCAACGCTCATGATGTGGCATATTATTATTATTGCAAACAGAAAATTTACACCAGGAATACGTTTCAAACAAACCCGATCAATACAGACACTCAAAACGTTGTTGTCTTTATAAAAAAAAAATCGAGACAATTCCAGAATGTCTATTAAAGACAAATAGATAAGATGTATAAACAGAGAGAGAGAGAGAGAGAGAGGAGAGGAGGAGAGAGAGAGGAGAGAGAGAGAGAGAGAGAGAGAGAGAGAGAGAGACAGAGAGGAGAGAGAGAGGAGACAAGAGAGAGAGAGAGCGACGGAGAGAAGAGAGAGAGAGAGAGAGAGAGAGAGAGAGAGAGAGAGAGAGAGAGAGAGAGAGAGAGAGAGAGAGAGAGAGAGAGGAGAGAAGACAGAGAGACAGAGAGAGAGAGAGAGAGAGAGAGAGAGAGAGAGAGAGAGAGAGAGAGAGAGAGAGAGAGAGCACACCTAGAAAAAGCGAAAAACACAGAAAGGGAAATAACTCAGGGACGAAGAGGCGGAGTTCAGGGGAGAGAAGAACAAACCAAGGAGACAAACCAGCCTAAGCCAATAATTATACACGTTGACATTTTTCACTTCCCCCCCATGCCAACACAGTGATATGCGAGTAATCTTATGACTGGTATATCACTGTGTTGCTGTGGGAAAAGAGTGAAAATTATTAAATTGTATTCAGATCTTTAAAGGCAGCGAATACAACGACCGGTGTTATGAAGAATACTGGATCCGCCGGTTCATTTGGTGGTTTTTTTTTAATGTAGAACAAGAGGCAAGGGCTTCAAGGCTCACTCGCTTTAAGTTTTAGGAGATAGATCTCAATGCCAGAAACTCCACATTAAAAATACAAATTCTTTGATTTGCATATTCTGTAAAGTTGTTATGGAAAATAATGGCACGGGTTCTTTTTCTTTTTTCAAGGTTCAGTTTTCTACGTAGAGTGTTGACCCAGGATACACTTTTTCCCGTAGAATATTGAACCAGGATACACTTTTTCCTGTATAATATTCAACCAGGATACACTTTTTGCTTAGCACACGATAAACCCAGTGGCAACGAAAAAGTTGTCATTTGGTCAAGATTTGCACACAAACACACACACACACACACACACACACACACACACACACACACACACACACACACATACACACACACACACACACACATACACACACACACACACACACACACACACACACACACACACACACACACACACACACATACACACACACACACACACACACACACACACACGCGCGCGCGCGCGCGCGCGCGCACGCACGCACGCACACACACACACGCACACACACACACACACACACACACACACCTTCCTTCCTCACCAATCACACAAAAATCGCATGCACATTTGTTTTTTAATTGGGTGGCGCGCCTCTGGCTGTGACGCGCTCTCCAGGTGAGAGCAACCCGAATTTCACAGAGATGCCTCTGCGACTATAAAGTACTTTCTTTTCCGTAGAATATTGAACTAGTTTGTCTAAATTTTACGGGTGTCACATTTTTTTATGTCTTCTCTTCGTGAAACCCGGTGCTGGTGAAGTAAAGGGTGTGTGAGGGGCATCCATTATTTTGATGCATGGGATGCCGCGCAGGGCTGTAGGCCCATCTATCACTTAGCCCTGCAGCAGCAACAGCAGCAGGCCTTACTAACCACCAACCGCCCCACCACCACCATCACCACCACCATCACCATCATCATCACCATCATCATCACCACTAGCGGTCAAACGGCTGGTGGCCAGTCTCACTGACACCTTCTCCTCCCCTCGCTACACTCTTGCTTCCTCCCCCCTCCGCCCTCTCCCCTCAACGATTCCTTTAGCACCACCACCCCACTCCCCATTCCCTCCCCTGTTCCCTTGTGTCTAGATGTTCGTCTGCTCCCCAACAAGTTCTTTTCTGTGGTCCAAACTTATCTCTCTCCCCCCCCCCCCCCCCCCCCACTTTTCCCCCCCCCACTCATCCCCCACCCGTCTCTCTCTCTCTCTCTCTCTCTCTCTCTCTCTCTCTCTCTCTCTCTCTCTCTCTCTCTCTCTCTCTCTCTCTCTCTCTCTCTCTCTCTCTCTCTCTCTCTCTCTCTCTCTCCCCCCCCCCCCCCCACGTGCGTGTGTACATTGCTGTGTTTTTGTTTCTTTCTTTATTTTTGCTGTGTGTGGTTGTTGTCCGTCACCGAAGGTGAACGGACTTTGCGATGGGCTGGTTTTTTTTTTTTTTTTTTTCTGTCTGTCCCAAGGATATCTCCCGAACCGCTTGACCGAATCGCGTCAAATTTTGTGTGAAGGTGTGCCTCCTTAATAGGAAGAGATCGGCGCAAACCATTTTGCCGTCGTGACCTTGACCTTGACGTACGACCTTGAAAACCGAAAATCTATTTTTAGCCATATCTCGGGCACCGATCAACATAGGATGTTGAAACTTGGTATGAAGGTGGTTTGGCTTATGCCCGTTCTGATGATGGCATACCGATCAATCAAGGTCAAGGTCAAAAAGATCGCTGGAGCCTGAAAATCGGAGGGTCATTTTTTTCTCCTTCTGTCTGTCCCAAGGATATCTTTCGAACGGGTTGACAGAATCACGTCAAATTGTGTGTGCTGGTGTGTCACCATGAGAGGAAGGCATCCGCGCAAACCATTTTGCCGTCGTGACCTTGACCTTGACGTACGACCTTGAAAACCGAAAATCTTTCAGGGGCCATTACTCCCACACCGTTAGTGTTAGAGTCTTCAAATTTGGCATGAAGGTACTTTGGCTTATGCCCGTTCTGATGGTGGCATACCGATCAAGGTCAAGGTCACGGTCCGGGCGATCAGTAGGCCTTAAATGTGGTAGGGGTCTACACATTGGGTTTTAAGCCATATTTTCCACATTGGTACTTGACAGAAGCGCTTCAGATTGTGTGTGGTACTGTATACCCTAGAGAAGAAAACATCCGAGCATAAATTATCACCATGCTGACCTTGACCTTGAAATGTGACCTTGAAAACCGAAATTTCCTTCTTTGCGCTATATTTTTCTTCTTCAAGCTGTATCTCGTGAACTAGAAGACAGAATCCCTTCCAATTCTGTGTCAGGATGTGACACTCTACGGGGTGTCGCAAGTGCGTGGCATTGCTGGTGACGGACATGTCTGCCGCTCGGCGACGCCCTTGTTGCTGTTGTTGTTGTTGTTATTTACAAACATTTCTCACATTTGTTGTTGATTGTTTCTTGGTTGTATGATTGGTTAGCAATGCTGTGATGCCTTAAGCGACTCTTTATTAAATAAATGCTTAACACGTTCTTTTCGTCTTTCTTCTGTTCACAGTGACGAAATCCAGCAGCGACTACCAGTCGTACAACAACAACACCAACGGTCAGAACGGGGGCTCCCCAGGCGCGGGCACCACCACCAACGGTCAGACAGGCACAACAGGAGGACCTGGAGGCGGAGGCGGAGGAGGAGGAGCAGCACAACCATCCGCCACAGGCAACCTACCCCCAGGGTCAGGCCGGACCAACTTCACCAACAAACAGCTGACGGAGCTGGAGAAGGAGTTCCACTTCAACAAGTACCTCACCCGGGCGCGCCGCATCGAGATCGCCGCTGCTCTTGGACTCAACGAGACCCAGGTGAAGATCTGGTTCCAGAACCGACGCATGAAGCAGAAGAAGCGCATGCGCGAAATCCAGTTCGAGAAGTCCCTTAGCAACGCCGCCCTTACCGGAAGCAACAACAACAACAACAATGTTATCCTCGGCGGAAGCGGAAGCGCTGCGGTTGGAAACCCGCCCGAGCATTGTGGGTTGCCGCCGGGTTTGGAGAATCTGGGGAGCATGACGGGGTTGGCGCTGTGTCACGAGGCCAGGTGAAGGGAGATCCGGGGAATAGAAGGAAGAACAACGTGACGAATATGTATAAACAGTGAGAGACTGAAGTGGTGGAAAAAAAAGTCATTAATAACTAAGTTTTGAAGATCAGGGGAGTAAGGAGAAAAAACTCGTGATAGAATTGCGAATAACATTAAAGACCCACCAGATCACGTGTCACAATCACGGGTTTCACGGGTTTTCCCTCTTATAGCTGGAAATAAATCTTGTTTTGACCAAGTCTGACTCCCATATAAATGGCCCCAAATTCAAACTGAAACATTAATTTAAAGAGCAGCCTCAATTTCAAGTTGGGGAAATTTGGATGTGGGTCACAGCTACCCAGAAAAAACCAAGGGACTTAATCGTGGCGCGTCACTGGGTCTTTAAGGAAGGGAAAACATGACTGATATACAAAGAGATTGAGGGTCGGGCGGGAGTCGTGATAACTAAGTTTTGAACATTATGGAGAGTGGGAAACTCGTGACAACATTGCGAACAACATCAGAAGGGGAAACATTCACGGGAATGGTTTTGGCGATTTGAAATGGAAAGAGTCGTGAGAAATTTGCACAGATCGGGAAAGGGGGGGCGGGGGGGTGTCACGACAACGTTGTGAACATTATGGAGGGAAAAGAAATTCAAGATTAAGTTGTGAATATTTTGGGGGACTGCAACTAGGGTTATTAACGCCCTTGACCAGCAAGAGTTAAGCGCTTATTGATCAGTATCCAAAAGGGCATTCACTTTTGCAAAAGGCAACCCATTAAGTGGCCTCAAAAAGGGGTATTGGCGAGAGTTATGGCCTTGTTTTGGTCAGTACTCAACCATCTTCCCCCACCCACCCAGGTGTTCAAAAGGTGTTCTTTGCAGTGGCCAATAGGAGAAGATAAAAAACAAACCACGACCACGGTGTGAAGATTAGGGTGGGAAAGGAAAATCTTCATTAACTTGTGATGTTGATTAAGATAACAAAATCATGACGCATTTGATCATTTGTTTAATTTTTGTTTAAACACTTGTTTTCCGCTGGGGTTTGTTCCTATACAGTCAATGTTGTGAAGAGGTTATATGATTGGTCTTTTCTCAATAACAAACAAGACCTCTTTTTTTTATTTGGATAATATTGAAAAATCCTGCAGCATGGGTCACTTTGCTCAGTTGAGAAAACATGCGCAAATCAAGTTCTTTGTAAACAAAAAATCTATATATATAAAACACCCACCTTATCCTGACTGAATGCAGGCGGCGGATTACTTATTGATTTGAAGACATGGGAGTGTCCACCACACCTGTTCATTTCAACGTGGTTTTAATGCTATTCAGTCAGCGCGTTTATTTTATAATTTTATTTTTTATCTCCTTTTTGTTGTTGTTGGAAGAAAACACATAGGGACTGCTTTCATTTAAGGAAAGCAAAGACAATTGTCATTCTAACGTAAAGTATGTGCATTTGTATGATCTTTTTGTCAGAATTCCCCCCCCCCCCCCCCCCCCCCCCCCCCCCCTCTCTCTCTCTCTCTCTCTCTCTCTCTCTCTCTCTCTCTCTCTCTCTCTCTCTCTCTCTCTCTCTCTCTCTCTCTCTGGACTGTCTCTCTTTGATAAAAAAAAATTTTATAAAAATCATTGTTTCCCCTTTGAATCCCATTGTGATACATTTCTACATTTCTCGGTTAATTGTATTTTTTCCGTTTTTGCCTTTCTTACCATACATAAAGCTGTATTTTAGGAAAATTTTGAGCTAATAACCGTTTTGGAATACTAACCCTATCCCTAACCCTAGCCCTAAGCCTAACCCTACCCCCCACCCTATAAGACGGAAAAACGCAACGAACCACAATTGTGACAAATCGCGGTGTACTGCAGTACATAGTGGGGGGTAGGGTTAGGTTTAGGGATAGGGTTAGTATTCCAAAAAGGTTATTAGCTCAAAATGTTCCTAAAATACAGCTTTATGTATGGTAAGAAAGGCAAAAACGGACCCCCCCCCCCCCCCCCCCGACCCCCCTCCGTCACTGGAGCGGTTCAGCTAATGAAAGTAAACTTCCAGTGTTCCATTGTTCTCTCTCTCTCTCTCTCTCTCTCTCTCTCTCTCTCTCTCTCTCTCTCTCTCTCTCTCTCTCTCTCTCTCTCTCCAATTCATTTTTGCAAACGCGGTACTTGGTGAGGTAGCCGGAATTGCTTCGTGTTGTGATCGATCATCTTTGGGTTTTTTTTTAAAGTCAACTATTGAAAATAACATTATTTATTCCCTGACTAATGGCCACCTGTCATTGACCTTGAACTACTGTGCAGACTGTGAACTACTGAAGGGGCCGCTACACTGACTACGATACGATCCCCGTGCCATTCGATTGTGACACTTTGTGAGGCATCATTCTCGTTAAATTCTACTGTCTGCATGAATCTGATGAAATCCTACTAAACTAGCGAACAAAAGTTAAGGCCCAGAAAGACAATCATCTCCGAATACTCACGAACTCAATAAAACGCACCCAGCTCGTAACAAAACTGAATTTATTCTTTTAACATTAAGTTCATTTCAAAAAATCATTAATCAGAACGAGTTCGGTCAACAAAATGCCCCTTTCAACAACTTCCGCCTCCTCTTGAAAAGTCACACTCAGAATCAATTAGCGACCAAAAGTTAAGTCCCAGAAAGACAATCATCTCCGAAAACTCAATAAAACGCACCCAGCTCATAACAAAACTGAATTTGTTTGAGTTCGTCAGTTTTCGGAGATGATTGTCTTTCTGGGCCTTAGCTTTTGTTCGCTAGTGTAGTCTAATTATAAGATGAAACAGTGACTGCAGTACCTTCTGGAGCAACGTAAGAAGGGTTGGAGTGTTCCCTTTCACAGGTACCTTGGTTTCTTCACCCACCATTTCTTACCTAGTAGGATTACAGTTCGCTATGTTTGTACAGTACTCCCCGTTTATAGTAAACTCGGTTATAAGAAATTTCGGTTACAGTAAAGGAAAACACTGGTTCCCGGCCAAAGGTCTACTGTTTTATTACTAAATAGACCTCGGATAGTAGCAACTCGGTTATAATTTTAAAAAACTGCTATAGTAAAGTTACTTTTGGTTCCCCACAGGACTGGCTCCTCGGTTACAATAAATAAAAAAAAGTCCTCTTGGTGACCTTTGTAAATACGTCACCAATGTATGCGTCACAGTCTCACCACTCCCCCCACCCACCCATAATAACAACTGGGTTATAATTAAAATTTAAAAAAACTCCTATAGTAAAGTCATTTGTGGTTCCTCTTCCTTACTATAAAAAAATTGTCCTCTGACCTTTGTAAATACGTCATCAATGTAAGAAAACTCTGTTATAAGCAAGCAATTTTTTTTCTCCCATATTGCAATGGAAACTTGGATATAAGAAAATTATGTCATACAAGAGAGTTGGTTTGCAGTTCATTTTCTTATAAGCGAGTTATATTTACTTATAAGCGAATAACCATTGACAACATTTTCTTAAAGACCCCCCAGATCATGAGTCAAAATCACGGGTTCCACCTGTTTTCCTTCTTATAGCTGGTACAAAATCTTGTTTTGACCAGGTTTGACTCCCATACAAATGCCCCCAAATTGAAAACGAAACATTTTAAAGAGCAGCCTCAATTTGAAGTTGGGGGAATTTGTATGTGGGTCACAGCTACCCAGAAAAAAACAAGGGATTTAATCGTGTTGGGTCAGTGTGTCTTTAAAAGTGAGTTGGACCTGAACTGAAAGGATGTTCCGAGAAAATTGAAGTCGTTCCAAAAAGGGAAAGTTTACATCAAACCAGTTGTGTCACAGACATTCTAAACAGTACAGGCACTAGATTACAAGACTAATTTAGTTGTTTTTGTTCCTTTATTCCATACTTTCCTTCAGTATTCTGTGCAAAATAAATGTTGAGCAGAAGAAAAAAATATGAGTACTTTTGTGTTGGTGATAGAGAGACAAGGGAAAAAACTTCAAAATGTTTTCTTATATCTGAGTTTCAGATATAAGAAAACTTGGATAAACAAAACATCATCTCCCTTCGATTTTCTTATAACCGAGTTTTGCTGTATTTTGATTTGATGATGGGTTTATATCTTTAGTATTTTACGTTAGCTTTGACTTTGAAAAACGTCATCGGATAAGATAAAAAATACCATCAAAACTTTACTATATCCGAACATCGTTTATAAGAAAAACCTGTTGTAGTAAAGGAAAAGCCTTGCTCCCCTGCACTTTACTATAAGCGGGGTGTACTGTAGTCCCCGTACAAGAATCTGTTGGGATATTTTTTTTTTTTTAATCAGACATTTTATTTGATTCGCATATTGGGGGGGGGGGGGGGGGGGGGGTACTTGAGTATAGTGAGCGAAAATAGTAGAATTATTTTTTAGACGGGAAGCATTTCACGTGAATCATGCCTCACAGACATCGTCACAATCGGATTGCATTGGGATCGAATTGTATGCGGCACAGTGTCCCCTTTGTGAAAAGGTTTTCGGTTCAAATCTCAGTGTGAGGGATTCACGGAGACTCGCAACAACAACAATAAAAAAAAACGACTGTACATCATTATAGGCCTACTGCAATGGGAAAAAGTCATTTATTTTGTTTCAAATGCATTTTATTTATTTATAGAGTTTTAAACCATTTGTCCGTTCCTGTACATTTTTGGAAATGATCTTCGAAATGTGGCTTGTTGTGTTATACACTGTATGGGTCCTAAGCTAACTTTCCGTTTTTATGTTGATATGAATGGTTTGTGTGTGTGTGTGTGTGTGTGTGTGTGTGTGTGTGTGTGTGTGTGTGTGTGTGTGTGTGTGTGTGTGTGTGTGTGTGTGTGTATGTGTGTGTGTGTCAAGTCAAGTCAAGTCAAGTCAAAATCATCTTTATTGAGGGTTAAAGAATAAGCTAACAAAGCTTTTTTTCATCCTGCCCTCATAAAAAAATACACATCAATCAAAAATCCATGAACTTAACATATTTACAGGAACACAAAACAGAAAACATTATGATCAGTATAATGAAAGAAAAAACAACAACAAAGAACCAAACAGAAGAGAGAGAAGGGAATAGGGAGGAAGAGAGAGGGAGAGAAAGCTGGGGGAGGAAACACTCACATACACACATGCGCGCGTGTGTGCATATATACACACACATACGCTCACTCACACACACACACCACAACACACACACACACACACACACACACACACACACACACACACACACACACACACACACACACACACACACACACACACACACACACACACACACACACACCTGCACACACAATTGGAAAACAAAACAAAAAACAGAAGGAAAGGGAAGATAGAAGGAAGAAAAGAATATTTCCAGACATAAGAACAATCAATGCATATATACATCTCAATAATGTCAGATTACAATTTATCAACCAGGTGCTTCTTTAAAGCTTTTTTAAAAGCTGGTTTAGATGGACATGATTTCAAGAATGATGGCAAGTTGTTCCATGTGTTTCCCCCAGAGTATGTCAAGCTGGATTTGAACAGATCGTTATGGGGCTTAGGAAATGAAAGCTATGTCGATTTTCCCAGAAAATGTGTGTGTGTGTGTGAGAGAGAGAGAGAGAGAGAGAGAGAGAGAGAGAGAGAGAGAGAGAGAGAGAGAGAGAGAGAGAGAGAGAGAGAGAGAGAGAGATTGTTTGTTTTTTGCGTGTGTAGATGTTGTGCATGTGTGTTATGCGCGAATGTTTACGTGTATTTATGTGTTTTATATTTGA